>VZRS01000199.1:0-16768 GCA_013398055.1 Ifrita kowaldi
CAGTTCCAGGGGCACTGACACCTGTGCTGCTGCAGCCCGGCCGGGCTCGGGATGCAGTGTTAATCACGAGGTCTGTCTCCGCTGGAACACAATTAGGGAGCCCTGGCTGGGAGCGAACGGGTGCGAGGAGCACGGGGAAAGCAGGGGCAGGGACGTGGAGGGGACAAATCATCTTAATTCCTGCAGGCTGAGCAGAGCTGTCACTGCAAGGTCAGGCCAGGGGGAGCTGATTCCGTGGGCAGGAAGGAGAAAAGGACTGCGAAGGTGGGAAGTGCAGAGAGGCAGCGGGGCCCGTCCTGCCTTATTGGATTGCTCTCCTGACCCAGCGGTTTCCGTGCAGTTCATTCACGGACCCAGCAGCCGGAGCCCGAGGCCTGGGGTCCTCCTGCTCCCAGGACAATTCCTGGGCAAGGGCATTGGCACCCTGCTCACCCCGCAGCCCCAGGGACCGGGGGCACAGCGGGAGAGGGGAGAAGCTCAGCCGCCCCTGCTCGGCCTCGGCACGGTGACCTCCAGCCGATCCAAGGGATAACTCTGCTGGAACCTCTCTCTGAACACATCCCCTTAGTGATCTGCCCGGGGAACTCGGCTCAGTGCCCCGGTGGTGCCCTGTCCCTGCCCTTGGGATGCTGCAGGTCCCACCCACCTCCCCTCGCCCTGCTCCTGCCCGAGTTCCTGTTCCCTGTGCCCCAGCCCGAGGGAGTGCACCCAGCCCTTCATTCCTACATAAATATTATCCTTGGGAATCCCTCGGAGGAAAATAATATCAGCAGGACTGATTACCATTTCCTGTGTGACTGCCTGAGTAATGGGAACCAGATGATGTTTATCTTCAAAAAAATGAAAATGCCAATAAAAAAGTAATTTAAAAAAATAATAATAATTCACCTCCTGGTATTTTCCTGTTGCAGCTGGAGAAATAACAGGGACGTGCCACATCTGTATGCTCAAATCCAGCAAAGAAAACGGGCTTTGTTCCAGGATTCAGGGAAGGTACAACCTCCGTGGCCCCATTTCCGAGTGGAACTCCTGGTTTTCAGCACATAACTCAATTTGAGGCATTTCTGTGGGATGAGCTTAATAAATGAAGAGCTTGTGAACATTCCTGCTGGGAGCACAGGTCGGGGCTCCTGGGGCTCAGCTGTGCCCTTTGCAGGGCTGAGCTGGAGGGGGAGGTTTATTACTGGGGAAAATGGTGTAACTCAGTTCTGTCCAGTGAGATCACAGTTATTTATACAGATTTATGGAGTTCTGGGACTCCTTCATCCACGAGATTAAAATAAGGTGGAAAAACCTCACTAAAATCCCATTTTGAGTGTAGCTACTGGGAATGGATGTGCACATTGGGCACTGAGGAAATTAATTCTTGTCCCCTATAAAGAGGAAACTTCATCCCATGAATATCAGAACGTTTCTATCTGACCAGATGCTAAGCTCAGAGAACTCTTTCCATCCCCCTCTTTCCCACCTCCACTGCTTCCCAAAGTTTCCATCCCTCAGGCTGTAATTATTCCTGATTTATCCCTTTCACCGGCTGAATTCTTGGGGGTTTATTTGCTTTGTGTCTTTGGATTCTCTGAGCAAAATCCTGTTGGGGTTTTCTTCCTGCCATTTTTAAATCCCAATTATAAAACAAAGACCCATCAAGTGCCATAAATGGAATTGCCAAATTATAACCCGGGGGTGCCCATGGGGAATGAGGAGGATCGGGGCGTTTCTGTGGCATGAGGAAAACAGAGCCCTGCATGCTCTGAACCCCTGTGCCCTGGCAGGGCCTGGGACTGGTGTCCAGTGCAATCCTCCCACACCCGAGGGTGTTCCCCAGCTCCATGCAGCCTTTGGTGAGCAGCCAGGGCCCTCGGATCCCATGGAAAAGCCAGTGCATGTCCTGGTGGCTGTGACAGGAGCGGTGTTTGAATGGCTGCTGCTCAGAGGGACACGGAGCAAGGTGCTGCTTTGGATTCCTCTTCCCCCAGTCCAGCAGTTGGCCCCCGAGCTGGGTGATCCCTCTGCCCTTGTGGAATCTGAGCTGGCTTTTCTGGGGAAAACCCCTCATTGTTACCTCTATCCCTGCAGGAGAACATCGGGAATGGCCCAGGAGAGGGTCCCAGGGGAATTCTCCTTTGGGAACGGCCTTTGGATGAGATGGGCTGAGATCCTGGGATCAGCCCAGTAAGAAAAAGGGTTTTTTCTTCCCAGTGTCTGAAATGGCTTCTGTGATAAGAGGAAAATTAATTAGGAGGGAGATTACTGAAAGGGCTCTGGTGCGGGGACCAGAGCAGTGTCCAGTGGGGACATCTGGTTGGTTGGATTCCCAGAAAACTCCGTGTTTTGCTCTTGGAGCTGTGAAAGGCTGGAAATGCAGCCATTGTGCAATAAATATTCATTCATTTCCGACCTGGTGGAGCTTTGTCTACCCTGAGCTGAATTTTGAGGAGGCTGAACACAAAGGTTCAGCGCCAAGATTGAGATCAACGTTTCTTTCCAAGCCTGGGGAGGTTGGAGCCAGGGATTAACTCTGGATAACAGGCTCTGGAATTAGAATGGGACTCATTAAAGAGAAATAATCAACAGAAAAACCCATTCCTGAAACATCTGACGTTGGCTGGGAGGGGAAATGAGCTGATTTGTCTGGGAAAGATCTGAAAATGAGCTGATTTGTCTTGTGAAGGATCTGAAAATGAGCAGATTTGTGGTTGTGAAGGATCTGTCAGTGGCCCATGAGGGGACACACAGAATATTTGGGTCTGAACCACCTTCAGCATCTTTCCTTTGAGGATACACTTGGTTTTGCCACTGGAATGGGAGTAAATTCCAGCCAAGACTCCCATCTTGTCCGAGACTCCGTTGTTGGCCTTGCGCATTTTCACCTGGACCTTCCCAAATTTGGCATCAAAAGCTGCTGAATGAGAGCCCTGAAGGTCTGGGCTCACCTTGCACAAATCAGGGGCAGAAATTCCAGGCCAATGAATGAACGATGCAGTAAAGGAAATCCAGTTGTTCCCAGCCAGGACCGGGCTGTGCTTCCCTGGCTCATTCCCAGCACGGCGTGGCCGGGCAGGGACACGGGTTTGGTGTCCTTGGGTTGGGGTGCACAGTAAATACGAGCCCACATTAGCACAGGCACCAATTCCCATTAAGCCAGAGGCTAAATTTGGGATTTTTATGTTGCAATAAATCCAGTTTCTCTACAAAGTCTGGGCAAACCTTAAATCAAAGCCTTTCTCCTCTCCCCTCTCCCCAGTTATTGATTGGGGCATTATCCATCAGGGAGAACACGCCATAACCGTGATGGATCTGCCCATGTTCCTGGCACCGATCCTGCGACGAGTGCAGCCTTTGCTGCCCACCCCTGGCTGTGCTTCATTCCAGTGGCTCCTCCGGCCCCTCCTGGTTAAAGGATGGGAGCAGAGTGCTGGAGGAGCATTTTCCAGGTGACTTTCTGCCCAGGGAGCCGGGTACCCCCCACAGAAGGCAAATCTCACCCTTCTCCCAAAATAATGCTCCTCTAGGCAAAAAAAAATGCTGGGAAAACAGCAGGAAGGAAGGGAGGGAGAGAGGAGAGGAGGGGTGAGGAGCGGATAAAGAGCTGCAAACAGGAAAAGCTGCCAGGTCAGAATTCCAAAGGCAGAGTCTCAAACACGGCACCGGAGCTCTGTAGGGTCAGAGAGGTCTCTGTGCAAACGTGGGGTGCAGCAAAAGGGTAAAAGTGTTCCCAAAATGCCCTGGGAGTCCCAGGGCTTTGGGATCAGCATCACCCATGGATTTATACATCTCTTTTCCTGCCATTGACCAGGATCTCACTGCACTTCTGTTCCAAATCCTTCCTCTCCCCTTGCTGCTGCTGGCAGCCCCCAGAAATCCCCCTGCCGATGTCTGTGTTGAGGGCAGGGAGACCGGGGCAGAAAATCGTTCCTCTGCCCCGGTTCCTTTTGCCATGTAAAACACCAGAAAGAAATGTTGTTATGGATACACCACAATTCAGACTCATCCCTGAGCAGATTTCACTTTGGTGGGATAAATTCATCCCCGTCGGATTTCAGAGGCGGCCGCGCCTGGGACCTAATGAATCCAGCCAGCTCGGGATAACAATAATTTCTACAAATCTGCTTATCTGGGCTAAATGTTTATCCCTTTAGCTGCAAACCTCTTGATCCCAAATCATTGTTATAAAGCATGAGCAGGGAGTGTCTGCACGAGCCTGTAATTGAAAGGCACTTATTTGCTCAGCTGCTCCGCACAAACGCAGGGATTGAAGTGCTGTTACCTCCAGATTCCCCCATTTAAATCGTTCCTACAGAACAGCGCAGGGGAGGCTCTGAAATCGCTCCTTCTGAACAAACCGAGCTGCAGGTGCTGGCTGAGAGCTGCGTGGGAGCGTGGCACACGAGGCACACGAGCGGCTGGGGAGATCAGACGCTGCTGCTGGGAGGAACGGGCTCTGCATCCCCAATAAACCATCAGAGGCAGCGAGAGCGGGGCAGTGAAGAGCCCCTCAACAAAGCTGGGCAAACGTCACCGTGAGGCAGAACTGCTTGGGCTGCGTGGCTGTCTGATCTGAGAGCAATGGAGAGAAATGCTGATTATGGGCTGTAATTAATCTGCTGGGGCTGGCCCGAAGCACTTCTGGCTTCAATTGCAGTGCTCGGAGTGAGAGGATGGATGGGGCTGAGGGAGGGGGAGCACGTTCCTGTGATGGGGTTGGCCTGCACAGCCCCACACGCCTGCTCCCAAGGAAAGCAGTGAGGGAAGGGAAGAGGGGACCTGTTCAGTGGCACTGTGGGAAAACCTCTGTGGCAATGCCAGGACCATAAAATAAAACAATCACAGAAGGGTTGGGCTGGAAGGGACCTAAATCCCACCCAGTGCCACCCCTGCCGTGGGCAGGGACACCTCCCACTGTGCCAGGCTGCTCCAAGCCCCAATGTCCAGCCTGGCCTTGGGCACTGCCAGGGATCATGGGGCTCTGGGAATTCCATCCCAGCCCCTCCCCACCCTCCCAGGGAACAATTCCTTCCCAAGATCCCATCCAGCCCTGCCCTCTGGCACTGGGAAGCCATTCCCTGGGTCCTGTCCCTGAATCCCTTGTCCCCAGTCTCCTTGTCTCCCTTTTTCCTGTAGCTCCTTCAGGTGCTGGCAGCCCAAAATGAGGTCACCCCAAAGTTTCCTGTGCTCCAGGCTGAGCAATCCCAGGTTCCCGAGCCTTTCCTCGTGGGACAGTGCCCTCCCTGCAGCCCCTGGGTGTGACGCTTCCTCTGGAGCCCTGCACAAAGCGCCTGCAGCTCTCACTGAGCCCCCCAGAGGGAGGGGGTCTGGAGGAACCAGTTCGGTGCAGGGGCAGCCCCGGTGGGATGGGGGCTCCAGAGTCACCCCTCGGGACGGGAATGCAGCAGCTAAAGGAGGGATTTTCCCTGGGAACGGGGCTGGGATGGCCCCAGGCCGGCACTGCTGCCCCTGAGTGCCAGCCTGGCCGTTGCAGCCTGCTGGACACTGGGAGCAGGAGGGGACAGGAGTGGCAGATGGCCCAGCCTTCACCATTATTTCAGGTACACTGGACCTCGGTTATTTGCAGCTCCAGAACCCAGCAGCGAAACCTTGGCTCCCGCTCGTGTGTCACTTGGCAATTTGTCTCCATCCAACATTGCTTCAGTAGCGCTCAGATAAACAAATTAAGGGAGGAGAAAGCAACAAATGCAGCTTAAGACTAATTCCCCTCCACCCCCTGAATCACTGAGGGCCTTGAAGAGTGTTCAGAGCCAAATTACACTTCAGTGCACAGGATTTAATTTGCATCTGCCAACTTCAGAAGGGGGATTTAGTCAGACAGGGCATTTGCATGCCATGAAAGGAGCTGATCTCTAATTAAACTAATATCATGTTTGAGCTTCTGCAGCGATAACGGGGAAGACAAAACACGCAGGTCCTGGCAGGAGGAAGGAGCAGGCTGGGAGCAAGGAGGGGAACAGCTCCTCTAGAACCTGCCAGAAGCAGAGGGGGCATTCAGGGTGGTGGGAGGGTCCTGAGAGAGACAGAGAAACAATTCCCTGGCACTTCCAGAGTCTCTGCACCATTTCTGCAGCGTTCACACCCAGGAAGTGCACCCAGGTGTAGTGAAGCTCCCTCAGCAGAGCCTGACAGAGCCAGTTCCTGGCAGGAGCAGGACGATTTCCTGGAAAAAAAAAATTAAAATCTCTTCTCTTCTCCATGCTCTGGCATTTCTGGGAATGTGGCATCAAATCAGCTTTCTAATTTTACTCTGCAGCCTTGATTAGGACAGCTTGGGGTGTGTCCAGGATTTTCAGCAGTCACTGAATGAGAGGGAAGTGAGGGCTTGCCATGAAGTCCAACGATTCCCGGTGTTTCTCCACACCCCAGCATTCCAGGCCCGCCCCTGGAAGGATGCTGAGGAGTCTGACAGCCGGAATCCATCGAACAAACACACACAAAGCATCAAACAAAGCAGAAATCTGGTTTAGAATTGTCTTTGGCTCTGATGAATCAATTTTGGTTTTTTCAAACTCCTGCTCACTGCGAAGGGGAAACTCTTGCAGGGCAGCTCAGCCACAGGAGACAGACGGGTTTCCCACCTGCCTTCAAAGAGTCGGGAAAATCAGTAAACTCTGGCAATTATTGTTCCCGATCAATGGAGTTGAGGGCCAGAGAGGAGCAGTTCCAGCACTGAGTCTGATTTCCTGCTGGCCGACGGCCCCGAGCGATTCCGGCCCCGAGCCCGGGTCTGAAGCAGGAGGAGCCTTTGAGGGGGAGATCCCCCCTTGATCTGAGACACCCCAGGACAGAGCAGGAGCCTCACCCCCATGAGCCCTGCAGGGATCAGTCACTGCCTGTCTCAAACGCGGCCCTTTATTTCCTGCTTTAATTCTTCCAGCGTTCATCTCCGAGCTGCTGGAAGCTGCTGGGACTGGGAGCTCCTGGAATCACACACAGATCTGACAGGGATCCTTCTCCTCCCAGGGAAGCCGCGGCTGCCCCATCCCTGGGAGTGTCCGAGGCCAGGTTGGAGCTTTTTCATGCATTTTACACCCCAAACCTCCAGTTTCTGACGGGAAGCCCAGCTCCAGGTTAATTTTCAGACCATTTTTTATTTATTTCCCACGGAGGCGCTCCTGGCTTGCAGCTCTTACCCAGGCAAACAGCCCCCGGCATCTCTCGCCCAGGAAACAGATGCTCACCGATCCAACCATGTTTGTTTTCTCCCTGGTGACTCAGTGCCACCGTGTGTGGCATTTCCCACTCCTCAAAGAAAGCAAACTCACACATGACATTAAAGCCTGGCTTTGAAGGAGTTCAGTGTTCTAAAGATGAAAGCGCCCAAGCAAAATATCCCTTGGACAGCAATAAAGCAGGTAACTTCTCAAGGTGAGGGGGCTTCTGGGGTCAGGTTCTGGTCTCTGGTACAGCCATGCCCGGCTGGGCTAATCCCTGCAAAGATAAAAGCTCCTGCTGCTCCTGCTGGGGAAAACAAGTTCTGCCCTGGCAGAAATCAGGTTTTAACAACCCCCTCAGTAATCAAAGCCTCCCGAACTCTTGGGGTTTGTGTTTCCTGAGCTGGTAAAGCAGCAGCGGGGTGCTGTGACCTTGGAGGGCAGAGGCCACCCCTCCCCAGGTGACCTCACCTGCCCTGGGACCTCGGGAAGTTCCTGGATCCTGTCTGCGCATCCCTGTGGGGTGGGAGGGGGCTCTCTCCAAGCCTGCGCTGAGGGAAAAAGAAAAGGAGTTTGAGCAGAGCTGTTTCAGTCTCTCCAAGACAAACAGACCCTGGAGACAAAGCCCCTCCCGGCTCCCCAGCCTTGGACTCGCAGCCCAAACCCCACAGACCACACCACAAACGTCACCCAGAGCAGGGGCACGAGGAGGACAAAAACCTCCCCTGGTTTTTTAGCTCCCCAAACAGCACAGGGAAGGTTTGTGTGAAAATGGACATTTCTGGTGGTCTAGAGAGGAGCAGAAAAGGTTCATATTCAGTTCCTAAAAGGTCCTAAAATTTGTGGCCAGGCGGCCTCACTCCAGCCTTGACTCCTGAGGAACAAAGCCAAGATGTTTCATTTTCTGCAGGATTGGCTCAGTTCTGACCCCAGCCCAGCTTTACTCCACCAAAATCACAATTTCCAGTAGATTTATTAAAAACAAAGAAAAAGGATCAGGAGGAACTCATCCAATGTGCTGCTTTCCAGCCCCGGGTCCATCCCCTCCGATGGACACCTCACCAGCCCCTCACTGATTAACAACCAGCGGGATCAGGTCCCCTTTCCACACAGAAAATGTCCGAACTGGGCCTTTCACTGCCGCTCGTGTTATCTCCAATTAACTGCGCTGACAGGATTTGTTCTCCCGCAGTCTTTGTTGCATAACTAATCACAGCCAAGAAATACAAACACAAAAATAATTAGCTGGAATCAGCGCCGCCCGTGCCAGGCGCAGCCCGGCGGCAGCAGGGAGGACACGCGCTCCTCCTGACACCATTCCAGTTTCTTTTTCTTTCCATTTGGGCTTTTTCCCGCTCTGGGTGAAGCCAGGGGCTGCAGGTGCCTCTGGAGGGCTGCAGCCATGGTAACACAGCCCAGACACGGGGTGTTGGCTCTCCAGGTGATTCCGGGATTAATTCCGTGTCAGTTCTGGTTATCGCCTCCTTCCAGGAGCTCCAGCATTCCGACATTCCCAGAGCAATGTCTGGGAGTTAACGAAGAGAGAGAGGAGTCTCCAGGAGGGCTCTGCCCTGCGAGGGGGAGGATGAGCAGCGAGCCCGGCGCTGCTCCGTGTCCTTCAGAGGTGCCACCCCAAGGACTCGGGTGGTGCCACCTGGGAGTGGCACTGGCTGGGGACAGGACATTGCTCCCAAACAAAGCTGGGATGGGCTGGCTCGGGAGGACTGGGGAGGAAAGGGATGGCGGGATCCAAGGATTGTGCAAATCCTCCAATTTCCTTGGCATTTTCTGTAGGAAGTGGAGTTCTTTCATTTCAGTGCTGTCCTACATCTGTTGCTTCAAGACAGTAAATCTGCAGTGTTTTTCCCTGTGTTCTTGCTGTGCTTCATTTCTCTGGATCAATTTTATTATCCTGCAATTCACATTGTCTCACCCTTCACATTTCAAACACAATGTTTAGGATCATTATTATTATTATTATTATTATTATTATTATTGTTATTATTATTATTATTATTATTATTCCTCTCTCCACAACTCCCTGACAGGAGGGTGCAGCCAGGTGGGGTCTGGCTCTGTTCCCAGGGAAAAACAGGACAAGAGGAAAAGGCCTCAAGTTGTTCCAGGGGAGGCTTAGGTTGGATATCAGGGAAAATTTCTTACTGGAAAGGGTGGTGCAGGCACTGGAACAGGCAGTGCTGGATCCCCATCCCTGCAGGGATTCAAAAGCCGTGTGGATGTGGCACCTGGGACATGGCCCGTGCTGGCCGTGGCACTTGGACTTAGTGACTGATCCCAGAGGGCTTTTCCAACCTTTCCGGTGATTCTCTCATTCCGTGATTATTCAGGATTTTCTTGTCTCTGAACCAGCAGTTCCAATGGGAAGTGGCACCATTTCCCCACAAATGGAAATCCCATTTTCAGAGCAGTTTGTTTGTCTGCGATTTTGTAGGGCAGCGTCAGGAAGGTTTGGGAATGACTCCCTGGGATCTCCCATATTCCCTTTCCTGGATTGTGCCATTCCCAGGGTGAAGCACTTGGCAGGTTTTGACAATGCTCTGTTTATTTTCCTTTTTTTGCTGCAGCACCTTCATTCTCCGTAATTTTCCCATCTGGCAGCAAGAACCTGGTAACCCGTCCTGGCAGGCATGGAGAGTTCAGGGGGACTGGTGACCCCAGGGCTTTCAGAGGATCCACCCAGGATCCTTCCAATCCCAAATCCTTTGGGCAGCATCCAAAGCACACAAGGAATCTGCTCCCTCCATCAGAAATATCCACACCCATCCCCAAAATCCCGCTCTCCAAGCCCTCAGATTAGGGGCAGGTTTAAAAACGTGAAGTCATCAGAGCTTTTGGGATGTCTCTTCCAGCAGCCTGCATGCAAATCCATGCAAATGGAGAATGCTTCCCCAGCCGGGTTGTTAAAGGAGCTGCTGCTCCTAAGAGGATTTTCCTGAGAAGGCTGAAGATCCCCATTGGATCCACTGGAGCCCAGTTCCTGTAAATTACACCAAGCACGGGGCTGTTATCCCTGGCAGAGCCTGCACAGGGGTGGAGCAGGGGCTGAAGCGGCTTCTCCACATTCCTGTCCCATCTCCTCTCCGTTCCCTCAGCAGCTGGAGGGCAGCTGGTGCAGAGCAGGGCACAGCTCCAGGGGCTGCAGCACTCCTGGGATGCCCCGCTCCAGGTGAGGGTGGGACTGGGAGCAGCCCCTGGCTGGGCCCTACAGGGGCTCTGGAGGAGCTGCGGGGAGTGGGGGCTCTGCCCAGAGCTCCTGCACGGCCACGGGGCAAAACCAGGCAGCACCTGCTGCTCTGGGCAGCTTCATCCTCCAAAACCTCCCACCAGTTAAACCATCCCAGCAGTTAAACCATTCACCAGTTAAACCTTCCACCAGTTAAACTAACCATCAGTTAAACCATCCCAGCAGTTAAACCTTCCACCAGTTACACCATCCACCAGTTACATCATCCACCAGTTAAACCTTCCACCAGTTAAACTAACCACCAGTTAAACCATCCCAGCAGTTAAACCTTCCACCAGTTAAACCATCCACCAGTTAAACCATCCACCAGTTACATCATCCACCAGTTAAACCTTCCACCAGTTAAACCATCCACCAGTTGAACCATTCACCAGTTAAACCATCCACCAGTTAAACCAACCCAGCGGTTCCCTGAACCCTGCACAGGGTCAAGTCGTTGAAGAGTTTCTCTCCCTCCCCTCAAAATATGATTTATTTCTTGTTCACAGAGAAAACCAAGCACTGCAAGCGATCAGCCAGGCCTTGGGAGTGTTCCTGTTGGGGAACGCCCCTGTCCCTGCCCTGGAGCACTGGAGGCATCTCGGTCCCAGACTGGGACTGTCCGGCAGAGCCCTCCCACGTTGCTGTGCAGAGGTTTCGTGGCTGGGCTGGGGGGATGTGGCACACCTGACACTGGAAGTGGCTCAGTTCTGTTTGTTAAGTTTGTCCTTGAGGTTTCTGCTCCAGCGCTCAGGAGCCTTTCAGAGCTCTGCACGATTCAGTGACACACCAGGAGCTTAACACGATTACCCCAACTTCCACTCCCCTTCCCTAGACCTCACTCCCAGGGGCTATTTGTAATTTGCAGTCGGGATTTATTCACTGTCTTTGAACAAAGAAATTTGATTTTTTTTTTCTTTTAGTTTCCTCTTAAATCCTGACAGGTTTTAAAAAAAAAAGAATTAAAAACTCTTAATGCTTTCATGAGAAGCTAAAATTTCTCATGGAAAATGAAATACTTTTGGCAAGCTGAACAGAAGAATTATATCAGAGCTGAAGGAAAAATAAATCCTTGACCTGTTTTTGTAATTGTTGTTAATTCGTTGTTATTTTTATCATCATTGTCCATGACAGGGCCCCATTGCAGCAGGCTCTGCACGAACACAGAACATCCCCAGCAGTAAAATCAGGTGAGAGAGTCCTGCAGGATTGCTCCAGCAGGGCCAGACCTGGGCCTGGAGTCATGCTGGATCCTTCAGAGAAACTTCTTGGCTCCAACAGGGAAAAATATCTTTAATTGCCACGTGGGATGAGGCTCTTGGCCTTTGATGGCTCCTCTGAAGGGTGGATTTCAGTGGCCACGTCTGCAGCAGCAGAACCCCGATGTAAATACAACTGCTCCCCCTCGGTGTGCACTGAGCGTTAATTAAGGGAGCCAAGCAATGCCCACATTTTGTCAGAGAGCAGGAAACGTAACGAGGCTCCAGGTAATGAGTTCCACTCACACGTACAGCAGCTCCCTGAAATAATGAGCTTTGGAAACAATCCGGAGGTGCTGCCGAGATATTGATGTTAGGAACTCGCTGACCCCGTCGCAGGCAGGTCGTGTTTTTCACAGAGCATCTCCCCTCAGTCTGGGCTCCCTCTCACCAGGGCGGGGATTGCAGCAGTGCAGAACCAGAGCACAGAAATCCTGCCTGCCTCCGCTGCCAGCAGCCAGAGCCTTCTCCTGAGCCTTTATCCTCCTGGGGTTTTGCAGGATGAATCCCAGCCTGGTTCTTACCCCCTCGGGGTTGGGAGAGGCCCTGTTGTGTGGCAGGGTGGGAGTGTGGCTCTGCACTGCTCTGGGCCACTTGGAAATGATTCTGGAGGTAAAAGCGATCCCAGTTCCCTGAGGATTCCCCCCTGTCCCACTCAGCCAGCTCCGTGTGTGGGCCCTCAGTGTCCTCAGCTCTGGAGGCCACATTGCACCGAAGGCCCTTTCTCCCCATTTTCCAGGGGAAAGGCTGGAAAAGGCCTGTTTGCCCATTTCCCACCAAATACAGCAAAGGATTGACTCAGCTGGTCAGGGCCTGGTGCTGAAATCGCGGTTCAGTCCCTGCGTGGGCCGTTCCCTGAGGAGCTGGACGTGATGGAGCTGTGGGTCCTTCCAGTTCCGTGATTCTGGGATTTAGGAGAGCAATCCTGGAGGCAGCTCTGGGCCCCTCAGGACAAGAAGGACATGGAGGGGCTGGAGCATGTCCAGGGCAGGGGCTGGAGCCCCAGGAGCGGCTGAGGGAGCTGGCAAAGGGGCTCAGGCTGGAGCAAAGGAGGCTCAGGGGGGACCTTGTGGCTCTGCACAACTCCCTGACAGGAGGGGGCAGCCGGGGGGGGTCGGGCTGTGCTCGCAGGGAACAGGGACAGGAGGAGAGGGAACGGCCTCAGGCTGGGCCAGGGGAGGGGCAGGGTGGATAATTGGGAAAATTTCTCCACAGAAAGGGCTGCACACCCAGGGCAGTGCTGGAGTCCCCATCCCTGCGGGGATTTAAAAGCTGTGGGGATGTGGCACTGGGGACATGGGTTAGGGGTGCCCTTGGCAGTGCTGGGTTACTGGTTGGGCTCTTTGATCTTAGAGGGTCTTTCCAACCTTACTGACTCTGTGATTCCATGAAAAATGCCCCTCCCAGCAGCCAGCAGCAGGGCTCTACCCAGGAATTCCTGCATGGATTGCAGAGGCAGGAGCAGATGGAGTCTGCTGGAAAGCAAAGCCCTGTAAGGACCCGGCGCCTGGTCCCGCCCCCACGGACAGGACAGCCGGGGGCAGAGCAGGAGCTCGGCTCCGGCATGAGGCAGCTGGAACAAACCCGGGGCTCCGGCCCGGCCCAGCTCTGAGCCAGCAGCGTTTTTAGAGAGCCCTCTGTGCCTTGTTGCCGCTGTGTGTGTGCTGCAGATGGGAGCAGCGGGATGGGACGTGCTTTGGTGACTGCTGAAGTGGCCAGCGCTGGCCCCGGTGGGTGCAGCACACCCCAGCCCTCCCCGCGTCCTGCTGGCCTCACAGCAGCCTGGAAAGCAGCAGCAGCTGGGTCCCACCGGCCTCTCCCCACCCTCACTGCAGTCAGGATTGATTACAAACACTCTCTAAATATTTTTTTTCCTTCCCCACACTGCTCTAATCCACAGAGGCCCCTCAGCTTGGATGAGCTGCCTATTGCTCTCTGCAGCCTCCTCCTCTCTCTCTTTTTTCTCTCTCAGTAGGCAAATTAAACCTTTTCCAGCCACATTGCACAGGATTATTTCAATGGAGAGACTCAGGGCTGTGTTCCCAAAGTAGGAATTACTGCTCACCTCGGGGAGGGTGGCCAGTTCCAGCCCCAGTTTGCACAATTTCCACCTGTGCCAAGCCAGTCTGGCAGGACCTGATCCCCCAGTACATCCCAGGGCTGCTTCCGCACTGTCCTCACACCAGGGCCAGAGTTACTGGGGGGGAATATCTGGAGTTTTAACTACTGGCGGAGAGACGGACAAAATCACACCTGAAACCACAACATTTTTCGTGATTTCCCCCAGTTTTCAGTTGGTTCATGTGATTTTTTTCAGGTTTTGGCCTTTCCCAACCTTGGCATTCCGTGAAAAGCTGCTTAAAACTTAATCCAGACGTTACCCCAGAACAGGATCTGGTGTGTGTGTATATACACACATAAATACATAAACCACTTGCAACAAAAGACTGCTCAACCCATAAACCCATCCTGCAACATCCCCAATGGAAATCCCACTTTCCCTGCCCCCTGTTCCAGTGTCTGGTAACAAATTGTCGTGTCATGAATTCCAATCCAGTGCTGTCTGCTTTGTCCAAGATGGACAAAGGGGTGAGATTGTTTCCTCCTTCCACAGAAGCCTCTTCAGCTGAAACAACTCCAATCCAGCTAATTCTGAGTTTTTACAGGGCTGGCTACATCCATCCCCGTTTGTATTCTCTCGGAAGAAAGCAGATTATGTTTTTCACCACAACAATGAGTGTTTCTGTCACAGTGAGCACTTCCAAAAGGAAAACAAGGCCTGTGCTGACAACGGCTCTGTTTCATTCATCAGAGTTCCCAATCCAAAGGCTCCCACCCAGCAAAACCCCGGGAGAAACAAAAGGCAGGGCCTGTTTTACACCAGGCTGGGCACGGCCGCCCCTCCTGGAGCCCCTGGAGAGGGGTCAGGGCTCCACCAGCCCCCAGCTCGTCACCAAACAACAGGCACAGGGTCTGGAAAAGGGAATTTAATGAGGAGAGGAGAAGGGTGCAAAGAATTCAGATGAGCAGAGAGAGACAGGAGCAGCTGGTGTGTTACAGCTGTTGGAGGAAAAAGTGTTTTCTAACTCCCCAAAAGAATCAAAATACATCTAGATGTTGTTGGGGGTTTTTTTCTTTCTCCAAACTTAAAATAAGAAAAAACCCACAAACCCACCCAGCCAAAAAAGCCCTGCCTTCTTTTCCCACTGGGCCGAAGCCAAGGCGGAAGGAGGCAGAAAATGAGGAGGATATGCAAAGCATCAAAATGTTCAGTGATCAAAATGGGAGATATTTTAACCCAAACAACAGCTTTCTGCTCAAATTCTCACTTTGCCTAAAAAGCTGTTCCATGCTCAAAGACACGCAGAGCAGGAGAGAGGCATTTTAACTGAAACGACTTTAAGCAGCTCAGTGTTTTCTCCTGCTGGCGACTTCCAGGCTTCAAGAATTTGGAGAAAGATTAAAAAGCCCCCCACAACTCCAAAGGAATGTGAGGATCAGATGGAGTGGTTGTTATTTGCTGTTATTTGTTTATTGTGAAAGACCAAGAAATAATCCTGAGAACCACCTGCAGCAGGAAATGGTTCCCAATCCCTTTGTCTGAAGCACCTGGTGCTACAAGAACCCCTTTTTTTGGGGAAAAGTCCATCCTGCAAGCAGAGGATATTTTATCATTTATCACAAATGCATTTCCTGGCACATTTCCACTTCCAAACTTTCCCATTTTCCCACAGAAATAAACGTTCCCCCAACAATTCCCTGCAAGTGCCACCTCATTTCCTGCCAGGGCTCCTCCTGCCCTCCCCCTGACTTCAGCATTGCTGGGCACAGGCACTGCTGGCATCCTCCCATTTAATGGGAATTTTTTGGGCTTAGAAATAGAAAGAGCCCCCCAAAGCATTTCCACGAGCAGTGCTGGGGGTCGTTGTGGCCGCTGCACTGGGGAGGGAAGCAGCAGGAATGGTAAAGCTGTTCCCAGCCTCGGGAGCGAGGAATTACCTGGATTTTCCGGGTGTTTGTTCCAAGGGCTCTCCAGTGTCTCCCGGGTATTTGCTCTCCCTTTATGCATCTCAAGTGCTGTACACGAGCGGTGAGAGGCAAGGGCAGGACNTTCCCACAGAAATAAACGTTCCCCCAACAATTCCCTGCAAGTGCCACCTCATTTCCTGCCAGGGCTCCTCCTGCCCTCCCCCTGACTTCAGCATTGCTGGGCACAGGCACTGCTGGCATCCTCCCATTTAATGGGAATTTTTTGGGCTTAGAATAGAAAGAGCCCCCCCAAGCATTTCCACGAGCAGTGCTGGGGGTCGTTGTGGCCGCTGCACTGGGGAGGGAAGCAGCAGGAATGGTAAAGCTGTTCCCAGCCTCGGGAGCGAGGAATTACCTGGATTTTCCGGGTGTTTGTTCCAAGGGCTCTCCAGTGTCTCCCGGGTATTTGCTCTCCCTTTATGCATCTCAAGTGCTGTACACGAGCGGTGAGAGGCAAGGGCAGGACCTGAATGTTCTACTGGA
The DNA here is from genome assembly GCA_013398055.1 of Ifrita kowaldi. Taxonomy (NCBI): domain Eukaryota; kingdom Metazoa; phylum Chordata; class Aves; order Passeriformes; family Cinclosomatidae; genus Ifrita; species Ifrita kowaldi. The sequence continues at coordinate 16,179 of VZRS01000199.1, forward strand.
AAAACCATTTAGCTGGGAATTTGATTTCCTTCAATTTTCTGATTTTTTTTCCCCCACTAGGGAGCAACAACCATATTGTAACTGAACTGACAATCACAGTGTCTTACTTCAAATGAAATTGTCAAAATATTGTGTCAGGAATCCTGTATGAAGTGATTTCTTTGGCTGTCACTCACTCTTGCCATCCTAAAGAGTCTGGTTTCTATTAACAAGGATACTCAACACATAAATAATTTCAAAAACCAGATCCAGCTCAATTAGGGACACCCAGAAATATTAACAGCAACAATAATTTAACCTTTGAGGAGGTGCTTAGGGCAGAAAAAGCCAAATTAAGGAATAATGAAAAAGCCAAGCCTATTGAAACATCTGAAATTTGATATAATCAGGTGGCAAATGCCATTAACTTGCTCCTCACACCCCAGCTAATGATGTGTTTGCTCTGTGCAAATAATGACAACAATGCAGCCACTCCAATTTATTCCCATTTTTGAGGGGTATAAAATAATTCCAAGAATCGCAGCATTTTACCAAAATGAGATCTTTGGTGTCTGAGTCAGGAGCTGAGGGGCTGGGATGAACCCTGGGGT
>VZRS01000201.1:0-54973 GCA_013398055.1 Ifrita kowaldi
AGGGATTTTTTTTTTTCCCCTCTTGGAAAAGAGAAGCTGTCCCCAACCGAAGCCGCTCACTTGAGACAAACCGGGCAGCAGGTTTATCTGCTGCTTGGCTGCAGGGGTTCAGAGGGGCCAAGAGCTGCTGGAATGAGTGTCCCCCAAGGCTGGACCCAGCAGCTTTTGTCTGCTGTTTTGGACTTGCAGTCAGGCCTCCAAGGTACTCAGCAAAGCTTTAGCTGAAGAAAATTATCTCCTCAACCCTGTATCGATGGCTGCTTTGGCAGCTGATGTGTGCAACCCTTCCTGCTGGTGCAAAGGAAGCACACGGTGTTGGGATAAGCAGATGGACGCTGTGCTCTGTGAATGAGGCATACAAGGCTGAACGTGCTAATGTTTAACTTGTCTCCTGTTTTTCTTTCCATCCATTAGGCAATACTGAGTGGTGCACATCTTGACAAAGTCTCCTGGCAACCTTTTCTGCAGGGCTGAATGACAGCAGAAGCTGCCAGGTAAATTGATGAGCCTGTAAAGAGGCGAAATCAGGACACACAATGGGTCAGAAGGTCACAGGTGGGATAAAGACTGTGGATATGAGGGACCCTGTATACAGGCCACTGAAACAGGAGCTGCAAGGACTGGACTACAGCAAACCCACCCGGCTGGACCTGCTGCTGGACATGCCTCCGGTGTCCTATGAAGTGCAGCTGCTGCACTCGTGGAACAACGACGATCGCTCGCTGAACGTGTTTGTGAAGGAGGATGACAAACTGATATTTCACCGGCATCCGGTGGCCCAGAGCACAGATGCCATCAGGGGCAAGGTGGGCTACACGCGGGGGCTGCACGTGTGGCAGATCACGTGGGCCATGCGCCAGCGGGGCACCCACGCCGTGGTCGGGGTGGCCACGGCAGAGGCCCCCCTGCACTCCGTGGGCTACACGACGCTCGTGGGCAACAACCACGAGTCCTGGGGCTGGGACCTCGGGCGCAACAGACTCTACCACGACGGCAAGAACCAGCCCAGCAAAACCTACCCCGCCTTCCTAGAACCTGACGAGACTTTCATCGTGCCCGACTCCTTCCTGGTGGTTCTGGACATGGACGACGGGACACTGAGCTTCATTGTGGATGGGCAGTACATGGGGGTTGCCTTTCGAGGACTCAAAGGGAAAAAGCTCTACCCGGTGGTGAGCGCAGTGTGGGGCCACTGTGAAATACGGATGTGCTACTTGAACGGGCTCGACCGTGAGTATGAGTCCTGTGCTGGTTCTGGCAGCACAGGCCTGTGGCTGCCCTTGCTGGGCCATCCTGGGGAGGGTTTTCCTCTTCCTAGAGAGGCGAGGATTTGTGTCAGCAGGAGGGTTTGCTGGGTGCAGCTCTGAATGCTCGATGGCAAATACGCAGTACCTATCTGACTGCACATTCTGTCACCAAGGCACTGCAGGGAGCAGGCAGGGCTTGGGCAGCTGGTTTGGTGGGAGAAGGTGATGCCAGTTGTCCAACTAGAGATGGGGAACCTTGTATTGCTACCAAAAGAGCAGCAGGAACGTTCTTCTGACAGTTGCACTACTGGCACTGGAATCCTGGTGTCCCTTTACAGAAAACAGTCTCTGAGACAATCCCCTTCCTTAAATGGGTAATGAAGGGACGTTTAAAATCCCTTGCAGGCAAGAATGGGAAAATCTCTCCCTATCTAAGAAAATGGGAATGTTTTTCATCTTTCAGAAAAGTAGCTCACTTCCCTGCCTCTCTCAGAGCAGGGTGTGCTCGTTTCTAGCAAGGGGCTGGATACTGCAGTCAGCCCAGCTTGCATGCCAGGCCTTTTACTAACAGGCACATCAATCTCTAGCTAAGCTTAGTAATAAATTTGGCTGTCCAAATGTGCTAAAGTCTGTTATCTCTCATAGTCAGAAGTTCCCATGGGGCCAGACTGTGACTCAGTCCTCTGGGTAGGGTGGAGGAGAGAGGTGAAGGAAGTGGATTAAAATCTGGATTTATGTTGCTAGTGAAATAAATTTGGCAGTATTGGTATGAAGAGTAGTTTCCCCTGCATTCCAGAACAGTGTCTGCCCAAGGGCTGTAGCATATTGGGCTCTTCTGTTTGTGATGGAGGTGTCCTGATGCTTGCCCAGCTCTGGTAAACCCCAATACTGAGGTGCAACAAAGCTGCCCCCAGGCACCAGAAAAACTGAGCTGCCAGAATAACCAGGAGAGCCTTGCAAAGGGGCAGGAGCAAAATCTGCAAGTGCTTTGAGAAATACACTTCAGCTCTGCAAGACCAAACAGAGAGCTCTTGGCAGAGCATTTTTTCACCCAAAGAAAGCCCAGCTCTTTCTGCCACAGCAGCTTAAAGAATGTCAGCAGCTCCAGGAACCAGGTTTTGCTGGAGGGTCAAAGCCAAAACCTGCAGCTCCACTCAAAGCCAGCAAGTCTGTGGAATTGCTGGCACGGAGCTGCACTTAGCAAGGAAACGGCCACCTCCAGGACTGGATTTGGTTGTAATGTGCTCTCAGCTAAGGAGTGAATTGTGGGCACCAGGCCAGCAGTGACGGGATGCTATTTTGGCACAGATAGAAAGAAGGTGTCTGGCTCTAACCACTTCTGAGCATTCAATGGCAACACTGTCCAGGGATTGTAGTGCTTGTGAATGGAAGGAGGTCAGATGTGTGTGTGCTTTCTCTCCTGGTCTCCTGTCAGACGAGGTTATCAGTGCAAACTAGAGGAGGACAAATCTTAATCTCTCTGGAAGATCCTCTCCTTTTAAGGCCACTGAACTGAAATGTATTTGTTCTGTGAGTATCTGAAGGCTCTGAAGGTCAGGGCCCTTGTCACCCTGGGATGCTGGCTGGGCAGTGCCTCTGTCCCAGCTATCTCTGTGCAGAGCAGGCGGAATTGGGGCAGACTTTGAATGCAGCGAGTTTGTGCCCCGGTGGTTTAAGAATAAGCTACCCTGGGAATGCCAAAGGAGGACTGCCAGTAATGGGCCTCTTTGGCAGTGTCACAGCCAGAGCAGAGAGGTGCAGCCTGCTGCAGGAACCTGTCCCTGTGCAGGAGGCAGCACAGATCCTGAAATGGGTCATGAGTGGACAGGCTGGAGCTGAGTGCAGCCGTGTCTTCCTTGTGACACAGAACGTGTGTGATAAATGGTGGCACTTGAGGAGCTCTATGAACAGTCAGATTAATTTGGCATGTAGCAGTAGAGGCTGGAGCTGTAGGCATCTATCAGAGTTACTGAAAACTGCAGCTTCTCAGCCAAACTCATTCCGTGCCCGTGGGTGCTTTTAGGTGTCTGTGTTCCGCCCAAGTAAAGGAAGCTTTCTAAAGGTGCAGGCCGAGCCCTTGGGCTATAGAAGGATGTCCAGTTATCTGCTTGGGGATGTCTGTCAGCCCTCTCTGGGGGCATGACAAACCCCTCTGGCTTGAGCAGCACGGGGTGTCAAGGTGAGCTCTGACAGGCTCAGCAGTGGGGGCTGTGAGGAGCTAATGTGTATCTTCCTCGTGTGCAGCTGGGATGTGTTAGCTCTGGCTTTGACCTCAGTCCCCTCCGTGTTGTGAATGACTCCTCAGCAGCAAAGGGCCCCATGTGCCATTCCTGAAAAACTTGTAGTGTCTTGTTCAGGGTTTTAAGTACAGGATACAGAAAAAGATAGCCAAAGGCTTGTATCCTTCCCAGGTTTGTGACACAAGACTGAATCCTCTAGTGGAAAATGTCACGGTGCAAGTAGTAACATGAAGCTTTGACAGATGGCTTTGTTTTTCATGGGAACTATGCAGTATAAATGGAGGGGTTGGCAGCTGTTACCCTCCTATATGAGATAAATCATGGTGCTTCTGGGTACCCAGACCACGTCATGCTCTGGCTGCTGCAGTCTTGTACTTCAGTGACTCTTACAAAAGTTTCTGGACACTGCAGTAAGAGGCACAAGCTAGAAGATGTGTTCTGACTGGAATGAGTGGTATTGCAGAGGAGGAACATCCATACCAGTGGGTATTTTAGGATTGTTTCATTCACACATGTACAGCTTAAATAACTACAGAAACCTCATGCCCTGCTGGTGTGTTTGATGAGCTGAAGCTGCTGAAAGGCTTAGGTCCTGCAGACATGCCAGGCATTCCCTTCTCTTGCTCAGTCTTTCCTGGGGGTTTTGTAGAAGCAGCAGAGTGAACGTGTGCCTTGTGGGCTGGGCTGTTAATGTCTTGGCTCTCTTTTCCCAGCTGAACCACTGCCTCTGATGGACTTGTGCCGGCGAGCCGTGAGGCTTGCCCTGGGCAAGGACAGACTGACTGAGATCCCCACCCTGCCCCTGCCAGCCTCCCTCAAGAGTTACCTGCTCTACCAATGACCCTCGTGCTCCAGGACAGAGGTGGAACCTTGGCAATGGACGGGAGCTGCCCCGCGGAGCACTGGGCTCTCCAGCCTCGTGTCATCCCTGCTGTTGGAGCTCCTCGGCCAAAGCATTCCTGCCACTGCTTCAGCCTCCGTGTGCCCTTACTGGCGAGCTCTCAAGTAATCCTTGTTTCACAACTGAGTGCTTTGTTCCTTGGAAGTCACTTCCCCAGCACACTTACAAAAGGAACATTTACAGAGGCTCTGTGCTTCCCTGCTCCTCCTGAGAAAAGGCTGTGCTGCGTCCTTGGGCTTCGAGGGCCTCAGAGTGAATGATTTTTCTGTACCAGCTAAAGGGAAGGATGGTGATAAAAGAATTAAAGTAAGAATAAAAACATAATTTGGGGAAAGAGGAGGCATTAGGAATAGAAATGTTAAGACCAGGTCCTAAGAATGGAAAGGCTCAGGATAGCCAGCAGAGTTGGAAAGCGTCTACAATACCACAAAGAATTAATTGATGAGTTTTTAAAAGCCAACAAATTAAAAGTACAACCCCAAGCCCTGAAGCACCAAAACCAAGAACCCTTCCAGCAGGACACTTGTTGATTTGGAAAAGGTGGTTATGTTGCTGATGTCTCTATCTGTGCTGGGACTTCTCACCTTGCTCTGTTGCTGTTTCACAGGTTGTGACTTCTGCTTTCTTGTTTATCACCATTGCTTCTCCTGCTCCATTCTCTGCTCTGCCTCCTCCTGGTGGGTTTGACTCAGTCGATTTTGCAGTCAGGCTGTGTCTCCACGTGCCTCCTTCCTGGCTGAAAACTGCAGCTTTTGGTCTGGGATTCCTGGCTGATGTGGGAACAGGGAAGGACAGACTTGTGCAATAGGGTGAGCCCATCTGCATGAGCTCTGTCACACAGCTGCAGGTCCTGTCCCCTGAGCTCTGCCCCTGTTCCCTGCTGAGGCTTCAGAGAAACATTAATGTTTTCTCTAATGGCACTGCTAGGGAATTCTCTTCTTGGATAAGCTGCTTAAATTCATCCAAACCAGGCTTTGTTCTGCCATGGACCAGCTTAATCTCCACTTAGCTCTGCAGCAGGATGGTTCTCTGTGCCTTGCTGGGGTGGAGGTTGTCCCAGAGGAGCGGTCACAGTGTGGCTGCAGAAATGTCATCAGCAGGGAGCCCAGGAGGGGATTGCTGCAGGGTGGAACTTGGGAGGATTTAGCAGAGGCTGGGGGTGATCTTCAGGCACAGCAAGAAGAAACTGAATCTCTCCAGAGCTGGGGAGCAGGAGAGAACTGCAATGAACAGGACAAGCAATTCAGGCAAATTCAGCACATCCCAAATAGATCCTCAGTAGCCAAGTAAAGAGGATGACACTCCTTTATTAGCAGGAGCTGCTCTCTTGACCTCTCCACAGGTTACTATGCTGCCTTTCTGGGGTTATTTTGCACATTTCTTTGTGTTTTTTTCTTGAAAAATGTTTGTGTGATTGGTTTTTTTTTTTGCTTTTGAGTTATCCCTTCAGTTTTGTGTAGGTACAAATGAGTTTAGTTGTTGAAAATGTTAATATATATATTTGTGGTGTATGTATAAGAACATGTTTTAAACAGCTGCTGTAGGGTACCTTTTTGAAAATAAACTACTTGCATAGTATATTTTTTAAAGCACAGAGTTGGTGCCAAGACTGGGTGGGGTGTGATGTGCCCCTTTTTTATTCTAATATTATATGACTTTTTTTTCAATGTAGGGGTTTGTACTAGTTTCTGTTGCAGGGTGGGACACAAAATTCAGTCTGTGTGGAGCCCTGCTTGGTTGCCTTCAACTTGAACCCAGTGTCTTCCAGAACTCCAGGGAGGTAGCTGTGTTCTCCCTACTTCTAATGCTCCTTGTGCTCCCTCGTTTCCATCTCTCCTCACTTCACCAGGACATTACTTTGTACAGTTTAAAATGCTTTCTATTTTATGACTGTAGATAATACTCAGTAACCTAATAAACTTTATTAAATATTACTTGGTGATGGGTTTTATTTGCATGAAACGATCAGATTTCTCTGTACTGTGTTTCTACATGAGCAGTGAGCTGATTCCCAAGATGCCTGCCCCAACAGGCAAAGCAGGGGCTGTCATGGCCTTATCTCTGCTTGGAGGAATAACAATTTAAAGCTATTTGTTAATAACAATTTACATCTAAAAGGCGTGTGCAGAGACAGCCTCGGGCTCCTGCTGTAACTGGGTTTGTAGCTGATTTTACAGCTGCTTGCTGGTTGTGCCTTCAGTCACCGACCTGTGCAGGACAGAGGTGCTCCCACCTTGTGTCAGCAGTGAGGTTAAGCCTCTCCCAAGTGACTGGAAGTGTGCTGGTGATGAGGTACTTCTGTCCGTGGTGATGAAGGCTTTAAGTCCCCCTCCTGTCCACACACTTCTCTGTCTTCCCTGCAGCTGCCAAGGTGTGTGAGGGAGCCAAAGCTTCTAATCAGTTCACACACACACATGCTGCTCACACGTGTGAGCTTCCACTACAGCCTGAGAACTGCCTAATAACGGTAATGGGGAGGGAGAGCTCAAAAAAAGGCACAAGTGGTTTCTTGTCTCTAGTCGGGGCAAGATTTTTGGATTTTTACATTTTGGGTGTCTCTTACATGTGTAAGAGGTATGTACATGTGGGAAAACCATGTGATTAAGACAAGGGTTTGTAGATCCTGAGCTTCACTATCCAGCATATTCACTAATCACACTTCTGGTTTGCTGCAGGACTTCAGTGAAACTCTCACTTTGTGCTCGTTTCTGCCCCAGGCCCCTTCCCCTTCCCTTGCAGTTGAGGCTGGGAGGGTGCAGAAGGTGGGGCGGGTGCAGAAAACGGAGGAATTAGTTCATGCTCAGCTCCAGACACCCAAACAGGCTTGTGTTCCAGCTGCATGGAATATTTGAAACAAACGACCTGCTCAGGGCTGGGAGCCTGCAGTGTTTATGTACAGTGCCATGGCAACAGGGGAGGAAGTCATGAGATGGGGATTGGACCTGATGGAATCAACAAATGAAATCACAGATTAGCAGGTCCTAATAAATCAGTGGTGCTCTGCTCCCCTGCTATTCTTGCCTCCGTCCCAGCCCTGGCATCGTGGCAGGCAGAGATCTCTGCCTTTGTGAGTAGCAGTAAAAGCTGCAAGTTCTGCTTGTCTCAGGACTGCCTTGAAAGCCACCCCTGCTGCACTGCCAGCATCTCATCCTCCTGCTGCTGCTGACTCACCGCTTCACGCACATGGAACTGCTCCTACATTTTTTAGGAGGCTCCTGGCCTCGACAGCCTGCCTGCTGTTGCCTTTAGTGCTGCAGCAGTGCTGGGGCCACTCTGCAGAGAGCCTTGGCATCCTGGTGCTCTGGACAAGCAGTGGAGTAGCTTTTGTTTCTTCCTGGAAGTTGAGGCTTTGGTGAAAGCAATTCGTGCCTAGGAAAGTGTGCAAGGGGGAGGTGTTCAGTGGAGGAGTTTAGTAGCTGGTAAGGAAATGTGTCATCCTTTAGCAGTCTTGTCCTGTTCCTCTCGAAAGGGAAGCCTGTCCTGGGTGCAGGTTACACTCCTGTGCCTGTGGATCTTCATCAAAGCTGTGACAGTGCCAGGACAGGAAAACTTGGAGGGAGGAAGACAGCTGCCAATTCTCTCCTTTGTCTGCAGGACTGAGAATTTATGTCTGAGCTCAAACAGCTTCCCTGTTGGAGCCCAGCCACCAGTCTGTACCTGTCAAGTCCTTTGCCAGTATCAAGGCAATTTTCCCTTTCCCTGAGATGCGGGAACTCGAAAGAACGTGCGTCATTCTTTTAAGAACTTATTTTGGCAGTCACACCTTTTCTCCTGCATAAGGTAAGACAATTATGGAAAACATTTCCTAGCACACTGCCCCTCTTCTCTCCCACATGCTTCCTATGCAGAGCTAATGCTGTTGATCTTACGCCAAAGTTGCATTTGCCTGGAGAAGGAAATACAGTGATTTATTTAGTAAAGTTTATTAAAATTAAAAACCTAACCCAAAGCACAGCCTTTCTTGGCTTACAAAACAGTGCTGAAAGGAGCAAAACTCATTCAATGCTTGCACAAAACACACTGAAGCACCGATCCTGCCTCTGCACATGTTTTCATTCGAAACTATTGCAGGCTTGTCTGCCCTTCAGACACAAAACTATTTGAAGCAGCTGCCAGATGTTTTGTCTGCCTCGTGTTTTACAGTTTGCTTATGCTCTTCCCAGCGGGTGCTGGGGCTGCCCTGTGCGTTCTGTTCCGGCGGCACCCCCTGCTCGCCCTGACCCGGGGCAGATACAAATCCCAGCGTTTCACTGCGGGTCTCCTGGGCCCTGCTCTGGGGCAGCACAGAGCAGCCGCATTCCTCTGCTCGCATCCTGCCACGGTGGATGAAAGTCGGGTGATTTACAGTCTCTTACAACAAAAGCGCTCATGGCCTGGGTTTGGGCCTTGCTGAGCAGCCACAGGTCAGGGCTTGGGCAGCCTCTTGGACTGGAACTTGGCTGAGTTGTAAATCTTATTTCCCCCTATAAGAGGGACGATAAATTCTCAAATACAATGAAGTGGGGCAAAGACCTTTGTGTTTTTTTCAGAACTGTGACAAATCTGACTCGGCCAGATGACAGATACCTGCTGACCAGGGAATACCTTGGGATTTTCTTTGTGTTTGCCTGGCCTTTACACATTATTTGTGTAAAATTCGTTAACTGGGAGCAGTCCCATTTGCCATCATGTTTAGAGGTACCTATCTCCTTGGCTTTCTGTGCTTCTGCCCCACTCACCCTCCTGGAAAACCACATCCTGTACACGTGGGGCAGCTTGGGGCACAGCCCTCATTAAATGGGTTTAACCTGCAATTTTTCACTTTGCTCAGACTCGCATCTTTTAATAACCAGAGGACTCCTGTCCACACTTTTTGGGCACCTAGTCCCTGGAATGCCTGTTCTTACCAGAGCCTGTCATTGTTCCCTCCCAGAACCTCTTGTTAAGCCATTATTTAGAAGCACCTGACAAAATTTCAGTCTAAAACCTTCATAAGCAAACAGGTTCTCCAGCTTATTATTTTAAAAGGTACACGGGCAGGCAAAAAACACCTGCCTAAACTGGAATCTGGTAGGGCACAGGTGTTGATATATTTTTTTTGCCTTTCATGAAAAAACACTGAAGGTTTCCTACAATGGAAATGGGTCTGAACTCTGTGTGCTCTCACTTTTCTTAAAACAGTACTTTTGGGAGTGCAGAGCTTCCTGGTAGGCTGCAGGTAAAGTGCCATCTACCAAAGCAGTAACTTAATTTCCTGCAGCAGGCTGGATGTTTTCTTTGGAGGAGAACCACCTAATATTGATAAGGTCTGCTTCTACTTAATTTGAGGTCCAGCAGAGAGACTTGAGGAGTACCAGCTGCTACTCCTAAATATGATCTGTATTTTTCAAACTGTCTAGACACCTGGGTGGGTTGCACACGTTACCAGCAAAGGTAGTTAATCATGTCAAACGTTCTCTAAAGGTTTGTTTTGTTTAATGAGCTATATGGAAACCCAGGGGAACACAGTGAATCAAGCAGACAAGTGAGGAAATTTGATCACTGAGGCTGACACTTGGACATTTTTCATTCTGACCTGGTATAGACAGTGCAGAGATTTCGGGAGTTGTTGGCTGTGGTGTTTGATAACACCACTGTAAACCCTCACAACAATGAGCTCTGGGGATGTTTCACATGAGCTCTTTGTGAAATGCTGCTAAATGCAAACCGACTGAAACTGTGCTGCACAATAGGAAGTTACAGCAGTGAAAGTTAGATTTACAGAATGCCAGAAATGTAGTTTACAATTGATTTTGTAAAGGAAAACCTAGAAGAATGACCACCTAAGGTCCTTATGATGCATCCTACTTGGATGAACACAAATGTTTTCAATTAATGCTCTCACACATGCCAGCTGCCTATCCCAAAGTGAAGTGCTGTGTGATAAGGTCCTTTTCATTAGAAAGAAGGTGATACTTCATATTCAATCTGACCATTTTATTTGCATTTTAAAAAACAGAGAAATGCAAATAACCCTGGAGTTTAAAAGGGTGAGAGACAGAAGAGGAACCCACCCTGAGAAGCTGCATCCTCTAGCTCAGACACTCTTGAGGTGGGCTTGCAGATCATGGATCTGGACTGTGGACCTTGGGGGAGGCTTAACATTTACAGCAGAGACTTGTGGCACACATGCTTTAGGTCTGTGTTTTCTTGTGTTTGTGTTTGCTAACTATGTTTTGAACTTCAAAATCAAGACTAACCATGGCCTTCACTAGAATAAACTTGTTTTCCTCTCTCAGGTTGCCTGGCACTGGCACTAATCACAAGAACTTTTCAGTAAGCACAAGGGGTGTATCTTTCTCTACAAACAGCAAAGGCAAATAAAATAATATTATGGTCAAACAGGTGGGGTGTTTGCAACCTAAACAAGCATGAGAATCCCAAGACAAGCTATGATTCATTTTCCAGTAAGTTTGAGTTTAGAAGCACTGAGCACCAGCATTAAACACCATCTCCCCAGCTGGGTGTTAAACTGTTTTCAGGAGGGGACGGACTCTGGAAGAGCAGATCTGACTCTGGAAGAAGCCAGGGTGCAAGAAGATTGTTGGTCAGGAAAAGCCTTTGGCATGTGAATCTTTTACCAGATGCCTTTGGCAAAGGTTCAGAATCATAATTGGGAAGGGAGGGGGGGAAGGTTTGGCCTTGGGGCTGGGTTGAGTGTTCTGAGGTGGCCTGAGCTGCTGGATAAAGGTCTGCGGGTACAAGCTGGCAACTGAGGCTGACCCTGCAGCCCTGCAGCATCTCCCAAAGGGCCAGCTGGGTCCCTGGGCAGCACCGAGGGTGATTTCTTCGGGTGTTTTCCCAGTGGTCAGTGGCTCCAAATGGTGCTAGAAGTTGTGTGAGAGAAGCAGCACTCTGCAGACTGTGCTGTTTCTGAATTCTCTCAGATATCTTTCTTGCCAAATTCTCTTGGAGAGAGATTGTGTAATCAAACCAGGCTGCATGTAAAAACACACTTGTGTACGTCCAGGCGTGCAGGGTATTGCCAAAGTGGACAGACTGTCCTGCCTGGGCCTGCCAGAAAAGTTGTGTTTTGTCCAGCGGAAAAGAAAACATCCTTTTCTCTTTGCACTTTGGAATTTGTCTTTTCAGACTCTGATCTCATCAGCAGAGTCTCTCTCACTATGACAAGTTTGGCCATCTCGAGTCAGGACCATGGGCCAGTAAACTGAGCCTTGCAGCAGTAGCCAAAACTCAGCTGCTCCCCACAGAAAGTGGCCCTGAGGTAACGTGGCAGAGGCTGCAAGGACTGCAGAGAGCGTGCAGGGAGAAAGGAAGCTGAGCATTCATTTGGAATTCACAGTCTTTGGTGCTGGTTGTTCTTTGCACTACAAAAGGCAGTATCTGCCTGTAAACAAAGCACACAGAGGAGGAATATTTCATACCTAACAGGTTTACTGGCTGAATTTCAGAGCACGGGCAGTTTGCACCAGGCTGTGTGTGATCTCTGAATCACAACTGGAAATGAGACATCTGCTCTAGGTGTGCCACCGACATGCAGCCTTCTTCCCAGACTGTTCCATATAGCTGGACAGGCTGATTTTTAAAGACAGGCACCTAAACTGAGTGACATTTTTGCTGTCTCTTGCTTTAAGCCCTCGCAGTGACCTTTTGTTTCACTCTTTACTGTCTGCATTGGATTAAAATGGCAGATTTCCTTGGATTAAATGTTAAAATGGGACTACCAACTGCAACTGGGAGTTTAATTAAATTAATTGAAGGCCTATTCATTTAAGGTCTGCCAGAATGGCTACATGAGAAAACCCCACATTAGGCACTAGTGAAGTAAAATAGAAGGTCTTAGCACTCTTGAGCATTCAGAGCCTCTCTGCAGGAAAACAGAGCAGCTCACAGTTCCAAGGACATCCTTGGAAAGAGGAGCTGCCCCTCTCCAGTCCCACTTTTCAAACGGGGACTGGTTATGTTTGGAAACTTCTTTGCTGTGGGTGGTGGATGGGGATGTGCTTAAAGCAATCAAACAAAGGTGGGAGGAGAAGAAGCAAAAGGAAACACTCTCCTGAAGCCAAATTATTTTGGGGGTGTTACTGGGAGGGGGAAGTTGTTTTGTTTTGTTTAGTTTTCTGAGAAAACATCCCTACAGCCAAGACAAACAGAGATGCCTGCTCTAGATCTTGTTACCTTCGGTCTCCTTGGGCCCCATGTCAATTCCCAGATTACTTTTATGGACTGTTTAATCCAGGGCTTTATTTCCCCTGTAGATAAATGGTATTTTAGATTCCAGGACAGCTTCAGATGCTAATACCAGCTGTCTAGACAAAGAGTGGCCCATGGACATGATCGTAAACAAAAACAGTCTTGGGGCTTTGTTGGTTTCTTTTTTCATTCCTTCTCCTGTCCAACTAACTTGAGAGAGACTGGCAGGAGAGGCTGGCCATGTGAAGGCAGGGACTGCACAGTTTTCACCTCCTTTGCCATCTTTTGGATGGAATTGAGCTGGCTGGGGCCATGCCAGGGGATGCTTGGTGTCTCAGAAATGTAAATATTTCTAGGTGAGGAACTAGGGGATGGAGTTCACAATTATGTAGTGCATCTCCTAGGTTTCACTGAAAAGGCTTTTATGTCTCTCATGGCTTTTACTACATGGATCTTCAGCTGGATTTTCCTGGGGGAAGGAGAAGTTTCTTGCAGCTTCTGTTCTTTGTTACAGCTGTGCAGCACTGCCCTGGACTGTCCTCCTTTTGCAGAGATGCTCTTATTACATTTCCTTTTCTGGTACTATTGCAGAAAGCATTAATCCTCACTTAAAGCATGTACTGATCTTTTCCTAATGGCAGAGCTGATGCCAAAGTGCCCCACAGGCTGAAGAACCAGATCCCTTATTCCTGCAGCACTGCTGTTAATCCCATCTTCCACGTGCTCCTGCCTGCGCTTACCTGTCTCAGGTGAATGGGGAGATGCATATTTCTGGCTCACTTTTAGGTGCTTGGCCAACCTTTTTGTTGCCACAACCCATAGGCAAGGAAAGGAGGAGTGGAAGGAGAGGCCTTTAAGGATGGTGGTGCACTTGCAGCGTGGCCTGCACTGCCCTCACTTGCCTCTTTCCAGGGACCTGATTGCATCTCTCCAAAAGGCCTCCTAAGGAAGGGAGAGCCTTCCCTTGAAACCAAAACTTTCGTTTGATGGGAAATGTCAACATTTCAACGTTTTTCCAATACTGTCATTTTTAAGAAATCCCCAAATTCCTGCTCCCAACCAGCCTTTCTGGCCAGCAGCATTAGACACAAAGCCAAAACCCAGCAGAAAGAGTCTCTTTTAACAGTGTACACACACCATGTTTATAAAGCCTGCACTTTGTTTTTACTTGACTCTTCTAGAGGATGTACAACTTCCTCAGCATTTCACTTCCATAGGTCCTCCAAAGGCTGGGGTATTCCAGGCTGGCCATGAGCCAAGGTAACCATAAATCAGCCATGGCAAGAAGTTCCCTTCTCAGCATTGCTTCCCCACAACAGCATTTTGGGGAGCATAATGTTTTCATTTTCTGTGCACCACTGGGCTCTGCAGGGTCCTTTCTTTGGTGTTATGGTCTCAAGGAATGTGTAAAACAGCCATTCTATGCAAAAGGTTTATGTACTCCATGTGCACCTATGGAGCCTGCTCTGGCACCACGCAGGGCAGTGGTGCTGGGATGCAAGGGCACTGTGGACATGACAGAGAACTGTTTTAGCTTAGTTTTGCTAGGCTACAGTCTTTATTAGGTTGCAAAATCCAGGACTAGAGCTTTGCTCTGAACTGAAATGTCTTACAGATAAGCGCTGGAATAAGTGTGAGATAACCCAGAAGAGACTTTTTTCACTGGAGTTGAGACAAGGAGAAGATTTGGACTTTTTTTCTGACGTACAAGGGCCTAGAAGGTGTTTTTATCATTCTTCTAGAAAAATGCGTGTCCCTTTTAGCCTTTCCAGAAGGTGACAGCAGGTAGTGGGAAAAGTATGGAGGTCAGAATGCAGCATGTGTCTGGGCTGGGATGATTTCTAATCCTGGTGTGTGTTACTACAGGGCAGCTCTGGCTGGTGAGCCCACAGAGCAGATTTATATAGGCCAGGAAACAACACACAAGTCACAAAATCCAAGTGTCCTACCATGGGATGTGGTGCTTCTGCCAAAAAGGGTGTTTGTCCCAGGGCTGCCTGGTTCTCCCACAGCATTTTCTGGTTCAGTCCAGGGCCTGTTTCCTCCTCCAGACACCAGCTCAGAGCTGCTGCTTTTCCTCTAGGAAGGTGAGGGAGACCAGCCAGGAAGCTGGTGCCATTACAGCTGTCTCACGAATTTCCCCACTTTGCCAGGGCAGAGGAATGGCCAAGGGAGGGGGAATGGGCAGATGGATTTTCCAGGTAACACCTGGTGAAAGAGGGACAACAGAGTCTCACTCAGAACAATGGGTTTGTTTTGAGCTGCTTGTCAGGAACTGACCTCTTTCCCCTCTCATCCTCTGAGCATGGGATCCTCGGGATTCTTGTTTTCTTTCTGCTCTCCCTCCCTGAGATAACATTTTCCTCTCGGTGCAGTGACGCACACAGTGTCCACCAGGTCTCTTTGACATCAGTGCCTCCAGTCTGGCTCGTTGCTGCTGTCTCTGTGGACACTGAAGGACTGTGAGGGTGGACTTTGGCTGCAGAGGTCAGGTTATAGCACTCCCTCTCCTAAACCAGCTGCCTCCTCTTGCTCACAGCCCAAGGCTTTTGGCAGACACAGTGGCTATGTCGGGGTGGATGTGTTTAATTCCCTTTTGCCAGGGCCTGGGCTCTGTGTGGGGCAGGCACATGAGGAGGTCAGCTGTCATTTGGGCTGCAAGGAGAGGAGGTGCAGCCCTTGCTTGAGGTCTGATGAAGGAAAAGGCAAGTGCAGCCCTGGCGGGGAGGATACAGCTGCATCCTCCAGAGCGTCCAGGCCGCGGCGGATCCACCCTCCCTGCCAGGGACCCGGAGCTGCTTTCTCCGGAAGCCAGGCCATGATACACCCACTAGGAATGAACATTGCTCACAGCCTCTGCAATCAAAATATAACCCAAACCCACAGTTACAGCACGGCCCCTCCCCAGAGCCCCTCTGTGAGACCTCAGCCGGAGCAATAAAGTGTGGGTAGGTGGGGAAGGAAGCCAAGGACAGGCCTCGGGTGGGGGTCAGGCCCTGCTCCCAGCGAACAAGGGACAGGACAAGGGCAAACAGCCTCAAGTTGCACCAGGTGATGTTTAGGTTGTATATTAGGAAAAACATCTTCACCAAAAGGGCTTTCAAGCCCTGGCACAGTTGCCCAGGGAAGCAATGCAGCCACCATCCCTGGAGGGATTTAAAAGCCACGTGGATGTGGCACTTGGGGACAGGGGTTAGCAGTGGCCTTGGCAGCGCTGGGCGAGTGGTTTGACTCGATGCTCTCACTGGTCTTTTCCAACATCAATGGTTCTGTGGCTCTGTGTGAGGGCAGGCAAGACTTGTCCATGGTCTGTGCTGGTTGCAGTGCCTGGACAGAGGCCACGTGAATCATCCAGCTCCTCCCAAGAGCTCCTCCCTGGGCTCACACTGCCCAGCCGGCAGGCACTGCCCGCAGCAG
Source organism: Ifrita kowaldi (assembly GCA_013398055.1). Lineage (NCBI taxonomy): Eukaryota > Metazoa > Chordata > Aves > Passeriformes > Cinclosomatidae > Ifrita > Ifrita kowaldi. The sequence goes on from VZRS01000201.1 coordinate 15,978, forward strand.
CTGCCCACGGCCTCGCTGCCATCAGGGGTGGCACGAGGGGGCAGAGGGCAGCCACAAACCAGGCTGCATGGTCAGCACGTGCTGGCCAACCCTTGGTTTTCTCAGCCAGCCCCAGAACTGCTGGGACATTTCATACCCCTGATGAGCTGCAGTCATGGGAGGCCCTGGACAGGGTTAGCAGGAAGATGTACAGATAAAACTGCATGGGGAATTTGGAGAAGCAGGGATTGTGCATTGCCACACAAAGGAAGTTCTTAGTGGTAAAGTTCCTTAGGTAAGCTGGGAGTGTCTTCATTACAGAGAGGTAATGCCAGTTTAAGCACCTGCACCACCGCACGTTTCATCCTGGTGTACAACTGGAAAAGAATATAAAGATATGAAAAGAATGAAAATAAAAGAGAAACATTATCACAGTGTCTGGAACAGCAAAGATTGGCTTCCCATTCTCTGTGCAGAAAAACAACCCTGCAAGTGCCAACAGCAGCTGAGGGCTCCTTGTGCTTCTCAGGTGCTGCCTGGGAGCAGCTCTCACCGTGGAGGCAGGAGAACAGGGCACACCTGACTGGGCACCACGGAGGGAAGTGATTTAGCCTTCAAATGTGCTCAGCAGTTAAGACCTGCCAGCAAAGCCTCTGTGTGGAAATTCTGCCTGGAAGAGTCAGAAAGGTACTTTTCAAGTTTTATGGTAACTAAAATCACAAAAAGGGGGTAAAGAAAGGAAAGGGGCTTTTCATTTTTTTCTACTTTGCTATTTTTTATTATTTTAAAACTTGGTTCTAATTAGGTGATGCAAATTCTTCAGATGAACTCTGTATCTGAGGGGGAATATAAGGTTTTATAGAGCCCGGCGTGAGGTTGTGTGTTTTGTACCTTGTCTCCTAGCAGCAAAAACCACATGGATGTGAGAGGCTGTTTTATGATCCGCCAGGGCTGTTGTTGGACAGGCTACAGTGAGCTGAGTTATTCCAACCACGTTGGGTTGCTGTTCCCTCCCTCTTTCTTTCTCTCTTTTTCCCCCTCTTTTCCTTTTTTTTTTTTTAATTTTTCTTTCCCCTCCTCACAGGCAAGTGTGAGAGGGATGGATGCTTTTACCATCCTTGTGCCAGAACTCTCTCGCTGGACTTGGCGTCAGCAACGCTTCTCATCTCCCTCACATGCCCTTTTCCCTTGCTGGCTGGGATTTCACCAGGCGTTTCTAAAGAGGCAGTGAACTATGTTGGTTACTCTTTCAATTGCTCATCTCTTTAGTGTTTTCAAGAAAAAAAACCCCAACCCAAAAAACAACAACCCTGTGCTCCTGCTGCGCAGCAACTTCCGTCAGCGGATTTGGGAGCTTGGCAGACGTTAATGAGCTCGGGCTCACAATGCCCCTGTCATCTCCATTTCACAGCTGGGCAGCACTGAGGTGTGGGCAGGCTCAGAGATCTGCCTGGGCACACACAGTGTCTCAATTCCACCCTGGCCTGGGTTGACTTCTTGGTGCTTTGACCTCCCCAGGTTGATTCTGGTCCTGCCTCCCCCTGCTCCTTCATATTCTGACTGCAATTCTTCCTGTCAGCCTGGTGGCTTTGCAAGCTGTGATGACAGAAATAACACCCTCCCATCTTCCCAGTTGTTATCCCGCTCCCAGTCAGTCCTGGAAAGACATATTCACTGGATTACGTGGCTCTTCTTTTTTTTTGTTTTTTTAAATAGGTTTTAACTGCTGCTCCCAGAGAGAGACAACTTTAGGTCTACATCAGAGCATCACAACAGCTCTGTTACATTCACGTTGCACATTGCTTTATTTATATTGCCTTTTCTCTCTTATTTTCTGCTTGTGAGGCCCGTGCAGCAGAACTAAAAATTGACAGTCATGCATTTAGCACTAGTGCTGGTAGAGCCATTCAGGGCAAGGGCAGTATGGAACTGTGCATGTCCTGAATGCTAGGGGTCAACTCTGCCCCAGGCAGATGGCAGTGAAAACCCGTGGTGCTACTTGCATCCAGTGGCTCCTTGGATTACCCTTTCCCTCCTAGTGGCATGGAATTGGCCAGGATTTATTTTCCACTGACAGAGGAAACGTCTGTGATGATTATTTTCCCTGTACAGCCAATTTGCTTTGTGTGAGACAAGTCAGCCAGAGTAGGATGTTTGCAGAAGACACAGACCCCAAAGAATGTGACCTGGTTTGCTTGTGACTGTGATGGTTCATGATTCCACATGAGAGGAATATGACCCAAGGCACCATCGAATGCAATGCTGCCCTCGTTCACTCTGGTATAAAGCTGTTGGTTCCTTCCTGGGGATTGCAGAAGTATAACTGGCTCCTTTTTGGTATGAATAAACCACCAGGGAAGTGAGCTGAATGGTGGGGACAATCAGCAGAGTTCAAATCCCTGCATTTGCTCCTTTCTGCCAGGTTAAGATCGCTGGATGTACAGATGATTCCTGCACAGAGCTGGTGGCCAAATGCCACCCAAGCTAAGCATCAGAGGCAGAAAAATCAGCTTTGCTTAGAAAGAGAAGGACAAGCATGGAAAATCCCCCTAATTGTTGTGAATTGCAGCCAAAACCACTTGAAAGCAGAATAGTTCATGCTCATTAAGTAGACTTCGTAGGTTGAAAATGTCATGTTTAATTAACAAATCACTTCCTTAAGGTCACATAGACAAACTGGTATGAGGTATAACACATGGCCGCAGCAAGAGGTGGGTGTCAGGGTTGCTGGAAGGAAGCTGGATGTGCAGGAACCTCAGTGGAGGTGTGTTGTCTTGGGAGTCCTGTTATTTCTTATCCACTGCTCTGATTTACAGAAGTGGCAGGAATCAGTATGATGGATGACATCAGCAATGTTTTATGCCCCCAGGTCTGAGAGAGGGCACGAGGTGTGATGTGTGAGCAAATCCTGCCTTGGGCTGGAGCACTCGTTGTAGCTCAGGAATGACCTGGCCGTGAGCATCAGGCAGGAGGGCTCACGAGTGTCCCACTCCCCGCAGGCCAGGGGGCTGCCTGTGCTTCAGCAGACAAAGGTATTTCTGAAGGGAACAAATCCAGCTACAGAGCATGTCTGTCTGCTGACATCCATGGATTGCCATCACAGATGGAATTGATCCAGTCCGTCAGACTGGTTCACCTCAGCGTTTCTGGAGTAATTAATCCTAACAGCTGGGTTCGCTCTTCCTGCAGCTCTTCCCTCTTGGTTTTGTTCTTCCTTGTGTCTTGTCCCCACTTTATCCTCATCCTCCCCGTAGCCCCCTGGCTCTGCATGACCCCTCTGCCCCCGTCTCCATCACACGTGGAGGGAAGCCATCCTCCCGCAGCCCCTGGAGGGGCTGTGTGTGCCCTGGGAGCAGGGGAGCTGTGTGTGCCCTGGGAGCAGGGGAGCTGTGTGTGCCCTGGGGGCAGAGGGGCTGTGTGTGCCCTGGGAGCAGGGGAGCTGTGTGTGCTGTGCCCTGGGGGCAGGGGAGCTGTGTGTGCTGTGCCCTGGGAGCAGGGGAGCTGTGTGTGCCCTGGGGGCAGGGGAGCTGTGTGTGCTGTGCCCTGGGAGCAGGGGAGCTGTGTGTGCCCTGGGAGCAGGGGAGCTGCTGGCGGAGGGGAGCCATCCTCCCGCAGCCCCTGCTCCTGCCCTGGCTGTGCCTCCGAGGCCGGGGCAGACAGCCCTGTGCTGTCCACACGGCTCTGCGGAGGAGCTGGAACTAATCGGAATTACACCGCAGTTAAATAAAGGACAGAGAGAGAGTGCCCCGTGCAAGGAAGGGGAAGAGCAGCCCTGAGGTCCCTGAGGCCCCGGTCTGCACAGAGAAACCCCGCTATAATAGATCAGTGCTCTTCACCCCTGGGCACTGCCCATGTTTTCACTGAGACTGTTACTGCTGCCCTCTCCATATCTCAAGCAGGGAAAAAAGAGTTTTCTACCTACAGGGAAAGGACTAATATGGTTTATTAAGCTTGTCAATATTTTAGAGAAATTGTTTGTGTCCTGCTTCTAGTTCCACTTTACTGCAGACTTGCCCAGCCTCTCCAAGCTGTTCGGGATTATTGCTGTGCTCTGATCTCAGGAGACCTGTGAACAGTTGTTAGCCATGTGTGTACATGCTGGCCCATCTTACACACTCCACTTACTCAGCAGTGGCCAAAATATGCCATGCAGCTGGTCTGCTTCACTTTCTGCTCTGCCTGCTTACAATTTCTTTTCTGTAGTAGACACAATTGTATTTATTTGTTTTGTTTTGTTCATATGCAGCCAGTTACAGAGGAGCAGTGTGAAGAAACATGATCTAATATAATGGCATTTACTAAATATACACATTTCATGCCTGACTCTATACATCCTCCTAGCTTCTGGAGCATTCCCTAGCACAGAACATCACACCAATAGGAAGCTTCCCAACTTCAAAAAAAATACCTTCTCATTGCTCCACATCACAACAAAGCACGTGCATTTGTGTTTCCTCTCACTGAAACATGGTTCTTCCATTCACCTGCATCACAAAAGGGAGTGAGAAAGTTTGTGTGTAGTAGAATAAGACAGAAAAGAGATCGCTGGGCAGGGTGTGGGGAATGATTTCATTTTCTCTTCTGCCAAAAATATTTCATTTGGGTGGAAAGGGGAACATCACTTCTGTGTCAAAGCTATTGGCCACCTATAAAGGCAGAGCCCAAAAGGCACCTTTCTTTCTGTTATATAAATGTCTTTAAGTCCCCCTGGTGCCTCAGAATAAAGGGCTGAAGGGAGCAATGTTCTTTGACATATTTCTTTTAAAGCCAGTCCAAAGCACGCTTTTTCATTTACTAATGTCATGCTTACCTATCTTATATTTTGAGGGCAGGACACCTTTTCTGAACGTCAGCCCCACGAGCCCAGCAGAAACACAGCCTCTGGCTTTGAGACAGCGCTGGGGCTTTGCAGGCTTGGCTGTCAGGTGCTGCTGCAGATGAGCAGCCACCGAGCTGGGGGGAGTTTCCAGTGAAGTTTCAGTCTCTCACATCTGAGCTCCAGACAGACTAACCACAACCACAGGCTATGGCAACTGCGGCAGCAGTGGGGAGGAAGCAAGGAACATCTGGCCTTTGACTTCCTTTAAAGAGATTTGGGGTTAGGTTGTTCTTTTTTTTCCTCCGTCTCTCTCTGTCTCTCAGTGCTGCTTCGTAGGACTCAGGGCAGACAGGGTTTGAAACCACACACCTCGGGGTGCCAGAGGAGACAGACACCAGGGCCAGCCCCACCCCTGCTGCCCTTCAGGAGGACATGGTTGAAAAAGGGGGGGCTGCCTTCTGACGTGACCTTGTTGGGGTCATCCTTCTCCTTCTCCCCGGCTACAGGAGTTAATTTCTCTGCGGTTTCCATCTCCCCCTGCTCCCTAAATTGAACACACCCTCACTGGAGGACACAAAACAGTTGCATTCACAAGATCCATCTTGGGCAATTAGGAATTTGCTGGGCAGGATGTCACCTAGCCAAATAAGTCTCTTTGTCTGCATTTTTTTGTTTTTTCTTCCTGGCTGATGGAGCTGTGGTTTGTTTACTTATTAGTATACTTTTTTTCCCCTTTTATTCTAAGGAAAGTTATTTGAAGCACAGGATCCTGTAGAGGGAATGAAGTGCAGTAAACACATTAGGAACAGGGACAGCTGGGGCTGAATTAGGCAAGCCCTCTAGAAATGATATTTAACACTTTCTTAGCAGTGTTCAGGAGCAGACCCCTAAGGATGTGTGTATCACTGCCTGTTACAGGGAAACTGAGGCACAGATCAATGAATTGACTCATTGAATGGCATAAAAAGGCCAGTGTAGAGCTAGGAACTGAGCCACAGTCTCCTGAATTCCAGTCCAGAGCTCTCTTCACCAGGACACGGTGCTTCTGGGTTTGGGTGTTGCCTGGTTTCTGCGTTACTCTGTCTGCACAGGAAGCAGTTCACTCAAGACGTGAATAAACGTGAATAGTGCTCAGAGTTGATTTTTTTTCGCCCTGTTTTCTTTTTAAAGGACAGTCTCCCAAAATAAATGTTCCCTTGAGTCAGTTCAATCTCTAGTAGGAAGAGTTTCCACAGAGTAAAGACCTTTACCATTAGAAGTGGACAAATGGGTGACTCAAAATTTTTAAAAACATAGCCCATGATCATATAACCTGCTATATTAGGAACTTGTGTAATTGAGTCTTCTGCTCAGTAACTTCTGAGAACAACTAGTATAGATACTTCAGGGAAAAACAACCCTGCCCTCCCTTTCACCTGCCCCTGGGTCTCTATAAAAGACAATTGTGTAACATTAATTTCTCTGTTATCTCAGCTGTCTCTGTGGGACCAGCATCGTTACCCTTCCAGCCTCTTCACTGCTACCTAAAAATGGCCTAACCTCAATTTTGTGTCCCAGGCTGAGATTCCCATGGACTGTGACAAAGGGCCACCCGACACAAGCGCAGCACTGGCCTGTCCTCAGTGGATTCACTGATGCCTCTGGTGGGTCTTTTCCCCAGACTAGGGCAGTTTGTCCTGAGCAACCCAGTGCTGTGACTTTCCATCCCTTATTCACTTCTGTCTACTCTGACTCACTACTATGACCTGACTGTAGCTTCTTTATTGCTTAAATTACACTAATTATTGTCACAAGGGCAGCAGTGGTCAGGCACGTCCCTGTTTTGTCAGAACCCACTTTCCAAACCGTGGTGTCGGGACAGGAGAGGATCCCAGTGAATGATGTCCTCACTAACTGAGTGTCTGTATCTCACTGGCTCCTTGCCACGCTGGAGAAAGGGCAGGGAGAGGGAACTGGAGAGGAAAACAGTTTGGAGATAGAGAAGTTAATACCGCAGATACCTCTAGGAAGGGAGGAGAGTGTGAGACAGACAAAGGGTGGGAAATGCAGTTTCCTGATGGAAGAACTTTGGCTGACACATTTGCTGTGAGTAACACAGACGTAGTGGCCCGTGTCTGATAGCTATTTATAACTGCTCAACAATGGTCCCCTTATCACGAGGCCAGAGGCAATGTCTGCACACCAAGCAGGGGGAGAAATCAAGTCAGGAGTGATGGTTTTTGCAACAGAAGTAAGCAAATTGCCAAGAAACCTCTTCTCTCTGAGGGAGGCCGTGGTCCAGCAGAATACACAGACTCAAAACCAGAGAAAGGACCCTTGTGCTGCCCACATACTGTGCAGGATTCCTCAGCTTGGCTCGCTGTGCTGCCCACTTCTTTCTCTCCCTAAATCCAGTTCAAGTGCCTGGGCTGATACACTTTCTCCCAGCTCAGACGGGCATGGGCACAGGGAGAGGCTGTGCTGACAAGTCATAGCCTGATTGCTGGCACTGGGGCCTCCACCAGAAGGTTTCCAAGATCTGCAAGTCACTGGACTGTCCCTCTCCCTCCAAGGACTGGACTCACTTTACAGAAAAGGCAGCAGATAGGTGAAGGCAGAGCCGTGGCATCCACGCCTCCTAAAGACCTGCTAGGGAGAAGGGACACTTTCCTAGTGACTGCATGGGAGGATTCAACTCCTTGACCTCTCTCTGACTTCTAGGATGAGCTAATATTTGGGCAGTAACTTTCTGCTGGGATAATCCATCTCTGAGTGACAGTGACACCTCTGTGTTCAGGGCTGAGGTTTGTAGGTCAGATGTTTGCCCTGTGCGTGGGATTCCCAGGAGAAAGCACCGTGTTTCTGCAAGCTATTATTAAAGCAAATTATGTCTGTAAAAATTTCTTTCCGGGTGGAAGGTTGAGGTGTTTCATGACATGTAAGTACACAAAGGACACAGATGGGTATTTATTGCCACACGAGTCCAACCTCACTCTTCCCCTCCTGCTCCCCCACCATGAGCTGCAGAACCGGTTCTCCCCTCCCAGAGGCAGTAACCTAAAACCCTGTGTAGCAAGACAAGAGAGGAGAGGGAAGAGCAGTCGTGTCCAGCTCTTGATGTGACACTCCTTCCCCTGAAGGGCTGCAGGAAGATTTGACATGGAAACTTCCTTCACCCTGTTATCAGTGACTTGATCCCATCCCTCTGCCTGGCTGTCCCCACCAGGCTGTCTCACGGGGTGTCCTTGTTTCAGAGGATTGGGACATTAATAGCTACCAGACACAACTTAGCCACACTGATAACACCCCAGAGAGCTACTGGCTGGTGAGCAGTATTAAGCATCTAAAGCCCTTACCTGATTCCTGTATCAAGGCCAAGATGGAAATAAGATCATCTTGTGAGCCTACTCTGTGGACACAGTTTCCACAAGGAAGCCAGAGCTGCCTGAAAGCTCCAGCTCCCAGGCAAAAAAAAGTGCTTCCATCCCCACTGTGCTTTCAGTCCAAGAGATCAAGGAGATCAGTTTTACCCACAAACACGCCAATGTTCTGGAACAAATCATCCTGTAATTCTGTTTTCTCAACTTTATCTTTAGATCTTTATCTGCATTGTCAGCTCCGGACAATGTCACCCAAACCTTGCTTAACAGTGGACTGCACCTCTGTTGCATAAAATCGAATTAATTGCGAGCTGCAGAGATTGTCTATCTGGTAATGCCTCACTCCCTCACCTGGGCAGCTGCAGGCTCACTGTACTCATGTTCTCTTGTGTTCAAGAGGCAGCAGAGATCCTGACTTGTGTTACTGCCATGAATTAGTCAGTTCTTGCACTTGTGAGAGAGCTGCTGCCACTCAATCGTGTCGAGCTGTCAGTAGAGTTTCATTGTGAATGTTACCTGCTGAATATGGATGTTTTTGCTGTTGTGATAGAATGCAGATTTGCCTACATCTCAGGCAATGGCTGAGCCGTTAAGCTGCTCCTCGATCATTTTCATCTCTTGTGGCACCAGGTAAAATCAAAGTTTTTCTTGAATACTGAAAATTCCCAGTGAGATGTGGTCAGTGGAGCTCAGGGATTGGATCAGATATTACCTGCTCTTGTGTCCCATTCTCAAAACCCCTACTCCCACTGATAGTGCAGCTTGTCCCTATGCCCAGTGAGCTGTGGCTCCTGCCCTGGGGGCTGTGGTACCTGCATTCAGCACTTTGATGTATAAATAACTTTTCGCCTCATGGTTTTTGAATGTTGTTTATACCCCACTGGCTGCCACGTTATGTGCCAGGGTTATAAATACCCTGCTGCGTCTAGACTGTATCTAAACTTGGCATTGGGCACCCAGATTCATGAGAGGAGTGGTTTCATCTCTTAGCACAAAGGAGGTGCTCCAAAGTGTTTGATCAGGGGTCCAGAGGGGGCTTGGCAAGAGACTTCTCTCCTCCTGCCATGCCAGAGCAGCACTGGCCCCACTTTCTGAAGGGGCCTTGGAAAATCTCTTCCTCCCGTGCTCCAAAGCTGCTGGGCACCCAGCCCAGAGGAAATACCTGACCTTATCCCTTCCTGATGGGCTTCAATGCACCATTGAGTGCAAGGGGTCCAAAACATCACAGACTCACCTTCCCCGGCCCTAACAGACCCAAGCTGAGGCTGGGCTTAGGCTCAGGGACTGAGACCCCAGTGAGGCGCTGGATGGCTGCAAGGCTGAGCTGGTAAGGAAGGACAAACAAGCATCAGCTGCCTGTTAAAGCCACACTGGTACAGCTGCAGCAGGAACCTCTGCAGGCAAATACAGAGTTACGAGCAAAGCTGATGCATTTCCCTGTGCAACATGGGGGTGATAATTTGTATTTCGCCTAAGGGCAGTGAACCACTTCGGGCCAGCTTCTCTGTAGCTATGTAAGGAGGACCATGTGAACTCCTTCCCACCCCTGGGTTTTGCTTGGAGGCTGAGAGCACCCTTGACATATTATGGGGCTGTTCCATGATGGATCAATGACAGAACAGAGAATCACATCTCACATCAGAGCACTGGCTATAAACACTTTTTGTGTCAACATTGGTGAACCCTCACTAGACCATAACCTCAGTCAGTACCACGCTGAAGCCTCCTTGCCTCTTATGCTGCCTTAGAGCTTTACAGCATTGCTCCTCCCTGACAAGGGCCACAGCATTCCCTGAAGGAACAGGGCATCGGGACAGAAGTTTCGTGGCTTGCCTGTGAATGTGGAACATCTCAATGTGGTTGTGGTGTGCAGGCAGGCAGGGCTCCAAACTGCAGGGAGCACAGAGCTGCCAGTCAGTCCCCGAGGAGTCCCTGATGATTTATTGGATGCAGTTTACAGGCCTTGGAAAGGTAAACCTGTGGTCATGACATGCCAAGTAGCAACACTGCTAGGACTGTGTTTCGGCTTGGGAGATGAACACATTTGATATGAAGGCTGTAGGAGGGACACCAGCCCTGACAGTACCCTCTTTACCCAGACAATATTCCTTGTGACTCCAGCGAGTTTCCTGAATTAGGATTGCTGGGTGCCTGCCACAGCCTTTGCTGCAGCTGCTCTAGCCCCTGCAGGGACTGAAGGGCTCCGTGTGCCGGGTTCTTGTCCCCCAGCTCAGGCTGTGGCTCAGGAGCACAGCGTGTCCTGCAGGGCTGTGTGGCTGTGGGCACTCCCAGCGTGTGTCAGAGCACGTCTTTCCCCCGAGGATCCATCCCTGCCTTTGCAGGTAGGGCAGAGGTGCCAGAGGGAGTGGGGTGGTGCTTTTGCCTCCTGGCTTTGCACGCGTTTGGAGAAACGAGGGCTGTGAGGGGCGGGGGGATGCTGTGGGGTTTGTGTCAGGCACTGTGTGCTGGATGAGGCGCCTGCCCAGGAATCTGGCTGGGGATGTTTCTCCTCCAAGCTCTCCAATGCTCTGGGATGTCCTGGGGAGGCTGCAAAGCTCATTTCCTCAGCGCCTGGCACCAGCCCTGCTCCCCAGCTCTCCCAGCCATGTGAAGCTGCAGGGAGGCCACGAGGTGAGGCGTGTTTGAGCTGTTACCTGGGCAACAGCTAAACACTGACTTCAGATAATAATTGTAAAACAGCTTAACATCAGGGTGATGAGGCAGGGGGGAAGGGGGGCTGCCACTGCCCGTGGTCCCAGGGAGTCCCATAAAATCCTCAGTGAAAAGCTACTTGTGCAAGCCAAATTGGCTGCAGCTCAGCCTCTGCTCAGGGCTCTTGGCAAGCTGTGCCCAGGCTGGGGCATGGTGGTGTCCTGGTCCTTTCACCATCACATCCAGTCACCTGCTACTGCCTGCCACCTCTCCGTGTTGTCTTTGGCTTTAATGGGACTCTGAATGGCTCCACGAAACATATCCAAGTGGGAAGAGTTACGCACAGGCTGTTTCCCAAGGATCCTCGAGGCAGTGCAGCCTCTTGGCACACCCCTCAGAGTCTCTGAGCACCACTCTGGTCTCTGGCACCAAAGAAACTGCTAGAATTTAGCCAATGACAGCTTACTTTTGGGTTTATCCTTGAAGCAGAAGAAAGAGAAAGCCCTCGGGCAGGTTGCAGCTCAGGCAGTGTGGGGCCAATCCTGTGGCTGGCTTTGTGTGTGACCCAGGCCCACGACCAGCTCTTCAGGCTCAGCAGTGATATTGAGATGAATTAAGGGGTTTTGCACAGTGTGTAAAGCATGACCCAAACTTGCATGGAAGCACTCAACCATCCTGCACCATGTCCATGTGACAGTGCAGGGCTCAGTGTTTGTTTGCTGCTCCCAGATTTACTGGAAAATGACTTGACCAGGGCAGGCTGTACAACACAGAGTCATTATGAATGACAGGCACTGCTCTGTCTCTGTGGTAAAGCCGGCCCTGGTGTGGTGGGACTTGCTTCCAGACAGATGGAGCTGCAGCATTAGGTAGTTATGGGAGGGATGGGATTGTATCTGACAAGCAGCATGAGGTCACTTTTTCAGTCCCCTTTGGGTGAGATATATCAACAGGCTGCCGTTTGCCTTGAATGGTGTAATTTATTTTTTAAAATCTGCTTGCGCTGCTTCCCCTTCCCTCTTAACCCGTTCTCATCCTTTGCCTTTCCTCATTGTTTCAGTCAGAGATGACAAAGAAGTGTGAACTACATCAAATAATGGCATTTGCCACGGAGTCACCTGTTTCTCTCAGTGGCCAACATACCCTGAGATCACACACTGGCATCCCCTGCAGTCAGCTGTTACCAGCTCCCACAGCTGTCTCTATAAATCCGTAAAACAGAAATAATTCTCCTTCTTTTACCTTCCTTATCCCCTTAGATTGTGAGCCAGGTAGGTCTTACAATGGGATTAAAACTGCAGTGGAATCCTGAGGATCAGATTAAAAGGTGGCATTTAGGGCACATTTCAGCACAGCTGTTGGAAGAGCTGGTGAACCAACAAGACTGATGTGCCCACAGCACAAAGACATCCCCTGGCTCCAGATTTTATTTCCCTTAAGCCACAATAAATGGCACGGTAACAGGAAGGGTGGGCTGGGCACTGACCACAGGCATTCCATAGGTAGATTTATTCTGTGACTGCCTGGATCTCTTCTGCTCTCCCTCTCCTGCATGTGGTTAAGGAAGGAGCAAGAGAAGGAGAAAGGAAATTAACACAACAGAGAGCTTGACATAAAAGTGTTTTATATCATCTCCTATAAAACAACCCATAAATCCCTGCCCGCCTGCTCCACCCCTCACATGGTTTTCATTTTACTGGCTGGCTGAAAAGCAGAGAAGTGGAGGGTACAAAGCTCATATTCTCGGTGGGAGAGGTTCCCCCTTCCCTATAGGCTTCCTACTCGCACCTTGTCCCTGTGCCTACAGCACGGCATTCTCCTCTGGTGAGTAATCACAGCGTGGAGCAAGTCAGCATCTGTCCGCATCTGTGTGCCACTTGCACAGCTCCGGGAGCCCTGCGGGGGAGCACTCAGGGCACTGGACGTGGCTGGGGAAGCTCTTGCAGCAATGATACTGAGGCAGCTCTTCAGCATCAGGGAAAAGGGAGAGGACTGAGCTTTGAAAGATCCTTGTGTTCAGATTTGGCCCCAAAAGAAATCCCGAGATGTTTCAGGGCATTGCAGCTTATTCTGGAGTTCTTGGGCGAGCTGGCTGAGGAGATTTCTGGAAGGATCTGGTGATTGACAGTGTCAAATTTATAGAAAAAGAGGCAGTGCCCATAAAGTTGTAACAATAGGACACACAGTCCTTGAGGGGTTTATTGCTGTATTGCAAGAGCCTTGTTGGCTCATTGCTCCTGTATCCACTTGTAATGTTACAGAACATATTTAAATGAAAATCCTCATTCACTGAATAAAAAACAAATCCAGGGGAAAATATGTTCAAATTGTAGCAATTATTGCTTTTGTTTCTATAAAACTTAATCCTCATCTTGGGCTGTTAGAGCAGATTGTTTTAAGGCCATGCTGGACAGAAGATTTACTGAGATAAATCTGAAGGTCAGGCAGAGCTTTAATGTTGTAGTGAGAGCCCTGGTGATTTCAGGGAGTGTGCACAGACGTCGTGGCAGAACCAGGGTGTCAGGGATGAGGTAAAGGAAGTAGTCCTGGAATGACCCAATGAACCTTGTACAGTAAGGCATGGAAAATGCTTGGTTACAACCTTGTTACTTAATTCTGGAGTGAGGACAGCAAAGATCAAGACACAGGAAAGGTTGGAAAGGATTGTTTAAAGCTAAGCTAATGATAATAAAAAAGCACATGTGGAAGGTAATAAAACTGATGGGATGGGCAGCCATTTTACTGAGCACTTTATTCTGATGTTAGCCAAAAAAACAGCAGAGCCTTTGGTAACCGAGCTCCTCTCCTCTGTGCGTTCCATCCTCGCTTCAGTTATTTAACTCCTCTTTAAAAACAACCAATCCTTATTTTTAAGGGAAAGATTGCATCAAGCGATTATCTGCAAATCCAAGGAAGTGTGAGGTATTGTTGAGATGAAGGATATTTCACCCCTGCAGGTATTTTGTTAGTTAAACTGCAGAGAACCACGAACATGGAAAACAGATATTCAGAAGGCTGTCACACTGAAAATGTTCCCACCATGTTTCTGCTGTAATTACAGCTGGGGGATGACAAGAGCACGTAGGTGATGCAGCTGTCACCATGATACCAGGGTTTAAATTGGAAGCAACTCTCATTCTGCTACATAACAATGTACTGTTCACCTGCATTACAGCATTGTCTTCAGTCCCCAGCAGGGAGCAATGTCCCCACTGGCTTTACCAGGGTCCCTGGTGACTCTACCACGAGTCCAGCTGTGACAATTTAACCCGGGAGGGCGGGAGAGAGAAGTTGTGTGGAAGATGCAGGGTATGGTGAGTGACTCTCACCCTTTGTTGTGCTGGAACTGGAATGCTCCTCCCGGGCTGGCGTGGTGCCCTGGCAGGGTGGGAAGCACCAAACTGGACCCTGTACCCTTTAAGTTCCCCACCCAGCCCACTCCCCATTCATGAGATGTTTTATCCCTGAGCTCACTCCTGAATGGGGTCCAGGTGCTCCTTCGTGCTTCAGCTGCTCGTCCTGGAGCCCTGGATCACAGACTCTCCTCCCATATGTTTCCCATTAATCCAAGTCTTGCCTGCAGAGAAGCTTGCTATGGGATGGAGGGAAGTTGGTTCACATGGGGGGGATGCTGCTACTCTGTTCCATTGATCCCCTTCTAATCCTCCAAAACTCAGGATTCTTTCTGCCTGTATTTGGCTACATCCCCTACATTTGACTATATACCCTCTATTTGGCTCTTTAGGCTGTGTTGGCACTGAACTGCCAAGAATGGAGGAGCTCTGCTCACCCACTGCACTCCAACAATGCTGGCTCTTGGAAGGCTCCTGTGGGCTCCTGGTGTTCCTCACAGAGCCCTGGGAGTTTCACGTCTCCTTTAGAGGTGTCTCAGCACTTGCCCAGAGTGTGAAGTCACAGGATTTCCTGATGTTTGCAGCAGAAGCAGAGTCCAGTCCCACAGTCAGTGGTGTCTGAGTCAGCACTGAGCCAGGCTGGCCGTGGGCAGGCTCTGAACAGCTTCCCAAGGGCTCTCCGGGCTCTCAGTCCCTCCTTCCCACTGATCACACCTTCTGTTCTAGGGAAAACAGTCCTGGCCTCAGTGGCATCTTCCTACCATAAGCTCATAAATCCAGTTCCATGTTAGTGTGGGAAAAAAAGTCTTTTGCCAGCTATAATTGTACCCAGTTTCCCTTTCCCCTGAATGTCCACCTTGTTCCTGTGCTGACAGGCTGCTGCTCCCAGGGTGGGTCAGCCCTGCAGTGGCTGCATGACAGTGTTTGAACTGACAGCTGCTGCTTGGTGCCCTGGCCCTGAGCATGCAACTAAACCTATTTCAGCAATGACAAGATGTTTAGGAACAGAGGCCAAGTCTTGTAGCAACCCAGGCCCTCCATCTGCAGCATCCCAGCGCAGCTGACTGAGGGAGTTGTGTGTGTGACAGACGACTGCTGACCTTGGGGCAAGGCAGTCTGCCCCGGCCTCACCCCTGCCTGCTCACTTTGTGCCCTCGTGCCTCATCTTTCCTCATGGGAAACAGGAGGAGTCAGTAATCACTCGCTGCAGAATGAAAGATAGAAGGAATTCAAACTATATGCATTTACTTTACAGCCTTTAGGATGTCCATGAAATCACTCTAAGTGATTTAAATCACTCTCAACAAAATTTTGCTGACAGAACAGCCCAGTGATGTGTCTCTTCACCGTGTTCTTGGATACCACACAGTCTTCACTATAACTTTGGATACTCTCTTGGACATACATTCTCCCAAGGCTGCTCCCAAAATCTGAGCAGTGACCCCGGCCATTCGGAGGGCAGATGAGTGCTATTATCAGGATGTTCATCACCACCAGAGAGATTTCTTTGATGATGCTCCTGGCAGGGATGCACCTTGGAAAGAGTGTCAGCCTCCCCCAGACACTTACAGCAGGCTCCCAGATTCCTTTCACCAGGTGCTTTGGCTGCTCTAAGATCAGACCTTCAGTGTTTTCAGGAAGGAAACAGAATTCCTCATGCTCTTGCTTGGCTGTGTTGCTGTTTTTAATTTGATGTCAGAAAATAGCAGGGTTGCAGGCCCCTATCTGTTGTTCTGGACTATTTTACCAATATTTCACCTAACTCAGGACTTGAGACAGATCTGTTACAGGAATGTCAGACCCCGCTCCAGCTGCAGTCAGTGGAAAAAGAGTAACTGCCTTGAGTGGGAGCTGGACTGGGACCGAAAACAGTGAGTGCAGTGGTGCTGCAATGTCTTTCATCTCAAAGATGCTGGGTGAGATCCAGACTATGCTGGTAATGGTTGGGAAGCTGCCAGCTGCTAATGATGTGGAACAAGCTGGTGAGTCCTTGCTCCAGTTTGTAGGAAGCCACCAGACAAAACAAGTCCCAGGAATAGCCAGCTCAACCCTTTCTTGGTTGGGTTCATGCTGTACTGGCATGGGAGTAATTTAGGAACTTCCCCTGAAGTGGCTCCTGCGGTGTCTGATCTGTGGAGGCCACAATGCCTCGGTGCACATTTATCCTCATGAAATCCCCTAGAAATGCTCAACAGGCTGTACCAACAGTGTCTGGAACACAGAGTTTTCCCAGATCTGGCCCACTCTGCTGGTGCTTTTATATGTTCTCAGCATGACCACAAAATCTGCCCTGCTCTGATTTCCCTGCCTGTACCCACATCTCCTGCACCCGAACCTGCACGCTGCAGCTCTCAGAGGTGAGGGGCACCCCGGCATGGAGGAGCAGACACACCGGAGTGTGTTGTACTCCAGGAGCTCAAACCCAGTGGATGGCTGAAGCAAGAAAGAGATGGATTCTCTGGCAATATCCCTCTGGCATGGGAAGCACGTGGGAGATTGGACAGCCAACACTTACCCCAGTCTGAGATCAGTACCAGAAAATGACGAGGGGGAAGGAGGGGCATTCCCCTGCACAGCACATCTGTACAGCTGCTGAGGCTGTGCAAGCAGGTACAAGCAAACACAGCTCCTCGTTCCACCTGGCCGAGGAGAAGCAAAATCAAGGCAACGATGCCCAGGAAGCTGGGAGTACTTTTGCCGTCTGGCTTAAACAAGCGAGGTGCCCAAACAGTGCCAATGGCTTTGTGTGCCAGGGCTTCAAAAAAAGTCATTGATTGTCTGAGCTTTTTAGAACTGATCTCTCGTTGGAGATGTGTTTGGTGACGGGGAACAGGAGCCACAAGACAGAGAATCTTCAAAGTGTCCAGGGTGGGTGATAGGCATATATAGGCAAAGCTGGAGGTGCAGTCAGAGACTGCACAAGATCAAACCTTCCCGGACAAATCCCTCAGTGCTCTCAGGTGCCTCCGCTCCTAACACTGCTCTTGCAGTGCTCTCTGCTGGGGAATGAGAGGTAGAGGCAAGCAGGGCTGCCAAGCAAGCTCCAGCCTGGACTGCAGACAACCTCAGGCTGAGGAATGATGTGCAGATTCAGCTCATGTTTTGCTCCAGTGAATATGTGCAGCGTCCTCTGGCCCAGCCGTGCAAACCAGGCTGGAGCCGTGCTCCAGGAATGAGTTCGTGGCAGATGCAAAGCAGGTGTCTGGGGTCGGTAGCCTGTTGCTGCTCTCTCTGTGACAGTGGCCCCAGGAAAACAGCGTCCCGTACGGCTCGGGGCACACTCGGGCTGCCCAGCCCAGACACCCGTCCGGAACCCGTGTCCCAGACTCCTTAATGAGCTCAGCAGGGC
This sequence comes from Ifrita kowaldi, assembly GCA_013398055.1. Classification (NCBI taxonomy): domain Eukaryota; kingdom Metazoa; phylum Chordata; class Aves; order Passeriformes; family Cinclosomatidae; genus Ifrita; species Ifrita kowaldi. The sequence continues at coordinate 33,489 of VZRS01000201.1, forward strand.
AATTAGATTAGATTAGTGTCTCCCACTGCTTCCGGCGTGCTGCTGCCCGTGGCAGACGGCACAACTGATCACCTAACAACATTAACCCACAGGCTGCTGATCACCTGCCCTGGATTTGGGGACGGAGGAGCAATTTTGTCACCTCCCCAGGAGCAGCTGGAACGGCCTGGGGACAGGGCCGCTTCCCGGGGCTGCTCCCACCAGAGGGCGCTGCGGGGAGAAACCGGGTGAAAAGGGACAATTTTGGGCAAAAGATCGGTTCCAGCCACTCTGGCCTTGTGCCACTGTGGAGTCCTCCCTGTTAACTGGTGTTCTTAGGAACAGTGCTCCCCATAAAAGGCCTGTAGCTACTTTACTGGTGTTGTATAACCTCTCAAAACTTGCAACTTGTCCCTAAGCATTCTCAGTAGGTTTGGGATTAGATGATCTTTAAAGTCCCTTCCAACCCTTAGCACTCCATGATTCCACGGTTTTGTGTGTCTCTGGCAGTACCAAAGGGCATAAAGGGAGTAAAGATGGTTCTGTAAGAGCCGAGCGTTTAAAACGTCACCTTAGGCCTGGCAAATCCCACACACACCCAGGGCAGACTGCGCCCAGCTCCTCCCGCTGCCCTTACAGCTGTTTTCTCCTGCTGCCCATCTGTGCTTTTGCACGGGCCGTAGGCAGCAGAGCACACATCAGGCTGAAGCTACAGACAGTGAAACTTTGCTGACCTTGGCCCGCCCTGCCTCAGCCCGGCTGGCACAGAGGGCAGGGAACGAGGCCCTGCGGCTCTGCTGGCAGCGCTGCCCGGCAGGCACTGACCCGGCTCGGGAGCTGTGCCCAGCAGCAGCACAGCCCTGGACACGTCCTTCCTTCCCCGTCTCCCAGACCACGGCACTGCTGGGGAACCCTTGTCCGGAGGGTTTCCTGGGCAGCTGTTCGGTGAGTGGCTGTGTTGAGCCTACGCCCCCCGCACACCCCTGCTTGGGCTGGCACCCAAGGCACGGCCCCGGAGCTCTCCTGTCCTGGCAGCTGCTGCTGCTCCCACCCAGCCCCAGCCTGGCAGAAAACCCCGCGGCCCCGCTCCCGAGCAGGAGATCCTTCCCCGTGCACAGCCTGAGGGCAGGCAAAGAGCAGAGCAACAGCAACAGGATGAAACAAACCGAGGGAAAGGGTACCATGTGAATGTTCTGAAGGATCCTATGTGCTCCAGATGCTTAAACTGATTTTTCCTGCCTCTTTTGTGCTCAGAAGGCACAGCTGCTTCTCTCCTCAGCCACCCCTGCTATAGCTACTTCCATCCTTTTTCATACAGCTTACACAGCCCTGGCCTGGCAGATCCTGCCAGGATCAGCTTCCCCCACATCTCTGTGTCCCTAAAACATCTGACCAATACCTTTCCCACCTGAATATCCCACCTTCTTCCTCTCCCTCCCACGTCACAGTGACCTCATCCCCTGTTGTGCAGGAAGGCAGATTTCTCCTTTCTTTCCCCTGCTCCCTGCTCGAAGCAGAGTCCTTCAGGTCGAGTTTGTTGTTTCCACACTGTGAAGGACTGCCTGGCACCTCCCCAGGTTAAGTGAACCCATTTGACTCAGGAGCTGTATCCCCACATTTCCCGGTGGGCTGGAAGTACCTCCTGCCTCTGCATGTCTGCCCAAAACCTGTGGTGTCCGTGCAGATTCCCACCGGGAGAAGGATTGCTCTGCCTCTGGCACTGGGAGCACCAGACTGAGGGTCAGAACCGATCGTGATGTGCGGGGGGAGCTTCTTGTTGGGGCGTGTGGCCAAGCCCTGTGGACTGGGACTGTGTGTGTGTAACAGGGCCCCGTGTGAGCACCGAAGTCCTGCCTTTGTGCCTTTGTAGTTTGTGGATGTAAATGAGATTATTTGGCCCAGTTTTTCCTGGGAATCCTTTTGTGTTTGCCCGGGTCCCACTGCTGTGTTGAGCTGGAAGGCTCAGCGAAGAGGCCCCTGCAGCCAGAGTGTGTTGATGTTATCAGGTGTCAGAGATGCATTTCTCAATGTTTACACCTACTTGCAAGTTTCTGTCGTTGTGATAAGGCCAAAGGGATTTTTTTTGGCTGGTGAGAGGCACTATAAACAAGGTGGACCTCCAAAGATCACATGGTGGTTGAATCAATACCTTGAGCAAACAAAGCAGATGTGTTAATAGAGTCATCTGTATCCTGATAACCCGCAATGGTTACCAGCTCCCTTCTGAGTCATCTCCTCTCCAGATTTTTTTTACTCTTACATTCATTTGCATGATCTGATGAGATTACTCTTTAGCGAAATCTCTTCATTTTCTCACCATTTTACAGGCCCAGCATCTTTAATACATTTACAGTAGCAAATCCATGTTGCTGCCTGGATCTCAGGTATATGTTCTATGTCATTACAAAGAGTAATTTCACAGGGTCTCAGTTATGATTTGGGGTCCTCAGGGTCCCAGGAGGAATGGGGACCAGCTGGTCAGAGCTGTAACTTTGCCTCAGATCCTGTTTGCACTTAATGCTTTTTTCATTCCTTGTTTTCAGCAAACTCCATGAACCAAGGATCCCATCACTCCTGTCCACCAGACTGACTCTGCTTTAGTAAATCATTACGTGTAGAGCACACAGATCAGTTCAGGCCGTCCTTAACAGCACCTCAGGGCTCATCACCATTACCTCCAACAGAAACATGAAGTTCTAAAAGGTTCTTTGCAGACCGAGGGTCCAGGACAGGCACACCCAAACACCACTGACCCCGGAGGGCACCCTGGCATTGCTTCATCTCTTGGGTTTAATCTATGAAGCTCCGTGTTCCTCTGAATAGGCAGAAGCTTAAATGCCTGGAATGTGCACACCCCAATGTCAGACTCCAGTTCCTGGCAGGTTTAGGATTAGGAATTTGAAGCTCTTCAAGCCTGTTGTCAAGGGCAAAGGGAAACTCATGTGCGTGAAAAACACGCAGACCTCGAGTCTTTCTGTAGATTTTAACGTTTTCTTCACGATTTTAATGTTGGAAGCTGGGCATCCATAAACGCCCCGGCTGTGCAGGTAACCCACGGCAGACGCCGGTGGCCGCTGTCCTACAGAGGTGTAAATAAATCCATCGCACCGGGACGGGACACAACCCCGCCGCCGAATTTCGGCTGCCCCGTGACGTCACGGCGGGGCGGGGCTGCCCTGGCGGCGTCACGGTGGGCGGGCTCTCTTCTGTGACGTCACCCGCGGTCGTCGGCCACGCCCCCCGGCGGCGTCACGCGCGCGCGGCCGGCTCGGCGCGCGGCCGGCGGTGACACCGTCACCGTCACCANTGCCACCCCGAACCCCTGTCCCCACAGCCGGCTTGGGCTTCGCGAGGGCCCGCAGCTCTCCTGCAGGGGAAGGTGAGGTTTGCTCAGCACCTCCGTAATCCCTGCGTGGGTGACAGCGGGGCTGTGACTGCCTCATCCCTGGGATTCCACCGAAATGCAGGAGCTCCAGGAAGGGAAAAGGAATCGGGGGAAAGAGGGTTCGAGAAGGTCCTGGTACTTGTGGGTAAATGACCTGGCATGACAGGCCACTCCTGTCCTGTTCTTCCTTCAAGGACTTGTAAGCTATCGGTTTTGTTGTGTTAAAAGCCAAAAGTGACAGCTCTAACCTGCAAGCCGCCAACCAGAAACCTTTGAAAATTAACTTATTGCAGTTATTTTGATAGTAGTCGAGCAAGATAATTTTATGTTGTAAATTAAGTTTTAATCATCCATTGTGCAGATTAGGTGCATTTTTGGCCCTGTCAGAAATATTTTAATTTTTTAACAGCTGAAATTATCTCAGTAATACAATATTCTATAGTGCTTGTCAGCTGACAAGAGTTATGAAGCCAACATGAAACCTGTTGTTAATTTAAAACTGTCTAATAGCAGACCATTGGTTTTTCTGTTGCTTAACAGGATACTTCAGTCTCCTCTGACATGTCCCTGGAGCAATAGGTTTATTTAATATAATATTAAACCAAACAAAGCATAAGTTTTTCAGAGGCACTGCCCTTGTGCTGGCTTGAATACCCTGCACTACGTCCTCTCTCCCCCTGCCTCCCCCACTTGCATCAGAGCAGCACCTGGAGCCTGGGACAGATGCTGGACTGGAGTGTACACATGGAATTTGTTTGGATAGTAACAGCGCCTATCCAGAGCTCTTGGTGTCCTCATGTAACTCCTCAGACTATAAATAAATAAGAATTTTAAACTCCTCAGTGTTTTAATCTAGTACTGGGTGGTCAGCATCTTCCTTAGTGATTTATTGTACCTTCTGCAAGGATCCCAGTAAACATGTTCTGCAGGAAGTCACCAGGTCCTGTCTGCCTTTGAGAGAGCTTGCAGGGAAAGAAGGGAAATACAGCAGGGAATGTCCCCCTGACCTCTCTGGTAGGGCAAGGCTGGTCTGGTTCAGAAGCAGTGATGAAAATACAGCACAGAGAAAAGAGATGCCCTTTTAGGGTAAACGAGCCTTTAAAGGGTCATTGCTGGACCTGTTTCTGGTTCTGCATTCTTGTTATTCAAAGAGACACAGGAAAGTGCCATCGTTTCTCCTGCTGTGATGCTACAGAGAGGAAAATGAGACAGCAAATGTAGTCTTCAGCCAATGCTGAAGTGTTTGATGCAGTGTCCATCCCCTGCCATCCAGTTTATTTCAGAGCTTCCCCAGCTGGAGGCCCTGATCTTCCCTGTCCTGTGTGTGTCCGGATGTCCTAATGCTGTTACATCCCAAAGGAGTTTTAGAAAGAATTGTTGGTGTTTTAGTGCTTGAATAGTAGTCTCCATTGAGGTTCTCCCTCAGTTCTTCAAATACCTTTAGCTTTATTTCACAGAACTTGTAATAAATGGGTTGTACTGTGACATAAAGCTGTTTGCAGAACCAGGACCTCAGATAAAATCACCCATCCAGCAGAAGAAGATGTTGGAAGCTCAGAATATAAGTCATATAAAATGCCATCCTTTATTCAATTGTAAAGTGTTTCTTGCAGAGAAAGTAAAAGGAACCCATTCACTTGAAATAATTTTGATAGTGGCATTATTGGTATTATGATGGTTTTCTGGGAAGGTGGGGATGGGCTGTGGTGTCAGATTAAAAAGTAATTCATATCTTTGTGTTTGCACAGAGCAGGCAGGCCAGCCTTAGATAATCTTAGTGGCCAGAATAGAATGTTTAGCACTTCAGAGGCTGGGAGTGATGAAATGCATTTGAATGTTGCGAAGTGCTCTCCAGTTGTTGAAAGAGATGGTTTCCTATTAACCAGGTTATTCAGGCAGACAGACTCATTGGCCCTTTAGTTTCTGTTAGTTCCTTTCCAGGCTTCCAGTAGCACCAGCAAACCAAAGAGTCCTCTTGGTGTTTTGATGGGAACATGGCTCTGAGGGCTGGGAAGGATTCAGAAGCAGCAGGGACAATGATGCCTGACTTGCACGACAGATAAAAGTGTGTTTACAAGTCAGTGTTCCTGTTTCCCTGCTGAAGTCAGTGCAGTTGTTGCTTGTTTTTGTTTGGAAAAGCTGCAGCAGCAGAGGTTACTCCATGTTGTCTTTCCAGCTGGAGGAATGCTGGTTACTACAGAGATTTCCTAAGAAGTGGTAGTGTTAAGCAATGTGCTGATGCTGACAAGCAATTTGGGAAATAATGTTTCCATTTGTAAAGTGGAGAGAAGCAGTGTTCACCTGAAGACCTGTGTGTGGTGCAGGACGGGGAGCTGGTGCTGGGATTGACTGTCTCACCCTCCTCCTGGTTTAGGCTCCTGTGCATTCCCTACCTCATTAACAGTGTAGCAGCTCAAGGAACACAGGAAATGCTTACAGGAATACCTATACCTGATAACAGCGTGATCAGGTGGATATTGAATGAATGATTAATAACATTAAAGCATTAGGAACAGTCTGTATTGTTCTGATACTCAGTTTCCTTTGGCATCTGAGAATGCTGCAGCTTGTTTTGTTGACAGTCTGGACAACGCAGTAATGAAATATCAAAGGTAGAACCTGCTTTGCTGTTTCTGCTGTGCATGTCATGCTAGAGCATGTGGCATGTTTTAGAAAATAAGAATAATTTCAAATACACAGCAAAATGTGTCAGGCTGGTTACAAACTGTGATTGTAACAGGCAGCTCCATCACCTTTATGAATTTGGTGAAGTCAGTGGTGCTCTACTAAAAGATCCTTGTTCTGCAGGACTTCCTTTAGCATTCAACATTGGCTTGATATTTCTATTAAGGATATTGCTCAGTGATTAAACCTAGGACTGATGAAGTAAGTCTTAATTAGGATTCTTGGCATTTATATCAATTGTGCTAGTGGGTGCTGAGAGTTTATTTCAGACGCAGGTCATTGGTACTTCAGGGGTGGACTTTGTAAAGATAGAAAGCTGGCAGCAAGAGAAAAGTGGAAATTGGATTCTGATATGTGCATCCTCTGCATGTTTTTTAAACAATGTTCTCTTTATAGAAATAGATGATTTTTATGCAGCTGTTAATAGAGAGTACATTATGTATCTCCATAGATCACCATGTTTGACCTGTTGAAAATACTCTGCCATGGTGTTTTGTTTCCCGGGAGGTTTCTATCCTTTTCACTAAACACAGATTTAGACACTGTTTCAGGATTTTTGCAAGAGGCTTGTGCAGTAAACACTGCTTAACATCTCTGGAACCGTTGTTCTGCACTGATGCAGCAAAAAAACCCTGACTCACAGTATGAAGGCTTGGAGGTTTTGTCTTGATTGCAGCTCACGATTTTCCCAAATCAAATTTATCCTGCTGCATATCCCTGAATCTTTCAGGGTCTATGGCTGTTTACGTAGCTGAGGTTGTTTCTCCTTTTTCCCATATGTAGGCATTTGGAACACTCTAGGAATACAAAGTGTTTCTTTTGTGCACAGTGTGTTGTTTTTCAGGCATCTTCCCGGGAGATGATGTGTGGAATTCCCATGCGAAAGAAAATCATCTCATCTGAAAAAACTGCCCAATACATCAAAGTCCTTACTTGAACTATCTGGAGTGTATTTATATTTGGGACATAATGTGTGCACCCTGGTGACACTCTGAGAGTTGCTGTTAGATGATGTTTTTTTGCTTAGATGTTGCACTGACAACATAAACTCTGAGCTGTTAAAACTGGTGTTGCAGATACTAACTCATCATGCAGGGCATCAAAGGATTACATATTCATTAGCAGAAGTACTTAAATATTAAAGGCTGCATAAATCGACTGGATTATCAGACTAAAAGGATGAAAGGCAAGGAGTGGGCTAGGAAGGCAAGAAGACAGCTGATGTGGGAGCGAATATGCCAGAGAGGCTAAAAAATTGTAGGGCAAGGAGTCACTAGACTGAGCAGCTGGTAGTTCAAAAATAGAAAATAGAGTTTCAGTGCTCTGAATTTATGAATTGTTACTGTCAAAGGATTGTTTTAATGTGAAATAAATGGAGACTGAAGGCTGAATACACAGTGGTGGAGCATTGGTATATGAATGAATTGGGAATTAAGGCAATCAAATTACCTTCATGAAGTTCCCCCAGACTTGCAGTTGCTCTGGAGTGCATTGATTAGTCAGGAGTTAATTGCACATATGTGTTTCTGTGCTGGATACACACAGTTGGAAAGGCAGCAGTGGGGGGACCCTCAAAACACTTTCTGTTCCAAGCAATGTCTGAGCTCTGGGAACAGGAAAGGTTTTCCTGCAGAAGCCATTCCTGACGGGCCTTTTCCCCTCGAGATGTCATTTCAGAGAAATGTGAGCAATGTGAGATGCATCTGACTAAAGAGAGAAGGATGAGCTGAAACCATGTCCTCCTGAGCTGTATGGACCCACAGAGGGCTCAGCTCCAAGCCCAGCTTCAGTACACAACATAATCACAGGCCTGATAAGGTCTGTGAGCACTAGCATTTTTGAGCCAAATGACACAATTTCAGCTGCTGTATACTGAGTTTCATGATCAACTCAGTGACTTTAGTCAACACTCAAAAGCATAAGTGCTTTCAAAGGGATGAAGGCAAAGTTCTTTCTTATAGTGTGTGTCATTGTGGATGTGTGGATCATCCCTAGTTTAGTTTTCTGTCCCTTTCAGCAAGGAAGAGGAATGAGCAAGGATTTATTCACTGGACAATGCTGTTGAATCATATTGCCAGTCTCCATGAAAGCAGTGGATGCATTTGCATTTGAAAAGCCCAGTTTGGGGTCATGCTTGGACAGAACTTTGCAGAACATGAAAGCTGTGGTGAGGAAGTTGTGTTCCCTGGCCATGAGGTCTGGGGTGTTCTTTTGAGCTGTATAAAGAACCTTGATCTCTGTGGTTGCACAGCCTGGGTGGCCACGCTGTTAATGCAAGTGTGGGGACTTTGGGGCTTTGGTGGGGAATGGTTTCTGTTCATATAAAATGTACTGGTGCAGCAGGCAAAATAAACTGCACTGGACAAAGCATTCATGAGCTGGTGTACATCTACAGCTTGGATCTTTTTGCCATTCTTTTATTGCCCTTTCCCTTGTGTTTAAAAAGAGATTCTCCTAGTAAGGTAGTTATGTCTGGAAGGGGCTTTAGAAAATACGCACTAATACCTTTATTAGTGTCCTTCTGTGGATCTCTGTTCCCAAATTAGTGCATGCAGTGTTCTTTAGCAAGCAGTGTGGGTTTTTATACACAAGAAAAAGGATATGGTTACTTCTTTTAATTCACCTCACTTTCATAGAAAACTACTAAAATTGCAATTTCACATGAACATCAAAGAGATTTAAGTTCTTGACCCCTGGTGTTTTTTAAGGAAAATAGTAAATACAGGTTTCTGAAGCAATCACATGCTTTGACACTTGTGCAAACAAAGAAAATATTTCCTAGTCAGTTCAGCTGTAGAAAATGCCCTTGCAAAAAACCCGAAGTACTTAGTTAAGTCTTCCTAAATCCCAGTGTGTTTGAGTAATAAGATGTAGATATAGTACCTTTTAGCCAACCTCAGAATTATGTTTAATTGTGAAGTTTGCCAGAAGGAACATTCAATTACCTAAGAGGAACAGCAGCAGAGAGAGAAATAGTTCAACCAGTCACTTTCCAGATCACTGATAAAAATTAAAATTAGGACTCATACACTTTATATTCTTGGCCCAACGTGCCTTTTTTGAGGCTCAGTCTGACTGTATTAAGATGTATATATGCCTATTATAGGATCACGTGTGTGTAATATTTCATTTTTGTCCTTCTGTTATCAGAGTATGGGAGGTCTGTTTTTTAGGAGTCTTTCTGCCCTGTTATTCTGTTTGCCAACCCTCCCTCTCATCCTTGCTGCTTCCTTGCCTCCTTCCCCCCTAAAAAAGTTGATACCCTTTGTTTTTAAGAATGCCTAGCTTAGTGTACTTTTGATATTTGCTACTTCTGAGGACAGTTCTTTAATCATAAGTACTGAAATGGTGAAGAATTATGTTGGTTTTTTCATTCTGTAGTGTCCTAATCCCCAGTGGCTCGTTCACATCTGGCAGCTTCCTGCTTCCCATAAGAAAAAACCTTCCAAGACTATGTCTGTTTTAGGACAACAACCTCTGAAACATGGATGCCATGGAAGTTTTTACAGGCAGAATTCCAGGTCGTGGTAGAACATGGGACCAGTCCCATGGTCAGTCAGGGATTTTTTGTTAGTATTGGTATCACCTTTGTGTTTACCAATCTCATCACTGCCCATGGCTACTCTAAGAGTCCCTCCCCCAGGGCATGGGAACAGTCTCCCTTGCCCAGTGCCAAACCTGCCTGTTTCCTGATGACTTGTCCCCAGTGTGCAATAACTGAGACAAGTCTTCAGACTTTATTTCTGTGCTGTGCTGTGGTTCTACACATCTGTGCAGCAATGTTTGTCACTCTGTCTGCTGTTTGAATTGTACTTTGCAGGTGTGGAGGAACAGTTGGAGCCATCTTTACGTGTCCCTTAGAGGTGATAAAGACGAGGCTTCAGTCTTCAAAACTGGCCTTCAGGACTGTGTACTACCCCCAGGTGCAGCTGGGGACCATCAGTGGGGAAGGAATGGTCAGGCCAACGTCTGTATCCCCTGGGCTCTTCAGTGTTCTCAAGTGAGTGCTGCTCCTCCTCTCATTCCCTATTCCTTGACACACTGATCCAAGTTTCACTTCACTAAAATATAATGTCTAGTGGGGGTCCTGGGGGCTTTTATCTTCTCAGCTGGTGCTGACTTACTGAGCTCTCCTCTGCTATTAGATGTTGTCTTTGCTGATTATTATTATTATGCATCAGTCCTGTCTATACCTGTCTTAGTCTCTGTTACAAGCCTTGAGTGGTTCAGACTGCAGTGTTTGATGCTCTAGCTGCTCCCTTTCAGATGTGTGTTCATAAAGAAGAGGAAATGTGAAATTATCTGACAGCTGCTCAATAGTTCTACCAGCAACTATGACAATCTCAGCTACTGTATTTTAATACCAAAGCACCATCGACTTATGGTCAGACCTCCTGCACAAGGATTGAGTTTGTTTGGCTGCTTGGGCACCCCAGGGTGATGCAAAGGTCCTGCTGAGATCAGGTGGCAGGAATGCCAAGGAAAATACTGACCAGCAGTGCAAGTTGAATGATTTTATGTAAGGCCAGCACGCCTGGCAGACTGCCTGGGGAGAAGCTGCACAGTTATATAACACTGGAGTGCTAATTCAAATTCTCTGCAGAGCTCTCTGGCTGGAGTCATTCTGGGACTTGAGTTTCTGTATTGTAAACAGCCTGCTTTCCCCTGCCAAACATTTCTTTGTCTACTCAGAGGTGAGTCTAGAGCAATTCGTGACTGAATGCATAAGGCAGTGCCAGTTTGATTTTAATTTCCTTTCCTTTGCTATCTTTTTACCTTGCAGGATGGGACTTTAGGCAGCTGTAACTAAAGAAAGTGAAACTTTTAAGGCAAAGAGATCTTAATTCATCCTCTGGGCCCATCTTTTTCTGGGGTTGTCTTTTTTTTTTTTTTTTAGGGAGAGAGGAAATGGTTTAAAATGGGTCAGCCTTTTAATATATTTATTAAGTTCATTAAGTTTGGTGACTGGGATCTTGATTTCATTTCACTTGAGGAATTGCTTAGCTTTATGTATTGCCAAGTTTTCAACCTGATTACTTTAGAGGATTGAGAAGCGAGAACAAAGTATTTCTGCTGCCATTCCCTTGCAGGCAGCATCTGTGAAGAGCAGGTAATGCTATTGATTATGACCTGAGAAAATACAAATGTGGGAAGAAAGAAGTGAAGTTTGGTCCCTTGCTTTCACACTTTCATCCCTTTCTCAGTCCTCATCATTGTCAAACTGGACATGACTTGGACCTCACGGTTTGGGAAAATTGTATGGCTAAGGAAGGAGCCATTAGAGCCCTACCAATAAAATAGCTCTGTCAAAGTTGAAGGTGTTAGGTATGAAAGCCCCTTAACTGCTGTAAATAGAAAGAAAGCAGGTACCCAGAGGGCAGGTTAAGCCTGCTGCTGATAGAAAGCACTCCAGAAGGACAGGCTGGTTTTGTCTAATCCATTTAAGATTCTGATGAGTTAGCCCAGCTGGAAGCTGCAGTCGTGACTGTTAAGTGACAAAGAACAAGTAGTTGGTGGATCTGTCTCCTTGGAAACACTCAGCCCTGGAGTTTATACAGAAAGTTCAGCTCTGCTGCAGAAAACAAAAGTATTTCTGAAGCTCATGTGTCTCCTCCTGCCTAATGAGGCTGGGTTTGAAATCTATGGGGAGCACTCTCAACAGTGCCAGTGACCTAGAGAGCAAACTGTGAAAGCCTGGCAGTTCCAGTGGGTGCAGTGAGCTACCCACGGAGCCCAGAGTCATCCTGAATTTCTTGCATGGTTTTCCCGTGGTGAGCTCAGTTAAGAGAGCTGCTGCACTCACATCGTTTGTAGTATGATTGCCACATTCAGCTTTCTAAAAAGCACATCCCTAGGTAATTGTGAAAGGAAAAAGGAATTCTTTTTTCATGTCTCCATACAGAACTGTACGGGAAGCAAACTTCTGAATTGCTTAGATACAGAAAACACTAAAAATACTCTTTTGTTCATCAGACTGAACTATCACTGGATTCTCCACAAAACTTAAATTCAATTCCTGACAACTTTCAAAGAATGGAAATTATAACCTTGTGCCATTTGACACACATTTGCCTGTAAAGCACTGAATTTTATGGTACAGTGTCTTTTACTCAGTGTATAATTCTACTTATTTTGAAGTCTATCACGTAGATTAAAATCTAACAGCTTCACAAGTCATACTCTGCTTTTGTGTAGTTCTTTTGGCTGTCTGCCCCACTGAACAAGAAACTAACTTTTAACCCTATCTTCTCCTTCCCTGTTTGTTTTTTATTTTAAGGTCAATTCTGGAAAAAGAAGGACCAAGGTCACTCTTCCGAGGGCTGGGTCCAAACTTGGTTGGAGTTGCACCATCAAGGTAAATAGTTAAACTCTTGCTAAAAGACACGTTTAAAGTGCCAACACAAATGTTACAGTGCATTTGTGGTTCAAAATAATAGGCCATGAAGTTATCCCATCTGTGAACTGAGATTTGTGCCTGTATTCTGCTCAGTGTACACACCAAGAAATACTGATAAAAATCTGGTTTACACTTTTTAACACTGGAAGGTGCAGAGTAAATAAGCCACTTAAATGCCAAGTATACTTAAGTTCCAAGTCATTGCAAGAGCCACTTCTGTGCTTGAAAAGGAAGAGGTAGTGCAGAAAAGTCTGTAGGGTTAATAACTGCATTATTTTAATGTCCTGCTTCCTTGAACACATACCAATGCCTGCCTAGCAGTGAGTGGGAGAGGAGTAGCTCTCTGGGCCTTGCTTGCCTAAATTCTTCTCAAATGAAAAACTGCAGCTGAGGGGGAAGGAGTCTCATTGCTGCCACACAACCCCAAAAGGGGTGTGTGTCCCTCTTTTAGCAGCAACAAAGTTTGTTTGCATTTGGAAGTCTTACAACACCTAAATGGTCTCTCCCTGTGACTGTCCCGTTCTTGGCAGGGCCGAAGATCTTTCTGTCTAGGAAATGATAAAACTCGTTAGCAGTCGAGATATTGGCAGGTGTTCTCTGCCTGAAACGGAACCAGTTAGAAAGGAACCTGAAGAGTGATGAACTCCCTCTCTGGCCTCTTGCCTAGTAGGTGGGATGTCCCCCCCAGCAGCAGGGAATCCTGTTTCTGTATGGGTAACCTTTGCAGCAGGGCTCTGAATCCATGCAACTCACTCATGCTGTCTGTTGTGTTCCTTCAGATTCTTCCATAAGGTATTTAATGGAAATTCTCAGATTCTAGCCACCACTATCCACCTTTTCTAGCAGTTCACTTCAGGGAGCTGTGAGCTGAACGTACTTGGTTCCGACAGCTCCTTACTCAGCAGGTTGACTGCTGTAGATCAGCTCAGCCTCCTCCATTCCTGTGCATTTTGTAGGGATTTGAGGTGTATAAAACTTGAATTTCAGTCTTACAGCAGGAAGTGCTGCTAATGCAGTTAGAGTGCTGAACAAATGTACGGAAAACATGGGCTCCAGGTGGGAAAGTGACATTCCCAAAGTGTGTAGAATGCCAGTGCAGGGGTAGATATCTGATCTAGCTTGCTTTGTCTGCAACACCATGCTGCCTCCCATAGCAAAATATTCCTACCCTGTGGGTGTCAAGTCAAACCATGGCACTGTAGTGTGAGGGAAGAAAGAAAACAAAAAGCCCTATGTCCTTGTAGATGGAAGTAGTCATGTGGAGGCCTCTCCAGAGAAAGTTTTGGTTTTCAGGGGGCAGGGCGAAGAACAGTAATTGTCTAATTTGGCATTGTCTGTATTCCATTGCTTTTCTTCTTTTTTTCCCCACAGAGCTGTCTATTTTGCATGCTACTCCAAAGCCAAAGAGCAGTTTAACAGCATGTTCGTGCCCAACAGCAACATTGTGCACGTCTGTTCTGCAGGTTCTGCAGGTAAGTGTTTGTGATTCCTCCTCCCCACGGTCTGCAGCACTGGCCCAGCGTGCAGCCAGAGCAGGCAGTGTGTGCACTGGTACCTGAGATGGTGGCTCTGAGATGCACTTTGTACCTGGAAGGATTTATGCCAAGCTGTTGTTGCTACAAGACTTCTTCCAACCCTCTCAATAGTCGGGGAATAATTAGAATGGCTCATACGGCAGGGACTGGGCTGCCTGTCTGTGCAGGACCTGGGCTAACACACCAGTCCTGGCTGATCTCTCTGGTTAATGGTGGTTTATAAACAAGAACAGAGGCCACTGGTGGCAGGTGCTGAATATGTGCACTTAATCTGAGTGGTATATGCCAAAAACCAGGAGTTTGCTAGCTCCTATCTGGCCTTGTCCACAGAGGAACTGTTTTTCTGTTCAGCATGGAAATGTTTCTAGGTTGTTGTTTATTAATTTGGGATGTTTTTTCCAACTGCAATGCTCTGGTCATGGCTCTTAATGCAAGGAAAAAGTATTAGTAAACACCATTAAACTTCTGATACTGCTTTTGCCAAATTGTTTCAGGATGTTGTATTTTTCCTACCAGGCTGGGAAAAATAGTTTGTTCTTGTAGGAAAAATACTGCAGAAGAGCTCCCCTAATTCAATCATCAGTCACGAGAGTGGTCACTAAAAATAATCGTTCCCAACGTAAGCCGTTAATTAGGGGTGGGTTCTGTTAATGAGCGGCTCAATGGCACCACCTACAGCCCTGGGGAACACGAGTCCAGTTCAGGTTTGTGTCCCCACGCGTTTCCTTTGAGCTGGAATTCCAAAACCCATCAGTAAGGAAAGTATCTTGTCTGCAACAGCCTTTAGGAACATGACACATATTAAAATAGGTGCAAAAAGGAAGAATCCATGGATTGATGCCTCCTGAATTTTAAAACGAAGTTGGAAGCTGTGCAGCTGTGTGGCTTTTGACACCTCTGGCTAGAGCTGGTGATAGAACTGTCTCACTGCACAGGGTGTAAGGTTCATACAATGGCCTGGATTCAGCTATACGTCTGGTCTTGTTTTCTTCAGCCTTTATCACAAATTCCCTGATGAACCCTATATGGATGGTGAAAACGAGAATGCAGCTGGAACGGAAGTAAGTAACTGAGGGGGGTAATGGGTGCTACTGAGTGGCTACGGGAGCCTCTGGAAAATGGAGCTGTTGTGGTTTTACTCATGGCTCTTTGTACTTTGATAGATCTTGCCCAGTTTTTCCCTGACTCTCAGTTCTGCCTTGCAAGCCACCACAATTCCATCTGGTCAGACTAAAGGTTCAGGTTTTGTGTGCCTTACTTCAGTTTGATGCACAGAAACTATTGAGAAGGAGGTGGGAGTTGCCTTGAGTGCTGGGTTAGGTTCAGCCTCTGGTTTCACTGTAAATCTTTAGTTTAGCATAGCATTGTTTTTCTCTCTGCTGCTTGCAGAATCCTCTGTAGTTCTGGGGTTGATGATGAGGATAAACGTATTGAGGACTGAATAGAAGCTATGGAAGGGTCACGAGAGCTCATGTGGGAGGCTGAGCATGAGGGTGGAGTCTGTGTCCCTTTTGGCAGCATCACCTGTACTGATCCCAGATCCCAGATCAGACAGGTGTGGTACTCAGCTAGCTGTAACAGAAGGGGTGCTGGCTTTAAATTGTGATGAAGACACAGCAGTTTATTTCATAAAACTTTGTAGAGGCCATAAGGATCTGCTGCAGTGGTTTAACGTTCTTTTGCCTCCTTCACCATTGTGTTCCTGTTAACCACACCTCCTGAAGGCAGAGGGAATTTGACAGCAGTCTCTTTCAGTTGAATGATTCACAGTCACTGGTGGATATCAAAGCAATAAGGGACTCTGCTAATAATGTGGCTGCTTAGAATGGAAGTTCCTTCCTGCAAGGACATGCTAGGTCAGATAAAAAGGATCTTACAAGGCACAACAACTTTATAAATAATTTATAAGACTTAATTCCAGCACTTTGCAGGGTGGCACCTCTGAACTGAGTGCTGCCTTTTAAAATGAAGGATCATTTCTCATGCAGCAGACTTCTGTCTCTTGGCCTGCTGAAGATGGCTTTAAATGGAATCACCAGTTTGACACAAAGCACTGTCTCTTCAGTGCTTACTGTCTTTTAAGGCCTTGGTGTGAACACAGACTAGATTGAACTTGAGCTGAAGGAATTATGAGTATATATTAGTGAAGTAGCAAAGCCAAGTGTGCACTCTTAGCATCATAGTCCTGCTCTGTGCAGCTTTCCTAGGAGAATTTTGGAGTAAAAGTTAGAAAACCATTTCCGTAGTTATAGAAACTATTGAAAGCCGTAAGGGTTTTTTTTTAATATTAATTCTTTTTCCTGGCTCATGATATGCTCTGTTCTGTTTGTTTTTTAGAGTGAGGGGCTCCAAACCAATGAATGCTTTGCAGTGTGCTAGATATGTTTACCAGACAGAAGGTATCCGTGGTTTCTATAGGGGCCTGACTGCCTCCTACGCAGGGATTTCTGAGACCATTATCTGCTTTGCTATTTATGAAAGTTTAAAAAAGCACTTAAAGGAAGTCCAACTGCCCCCTTCTTCTAACGGGACAGAAAGGAACTCGACAAGCTTCTTTGGACTGATGGTTGCTGCTGCTGTTTCCAAGGGCTGTGCCTCTTGCATTGCCTATCCTCATGGTATGTTAACCCTTCCATTTATGAGTGCAGCGCAACAGCTGTTGCCTGGAATCCAAGACAAATGATGGGCCTGGGGCTGTAAAACTCTTAGTTGTTTGAAGGGCCAGATGCACATTGCTTTGGCTTCTGCACTGACGTTTTCAGTATTGGTCCCGCTATTCCTGGTTAGACACATGATTGGTGATTGGGACTTGCTAGTTTAAGAACAACTCAAAAGCCACCAAAAAATTGATTGCCTAACGTTTCTGTTCTCACTGGTAGCCTCAGCTGGGTAAGTACCCACAGCCTTTGGGATTCTGTGATCAGGTTGTGGGAAGCACTTGTGGACTGAACGGTGTTAGTCTTTTTGGATAGATGTGAATGATATGGTTGTGTAGAAAGAGCAGCATTGATTATGGGAGCATCAGTAAAGCATTTAGATCTGCAGTAGCTTCTATGAGCAAATCATTCATTTATTCCACATGAAAGAGAACTCCTCTTTAACTCTTCCTCTTGCCTGAAGGGCAGAGTGTCCAGGGTTCCATGGCTGGAAGTACTGGCTGGCAGCTGGTACAGAAGGGTTTCATGTCCCTGGGGTTTGCACACAGGAACTTTCCTGGTACTGGCACGTTTCTCCTTTGTAACTCTGGGCTCTGGTTCCCTGTTGTGCAGAGGTCATCCGGACACGCCTGCGAGAGGAAGGCACCAAGTACAAGACTTTCATCCAGACAGCTCGGCTGGTGGCACGGGAAGAGGGGTACCTGGCCTTCTACAGAGGACTCTTTGCCCAGCTCATCCGGCAGATACCAAACACAGCCATTGTCTTGTCCACCTACGAGTTAATCGTGTATCTCTTAGAAGACCACGTGAAGTAGCAGAGCCAAGGCTCCTGTTACAGACTGAAGACCAATTTCTTCATTGAACAAATAGTCCTTTAAGAGACTGGGGCAGGTGGCAGTGCTGGTGGGAAAACTACAAGTCTGTGACCACCTGTGGATATTTCCTTTTGGACTTATGCTTTCTAAAAGGTCTCAAGTCATTAACATTAATAGTTAATTATAATTTTTTTTACTTGATAATTAAACTGCTACTAAATTAAATTACATTATTTAATTTAATTATATGTTTGTCCTTTTCCTTAAGCACAGCCATATGTGGTCAACCTCATACTATCGAGTGATCTCTTGGACTGATGTTCATTAAAACTGTATTAAAACAGGAGAACTGGCTTGGACATTTGAAACTGTCTTCTTACCACTGGGTCATATTGCTTGTGAGCACTGTAATAGCCTAAGTGCCCAAATAAGTTTGAGAGTAGTTCTGTTTTTTTCAAGATGCATAGTTCATTGCTGTGTGAGCATCCTGGAGTGTTCAAGTAGGACAAACTTGTTTCTCTGTTTTTATGGTATGAACTGTGCACACCAGAATCTCTTAGAAAAGCCATTTGCACTGGCAATATGATGGTGGGAGGCTTTTAGTAAGAATGTAGTTACAGTTGTGTGTGCCCCTGTGCATTGGGGATACATGGGTATAAACACCTCTGTCCTGACTTGGCTTTTAGACCTTGCTTTTGTGCAGGCCTGAGAGCATAAAGACAGTCAGTGACTGTGGCCTGGCTGCCCTGTGGAAATTCCATGAGATAGAGATTTTCAACAGTTCTTACGATACAATTCTTACCTTTGAGATTAGTTCTTTCAAAAACATTAGAATGTGCTTTCATTTTAATAGCCTTCACCCCACTTGCATTGCAGCAGCACCTTGTGATTAAAATGTAGCATATGAATTATTACTGACAGTGCAGGATAACGTATTTTAGAGCTCACGTGTAGGCTGGTGTTTTGCTTTGGCCATACTCTGCCCTTCTGTTCATTAGTGTCATTTGCTTTGGCAGCTGAGACAAACACAGCAGCATCTGAGCCCAGCTTTGGCCTTCCCTGCTAGTGACAACAACGAGCTCCTCATGATCTGAGCAGGTGCAGAGCCCTGGAGCATGAGCAAGTGTTTGTGGACAGCTTTGGCTTCAGGGACTGCTCACAGCAGAGATGCTGTGTGCGCTTGGGAGGAGCGTGGGAAGCATTAGCAAACAGCCTGGTAGTGAGTGGGGCTGTCTTTGGTCAGGTGAAGTTTTCAGGCTGGCATTTTGTTGCAGAAATAGGATGGGCTGATAACTGTATTCAAACCTTCCCATTTGTTCCCAGTAGACCCCAGCTGATGACTGGTACTTGAGGTCATGTTTGACATCAGCATGATGTAGGAGCTTAGTGCAAAGAGAGTAGAATGTCTGTGTACCTCATTATGAGGCAAAACTGCAAAAAATAACCGATTTCTATTATGTCTTACTGGAAATAACTTATCACATTCCCTCTAAGCTAAAATAGGAAACAGTTGAGTAAAAATTGACATGGCTTTTTTTTTATGGAGATGATGAGAGGCAAAAGCTTCAGTCTCTTTATAGGAGGCAAAACTGTCAAACAGTGTTTCTATTTTTGAGAAATAGGACACTTGTGCTGCTACTCTGAAACATTTTCTGAGATTTGCTTTTCTAAATTAGCATTCCTCTGTACTTGCAGTGCACTAGCTCGCTTCTAAAATGTTAGTCACATGTGTAGACTGCTGATGTCTTCTGAGAATGAGGGGAGGGAACTCCAACCCTTTTGAGAAGTCTGGGACTCGGAAAGAGAGGAAGCAAGAGGAAGTGAACAAATTTTTGTTCTGCCTAAATCTGATGGAAAATCAGGAATTCTGCAGGATTTTTGGTTTTGTCCTTTAAGCTTTGCTACCAAACCTTACAGAATTGGTCTTAATTTGATAAGGGTTTAATAAGCTATACTGGGAGACAATAAAGTTTCTGTATTAGTATAATTAAATCCTTTTTCCTTCCTCTCTCTAATAGAATTTTTCAAATTTACTAACCCTTGATTCCTTAAACCCTGTAAAGAGTTACCATTTTTAGGCGACACTCTGTGAGCAATCCCATTGATGTCACTGAGTATGGAATAAGCCTATTACCAGAGGGAAGAATTTGAAGTAGCTTTTTCCAAAACGATACCTGAATTTAAAAATAACCAACCTTTCTCTGCTTGTGAAAGTTAATCTGAAAGATTTTTTCACTGTTCTTTCCTCTTCTCCAGCTTCTTCAGAAAGTCATTTTCATGGAAGGTAGGTAAAGGCTTCATTACTAGACCCTTTGTAGCTTAATTATCAGTAAGGTGATGAAACTACGGTACTATCTGAAGTGACCACAAAGATGCCATTAACTTTACCAGGACTGCGTCCCATTCATAAATTAACAGTTAAACAGAAATTACACACATACTCTTGCTGCAATATTATGAGCTACTCATGTTGGTTAATTTAGTTTTGGAAATATTTCTGAGCCACTTGAGGATTTCCCAGGTCCTTACACTGTAAGACTTACTGCTTCCCTTTGTCAGATATCTGTGGTTGCCTTGATAGCCCTCAAAATACCCACATTTGCTGGGAATTGTGTCCCATGCTTGGACTGTGATGGTGCCCCTTGCACAAGTTCCTCATTAGCTCCTCTAAGGAGGAAACTTTTAAACAATGCACCTCTGGTTGGACTGATACTACAGATAGAGCTGATAGGAAGGGAGGGACCTGCATAGGAAAACCAGACCAGCTCTGCAGTGCAACTCCTGGTGGACACGCAGGTCTTGGTGTGCCAAATGCCTGGGTGGGTTGTTCTTCCTCCTTTCCTTATCATTTGGTCTCATAATACAATTCCTAAGTAATTGCACTAAACAACGGAAGATGGAAAAATTATATGCCTTTTAAATTTGTTAAGGTGAAATATTCAGTTAGTCCGTAGAATTAATTTCCATGATTAAATCTGTACAGATGGAAATGGAACAGTGAAGAGCCCAACCATAGTTAAGCTTAAAAGCACAGCTTACTCCCAGTACAAATATTTGTCTATGAAGAGCTTTTCCATTTATGCCTTTTAAAAAACATGATGCTGACATAACTTGGAACTCCTGGATTTTAAGCAATTTTATTGTGCTGAGAGGTTTTTCTTTTGTTTTAATCACAAAAACAGCTACACGACTTGAGGCTGGGTCAGTCTCATATTTTGGAGAGATCTTAACCTCTTACTTTAGTGTAAAAGCACGGCACGACTGTCAAACTGCTTCCAGTGCTGTGAGAACAGCAGATGCCACCTGTGTGTGCTGAGGGATGAGGGCGTAAACGGGGTTACTTTCCCTTCTAGGGGAGAACTCCTGACCAGTTGCCGGTTCTCTGCCTTTTAATAGACCCCCTGTTTCCAGTCTTGTTTGTGGTGCTGGGGGTGGATGTGCTGAGGGGTTTGAAGCCTTTTCGCCTTCAGAGCTGGGGCCTGCGCGGGGCCGTGGGGCGGAGGAGCGGCCGAGGGCACTGGGGCGTTCAGCCTGGAGAGACTGAGGGACGCTCATCGCAGTCTGCAGCATCCTGAGGGAAGAGGGGCAGGCACTGATCGCTGCTCGCTGTGGGCAGTGACAGACCAGAGGGAAGGGTATGAATTTATGTCAGGGGAGGGTTACGTGGGATATCAGGTTCTTCCCCCAGAGGGTGCTGGGCACTGCCCAGGCTCCCCAGGGAATGGGCACGGCCCCGAGGCTGCCAGAGCTCCAGGAGCGTTTGGGCAGCGCTGCCAGGGATGCCCAGGGTGGGATTGTTGGGGTGTCCGTGCAGGGCCAGGGGTTGGACTGTGTCCCTTGTATATCCCTTCCAGCCCGGGAGATTCTGTGCAGTGCCCGGCTGCGGCGGCCGCCCTTCAGCGGGGCCTGTCCCTGTTGTCGCGCAGAAAGCGCCGCCGTCTAAATTTAGGAGAAGCGATGCCCCCCGGTTCTGAGCTGTGCGCGCCGGGCGCCGGGCCAGGCACGGCGGGCCAGGCACGACCTCCCCTGCCC
>VZRS01000201.1:54993-79670 GCA_013398055.1 Ifrita kowaldi
GTGGGAGCAGCGGGGCCGCTCCTGGAGAGCCCCGTGAGGGTCCGTGCCCGTCCCCAGAGCGGGCGTGCGGGGCTGGGCTCCCCGCGTGGTCGGCGGCGGGAATGTGTGGGGGAATGGCCGGGTGCGTTCTTCCGTGTCCCCGGGAATGGCTTTTGTGTGCCGGGCTGAGCATCCAGGACGCGCTGCGGTGGGAGCGGTGAGTACACCCATCGCTGCCCGCCCTCGGCCCGGCGACTCCGCCGGGGGACCCGGCTCTGGGCGAGCGGGGTCTCCCCCGTTTGTTTCCTGACGTCTTTGAGGCAGGGAGAGAGAAGATCCTGCTCCTTTGGCTGGTTGATGTGGGGTGAAGGAAAGATTGCTGGGGAACAGGTCTGTAAAATAACAACGCTGTTAGCACAGTGCTAGAACTTGGGAAGATTCCATACAAGTCAAAATTATTGATTAGGGACCAGAATTCTCTGGTTACTTGTTTCTTAATTGCACAGAACGTTCCTGATCTTAGAACAAATTCAGACCAATTGAAAACGGTTTGAAAAGCATCAGGAGAGATGTCATGATTCAGATCTCGTAAAAGGAGAAAAGCTTAATTTGACAGATTCTAATCTAGAATAGTATGAAAGGAATGTAGGAATGTGTGGAATATGAGGCATTTCAGTCTATAGCAATAGATTTTGCAGTCTGCTCATCTATTAAGTGCTTCTATTGGAGGCAAGCCAGTCCCAAGGGCTCCCTGTGTTAAGGTTCATTTCAAGTTTACGCTTTGCAAGAGAAGCATATTCCTCCATCCTCAATACGATGCCTGAGGTTTGCTCTAAAGCGTTTGCTGTTTATTTAACCATATCAATGATCAATGGAACATTAGCCCATATACGAGACTGGGCATTTCTGTGACAGATTTAGGGTAGCCAAGTAATCCAAGTGGCCTAAAGCAATCCCAGTGAAGCAGGCAAGATTTCTTTGACCCAGTTGAGGCTAACATGCCTTTTGAGGGAGGAGATTGGATTTGTTTTGCTCAAGTTCATCAAAAGGTCTCTGGAATGGAAAGCATTTCTTCCCAGGTCCTTAAAGACTGCTGGTAAATTCTTTCAGGTGACCTTGATAATTCTTTGAGGCTACATGTTTGTGTTTCTCAGTACTATTCTGATACTTCCACATTTCTTATTCTGCCTTAGTTAAATGAATCTTCCATAGCCATCAAGAAGGACAGTTTAATAAGGGACACAGACGTGATGTCAGACATAGATATGATGCTGCCTTTGCTTTTTGTTTATCAAGGAGATAAAAGATTTGATGTCCAGATATGCACAGAACCTGGGGGTGGTTATCACTGGGTCTGTGTCCCTGCCTGAGTCCACTGGGCACCTTTTTCCTGGTTGAGAGATCACTAAGTCTGGCTCTTGGGAGAGGACAGGCTGCATTGTAACTTATGACACTGTACTAGAAATTTGGTCTCGTGGCTAAATCTTGTCTGTAGGTGCTAGTTCTGAGCAAATGCATCTATATCGCAGTTGACCTGCTGGAATCTAGGCAGGTGTGATGTGTTTTTCTTGCACTGGAAAGTGGGGGTTAATGCTGGGTCTGCACAGACAGACCCCTTTACTGACAGGTGATGGACATGGGCACAACCTGGAGTTTGGCAGCTGTTATCTGCCACCCAGGAGTTTCCCTGCCAGGGAGCTGAGCTCTTAACCCGGCTGTGCCGACAGTGCCGGGCCGGGGCTTGGTCTGTCCAACTGCCCCAGATGTGGTTTGAGCAAAACTGATCAGTGCAAAACAGCTCCTCTTCCCCATGTACTTTTTGTTCAGATTTGCTGGCATAGCCTCTTGAATAATTGCTTCATAATCCAGTTGTGCCACAATGAAGACTGCTGCTTTAAATACTTTTAATGGAGAATTGGATTTTTCTTCTAATCCTTGGCAGAGAATGAGGATAACCCAGCGAAGAACTGCACATCCACCTTGAAAGGTCTCTTTCAAGACTATGGAAAAGTAAACATCTTCATCTTCTCACTTAGTAGTAAAGAGGGTGGGGAATAGATGTAAATAAAAACATTTGTAAATCCAGTTTATTATTACCAGCACTTATCAGGGAGACTGTTGTTGTGGCAATCCATTAGAAGTGTGGACTTCAGCGTGACCTTAAATGTGTGTATAAATGAGGAGTAGTGAAGGGTGCTGGGAGTTGGAAGGAGCCTAAGTTCCTCCTTATGTTACATGACAGACACAAACTAGTTGCTAACCAGTGCTTGTCAATGGGACCTGCAGAGCTGCAGCCTGATTTTTGTGAGCAAAATAAAGGAATCCAGTAGCTTCTCACAAAGGAACATTTTGTCATAGTATCTGAGCAATGTCAGACATTTAGGTGTTGATCTCATAACTGAGTTTACTGCAGGTATTTTCCCCTCAATTTTGTCTTAAGCAAATACTGTCTACCTGCAAAACAATTTGTCCAAGCCTGGGAATGTTTTCTGAGCTTGATTGGGTGTGCAGGTTACACACGGAGTTAGCACAGCAAGTCCGCTGTGAATCAAATCTCTCTGTGCTCCAGGTAGCTCAATCACTTCTTGTTGCTCAGGTTTTAGTTTGCTGGGAGGTTCTCTGTCCAGTGAAGCTGGTTCAGATTAGTACAGTGGTAGATTATAAACTCCTCAGGGGTGATTTGTCTTTTTTTTTGCAAGGGATTGAGCACATGCTAAAGGCTCGGGTTTGCGTTGTCAGTCTCATACCAGGATCTGACTTCTGAAGCAGTGTATGCTTTAGCTCACTGCCCTCAGCTGCTGCCTGAATTCAGTCAAGGTAAATATAGCTCCAAAGCAGTTAAATCTGTATTTGAGTCTTTCCAAATGCAGAACTTGTTTTTTGTTTTTTTCAGTCCTGCCCAGTCGCTAGAAAATTAGCACCCTACCTACATGTTCTTGCCTAAACGACCTTTTTCTCCCCTTGTTCTTCTTTTTGCATCCAGCAGATTGGGAATTTGGGATTTTTTGCACCTATTTCTATGGCAACAGATTATAGGTTCACAAAAGGAAGTATTATTGCTTTTTATCCTAAATAATCCAGGATTTAGCCATTTCTTTTGCATACATTGTCAGAATGGAGTGCTGCTATTTAATCCTTGATAGTATTTCCCGAGCCTCAAGAGCAAGAAGGGAAATCCTGTTTGGAAAAAGATGGAAAGGTCTCGAGTGTACTGAGGATTTGGTCTCTGATATTAGCAAGTTCCCAGGTAGGGTTTGGCACTGATGGTTTTTGCTTTATAGCCTGACTGCTTTATTCATTTCTTCGCCGGTGCTTTCCACTTGTTATCCTTGAAATTAGTGCTTCTACCTCTGTCATGTCATGGAATTTAGAGCCTGGGGGTGGGTAGAAGCTGAGGGGTGGTGTGTCTTATTTCTGTGGGTGCCAGAGGATGGTGCACAGCAGCGAGAGGGAGGGGTTGTGGCAGGTTCTGCAGTGCCTGGGACCCGGGCAATAACGTCCCTCAGAGGGTGGAGTTCAGGCTGTGCCCTAGGAGCAGCAGGGTTTGTGTTGTGGGAGTTGAACCCTACACGTTATATTTGCACAGCTTTTACACCTGTGGTAGTGAGATTGAACTGATACAACAGGTGGTGTTGTCCACCCTTCACATGGCTGTTTTGACATGTGCTTGGCTTTTGGACAGCGGTAGCTCGTGGATAACTCAGACTATCGACCTAGATTTGTCTGCTTTAAACTCTGGGTTGGTTTGGGGGGTTTTTTTGCCTGTTAGTTTTAGCAGTGGTATTTTTAACTCAGATCAGTTGAGCCCCCTTGGCAGTGAAGAAAGTTGAGCAGGGAATATTCATTTTAAGCGGGGTGTGGGTGTTTGCATCTATTTTGAGATGAGAATCTGTCATCCTAGTAGCTCCAGCCATTTTCTTTCAGCATCTGGTAGGGAATCCTCTGTACATTCTGGCTTTTCAGTGCTTCATTTCAAGCATATCCTCATGGTTAGTGCCTGAACAGGAGGCTCAGACATTGCTTGAGGGTTTGATATTTTATGAACCGAGTTTCAAGGCATGGTCTATGGAAATGGGAGTGAGAAAAAATGTCAGTTGTAGAGATCCATGTAGAGAGGTGATAGCTGAGAGGGAAGACCCACCTGGCTGTTTGGTTGCAGGGTGCCAGACAACACTTCTGCAGCATTCAGATGTTTCAGCAGCAAGGAGCATTTCCCACAGCTGGGAGAAGTTGCTCTCAACTGGGAGCACGTTGGCTACTGTTAGTTGCTCCCCGGGCCCTCGGTGATCTCCCCTGCTCCATCGTCCTCTCTGCCGCTGCAGTGGAGCCACACGGATTGATTCCCTGGTGGAGCTGGGCTGGTGGCAGCTGGCTCCATCTGTCTGCATAGCTGCCATAGCGAGTCCTGAGCAGCTGCCCTCCCTTGGAAGTGGGACTGGGACTGGTTCTGATAAACCCAGACAGCTGGGCTGTGGTGCCTTGACCTGCCAGGAAGCTCCTCTTGGGGATTGCACTGAGTGTCGAGACGAGTGCAGAGCTTCTCTAGCAGGCAGGCTCAGGGGCTGGGCCGCTGAAGTTCTTTGCTCAAACGTCTGTCACAACCTGTTGTGGTGGGGCCACGTCACAGCTGTTTGTCTGTACTGGCTGTTGTTTTAACAGGATTGCTTTAGAAAACAAGGGGCTCATGGATCAAGGTCGTTAGTCTTTATCCCTTCAGTTCTAGTGCATAAAAGCAGGGGAAGAAATGTTGATTCCTCAGTTCCTTTAGTACCTAAAGTTGTGAAGAAACAGCTGTTCACAGTGCTGGAACCTCAGGATAATTTGATATGCCCTTGTCCTTGAAAAATTTCCTACCAAACAGGGCGGCAGATAGAACTGTAACCATGAGCCCGTTTCCTGGGTTTCTGAGCACTGTCACAGGCAGCTCTTGTGGATCCTGACTTCCTTCTCCTGGAATCCTGTGTATTAAGCATCAATTCTACTGCACCTTCTCACAGAATAACGCTGCTGATTATGGAGAGGACTTGTACCCCCAAATATGCCCCTGCAAAACAGTGAAATGGGTAATTCACAAGGTTGTCATTAAAGTTCTGGCACATCCATGGTACTAGGACAGAGGTATGATTGTCAGGCAGAATTTATTTCCACTTTAACATTCCGTCTTTTCATTGCTGAAACAACTACTCCAAGTCATATCACTAAGCACACGGAATGGGAAGATTGATTGTTTTCCTGCATTTCCCTGGTTGAAAGCCTTTGCTTTCCTCTCCATCAGCTGAGCTCAGTGCTCCTGCCTGAGCCGTTTCCTCTCCCGACAGGAAGAAGCCCACGCACGTGACAGTGAACTGCTGGTTCTGCAATCAGGACACGGTGGTGCCCTACGGGAACCGCAACTGCTGGGATTGCCCCAACTGCGAGCAGTACAACGGCTTCCAGGAGGTACGGGGGGCAGCAGGCTGGGGATGTGCCTGCCCTGGAGCTCTGCTCCTCAGTTAGGATGGCACAGGTGCAGGGCAGCTGAATGTCCAGCTGTTGGACAGCTGGCAGCTCTGTGCTGAGCACCCGTGAGCTCAGCATCTGAACCTGGAGAAAGAATCCACTGCACTGGGCTGTGCTGACTAGAGAGACCAAGACAAATTTTCCTCTCTTGCTTTAGAGGGTAAAAGTGGCCTTGACATATCTCTTAAGAATGCTCTTTTTACTATATGGAACAATTCTTCTCTGGTTTTGTATTCTGTTAAATAGCAAAGCCTGTCTTAAGCTGAAATCCAGCACCACCAGCTACTTGTGATAGGTGTGCAGGACAGTGGAGATGGGGGGAAGATTTGAAGCATTTCATCTCTTTTTTTACTTATTTATTTTGTTACGTAGGTGAATGCTACTGAAATGTAGAGCTACTGACAGAGCTTAGGGAATCTTACTGTCAACCTAGCTTTGATTTTATGATCAAATGTTTGCTTTCCCTGCTGCTTTTTGTCAGAATGGAGACTACAACAAGCCCATCCCTGCCCAGTACATGGAACACCTCAACCACGTTGTGTCGGGCAGTCCGACTTTCTGTGACCCCGCCAAACCACAGCAGTGGGTGAGCAGCCAAATTCTGCTCTGCAAGAAATGCAACAACCATCAAACCATGAAAATCAAACAGCTGGCTTCATTCTCACCAAGGGAGGAGGTAAGTGTTTGTTAGGGACTGCCATCCCTGGAGAATGTTTGTCTGAGGCATTGCCATCCATGTGTCTGCTATTCCTGCTCTATTTATTCCATGCTGCAGCCTAGTAAGCAGGAGAGAGAGCAGTGTCTCAGTGTGCTGTGGAATGATGCTCCAACAGTCTCCAGAAGCACCGTGTGGCACTGCAGTGCAGGGAAGTTCACTTACTAGTGTTGCAAATTTACCTAATTCTACTTCAAAGCTGGAATGTTCCCCTGCTCTAGATGAGCACTGGAAATTGAAGCTCAAGCCCAAAACATTTCTGAGATCATCTTACAACTCCAGTACTTCCCATGGCTGAGTTTATGGGATCTGAGAGGCACAACAGCCCACTACAGAAGCCTTAATAGATTTTGTTTTCCTGAGGCCCTGGCTGTGCTGCTCTGCATTTACTAGTGAAGTGGGAGAGGAATTCTCTGCCGCCACATGATTTCCCTGGTTAGGCATCTGTGCCTAGGAGGGCAAAGGGATTTTGCAGTGACAGCAGCAGGATTTCCTGCTGAGCAACTTTTTGGCCTTCCCATTACTTAATATACATGGAGGATGGGATAGTGGGGTTTCTCCTTCACAGTTTTATGGCTCCCTAAAGTTTCATGCAGAGAATTAAGTCCTGCACTCCTTAGCCTTCAACCATGGTCACGCCTTGGGGTTAGACTGTGCTGTAGTGTGATGTGTCCATCCTCTGGTTTCCCTAATCCAGTCTGCTTTGTGTAATTATAATGAGTTTAATCAGAATGACTCCCAGAGAATAGATTGAAATTTGATCATGATAAATGAAAGTGTCTTTGATGCCCTTTCTCAGCTTTATTTCTAGTCCCTACCCCTTGCCAGATCTATCCAGTTGCTCAAGCACTGCCAGCATTTGGCCCCTTTTTTTGGCATTCAGTGAACTGCAGTGCCTGTGCCAGCTGAGAAACCTGGGGTTGTGTTATCCAGTGTGCTTGGGTAAGGGTGTCAGTGTGACAGCAGGGGCCTTGCACAGCAGGGCTGGCTGTTCCAGGGAGGGATGAGCCTGGAGCGAAGGAGCAAGAGGTGTTTCGTGTCCCCTCATTTGAGGAGAGGAAGAGCCATTCTAGTTACTTGTGTCACTTATGTGGAGTTCATAAGATCTCAACAAAGACAGCAAAACTGGGCACAGAAATTCAACATGCTGATATTGGGCCACAGCTGCCTTCTCCAAGGCTCTTCTTTGCCATCCCTTCTGGAACAGGGAGGCTGGGTCAGCTCTGTGTGGAGCTGGTTGTATGCCTGACCTCCAGCTTGGTGGCTGCCCAGGTCTGGTTTCAGGGAGCTGTCCCTGTGAGACTGGAGTTGTGCTTTGTCCCCCTGTCGATAGCAAACGTGACAACTGGTGAGGGACCTGCACTTCCCACCTACTTTCCCCATCCTGCTCTCTCACCAGGGCAAGTACGATGAGGAGATTGAGGTGTACAAGCACCACCTGGAGCAGACCTACAAGCTGTGCCGCCCGTGCCAGGCTGCTGTGGAGTATTACATCAAACACCAGAACCGGCAGCTGCGGGCGCTGCTGCTCAGCCACCACTTCAGGCGCCGGGAGACAGACAAGAGCTACAGCCAGGTACGTGGGGACACGTGGGGGAGTTCAGGGGCAGGGACAGAGAGCTTTGCACCACTGCACCCGGGTCTGCAGCTGGGAAAGGGAGGCAGCAGCCCTGGGGCTCTCTAGCCCTGGGAGCTTGGGTGTGTGGTAGCAGTTTAGAAGAGCACAGGCGTGTTGCCACAGATGCTCCTTAGTTTGAGGTTTTCCCCTTGCTGGTGTCATTCAGTGCAGTTGCCAGAAGGTAAGTCTAATGTAATAACAGAGTGGAAGGAAAATAATGGGACAGGCAGAATAGGGAAGCCAATTTATGAGTGCAGTGCAGGAAATTACAGAGTACAAGGGGAAGAAAGAAAAAAAGAACAATGGGAATTGAATTATGACCTTCTCCTTGTTTCAGTGCCCTGCCTGACCTTGGTTTCTGCTCATATCTCTGCTGTTTCTCCTTGCTAGTCTTCAATAATCCCATGTGGTGTCAGTACAGAGATTTAGAAGGACTTGAGCAGAACAGTCCAGTAAACCATACAGTCTGGAAGTGTTTCCTACAGCACTGTTTCAAAACCTTGCTGCAGTTCATTCAGCTTCTGACAAGCTGTTTCTGTCTTCCTCTGCAGAATTTGTGTTCATCCTCCTCTTCCACTTGCATCACCACACCAGCTCAGGTGATACTTCTGCGGTTCCTGGCCTTCCTCAGCTGCACGTTCCTGGTTCTGATGGCCTTGTACGGCTCAGGCGACCCCTTCTCCCTGAGCACGGCCGGCCCTGCTGCGGTGCCCTCCGGCCCTGTGCGGAACAGGACTGGCCCGAGCCCCCGGGCAGGCGGGGGCAGCGAGGGCTCGGTGCGGGGCTGGCGGGAGCTGCTGCGCCTGCTCCCGGAGCGCGTGCTGGAGAGCCTGAGCGTGGCGTGGGCCTACGGCAAGAATCACCAGATGGCAGTGGCCGTGCTGGGGCTCTTCACCTGCCTGCTGGCCATGTTCCTGGCCGGGCGCATCAGGTGGGTGTGCTCGGCTTCTGTCTCACTTCACACTGCTTTGCTGGGAGCTGTCTAGGGCTGCGTTGCCTCGGCGATCCAGGGGTAAACGTTTTCCAGAATGGCACACGTGGTACTGCATGCCTTGATTAATTCAATTTAAGCTTGAATTACTGTGAATGAGAAGTTGCCTGTGCAGCTCTGGCAGAAAGTGGAGCTGATCTACTCAGACGCTTGCCCAGCAGCGGGCAGGGCTGCACATGATGTGCTGTAGTCAGAGGCAGTACAGAACCTGCTCAGTCGGGGTACCCTCCCCACCTTCCCTGTCTTTCCTCAGGACCGAGCTGGTTCACTGGTGTTGAAACTCGTTTGGTTTCTTTTCCCACGGCAGGCTCCGGCGAATCGACGCGTTTGCCTCAGTCCTGTGGTTCCTAGTGATGAGTCTGCATTTGGCCGAGAGGTACCTGAAGGTGGACACGCCCAGCTGGCTGGACACGGCCAAGTTTGGCACCACGTCCCTGTGCTGCCTGGTGGGCTTCACCGCAGCCGTGGCCACGCGGAAGTCAACGGGCCAGCGGAGATTCCGGCCCCGAAGGTCAGAGCCAGAGCAGTGACGCTGGGGGAAGGAGGAAAAAAGCCTTGTGAACTCTTTGCGACTGGTGCTTCTCTCTCCTCTTGTTATTTTCCCTTCCTCTGTTTCTCTTTTTTAAGGTTAGATAAGCAGTGAAGATCTATTCTTCCTTTATATATGTATATACACATACATACATGTATGTGTGTGTATATATATATAATTTTTACCCCATCCTTGCTTACCACTGTGCTAGCTGCTCAGAGCATTTCCACTGCTAGCCATGGAAGCTACTCGTGCTGCCTCCATTCTCCCTTCCTCCTCCTGCATCCTACGTCAGCAGTACCAATATCCAGCTTCCCCAAAGTCAGTTCTTCCAGCAGCTGCCTCACAAACTGCTCCATAAATGCAACCTCCTCCCCCTTCTGCTCCTCCAGCCAAAGAGAGATTCTGGCTCCTCCTGTCCTCCTGGTTCTTCTCACTGCCTCTCCATCCTTAGCCACTCACAGAGGAACCCTCTGCCCTGATCCACCATGGGGCCCAGGCCACCTTCACTTTCCTAATGGTGCTGGTCATTTTAATTTGGAACTGATGGGAACTTGCCTCTGGATTTGGAGTCCTCGTTAACGCGTGCTGTGGTGCCCAGGCACGCCAGGAGGGGACCACACAGAGCCCATAACCTGGTTCTTCTTGCCTTCCACTGTGTAGCATCACTTACCTGCATCCTCTCTCACTCCGCCCTTCTCCTGGCTCCTGTTTCAAATGGAGAAGTGTCCTTAAGTGCTTTTGACTGGAACTTCATTAATTTATTCAAAAAGGTGCTTTAAAAAGTCATGCAGCTCAGGGTGTCTTAATACCTGAAAGTATTCAGCTGTTTGAGGTTAAATTTTCAGATTTACCAGTGGTTGTTGCTTTCAATGCCAGTTTTCTTTGGGTTTTTTACCCACCTGTTCCCTGAGCAACATGTGTGTACAAGCACAACTGGATAAAAATGCATTTGTTCCTCCACTCCTATAACCTTAGAGAGAGAAAAAATATGGGACTGACAACCTCATGCTGTGATACCTGGTCAGCTTTCATTGTACATCACTACTCAGTCAGTGTTTATGGCTGAGAACACAGATGGGAGGGGTGTGCTGTAGGAAGGGGTGGGAGCTCTGCTGTGGGACTGCGTGGCACCACAGATGCATTTTTTGGGTTACTTGCAGGGCTTGTTTTTGTAGCCTGGCATTGTGCAAATACTGCTGAAAAAAGGTGTCTGGAAATTGTGACGTGGAGTTGAGTGCCTGGCAGTCCTCTGCTGAAAGCTGGGGTGGCTGGGTATTACTGTGCGGGGAGGAAGGAACTTCCAGCTGTTTGGGTGTTTTAGGATTGACTTGTTGGGACCTCTTAGGATAAGCAGTCTGATTATCCTGCACAGTTGTTTGAAAAACACTCTGCTGAGCTTCTCATATGGATTTTGGTCTTTCAAGAGGAAATAGCACTTTTACAGAATGTCTGCTATTTTCTTCTGTTCAGAATAGCACAGTGGAACTCACCACCCTAATAGTCCAATACAAGATAATTGGGTGTTGTGATCTTCCAGTGTATAAACTGTAAAATAACCAGAATGGAGCTCTCACTGTGAAGTATCTGCAGCTCCTGCTGAAAAATGCAGACACTACTGGGTGCTGCAGATGCTGGTGAAATTAGAGGAGCTTTTTTAAAGGAAACAAAAGCTGTCTCCTAGCTGTTTGTACTCACTGTTCCTCGAACCGGTGTTCATTGTGAAAGCACAAAGGCAGCACTGCCAAAAGCTCTGAAATTCGCTACCAATCAGCCAGGCTGAGTCATGGGAAGGTGCAGCTCCTGTTTGTGTGCCTGTAACTTGGCAAGGGAATGGCCACACAGACCTGCTGCCCACCTGGGCTCTGCTTTGGAACCTTTTTCTGCTGCCTTCAGAGAACTGCAATAATCCACCTCCAAGCTAACAGAACCTGGCTCCATTCTGGTGCTTGTGAATGATGCTGAGGGTTGTTTACTTAGTTACCCACAAAAGGAATCCAGCACCTGCAAAGTCTGGTTCCATCTCCCATGTTCCCATCACTTGTCAATCCTGACCCAAAACATTTGTCTTCCAGCTCACAGGCACAGGAAGCCTTGAGCTATTACGGCCATTAAGTGAAATAAGGCATCCAGACTCTCTTTTTAATTCCTTCCTTCTTCCTGCTTCAGGACTTCCAAATTTTCCTCATAAAGTACATGTAAGAAAAGACTGATGTTTCTGTTTAGCTGTGATTGTCTTCTGCACTTACCTGTACCATTTGGATTGAAAGTTCCTCTTGCTGTTCTCCTGTGACATGTGTCCAAGTGATGGGAGGAATCTCATATTTGAAGGATATTTTGAGAAGGCTGAAAGGAGGGGTGTGAGCAGCTGATGGTAATGTCATGCCTGATTTTTCAGCATGAAATGAATCTGTCCAAAGTTTCTGGCCCAGTAGTAAGGAAGCTCTCAGTGGCAGCTTCTAAAGATGCCTGGCAGCCTCTTCAGATGTTTTATTTTCAGGAGCTGAAAGTCAAGGCTATGTCCTGTTTCATATCGTCTCCTATCTCCTCTCAGTAGCTGTTTTCCTCCCCTCTTTTTAGGAGCACTTTGGTTTTTTCTTTCAATTTCAGCTTGGCTCATCCTCGAGTTCCCTGGGGTCAGGCGCGTTTTGTGATGTTTTGCTCTTAAATGTTACATTTGTTTACTATGCCTGTTCTTTTCTCTTATTCTCTTCTCTTTTTCCCTGTGCGGTGCTGGGATGGGATGGGGAGGATGCACACTGAATATTGGGAACAGGCAGTTGGTAGAACTGTGGGAAGGAGAGGATTTACACTGTGAAGCCTGAATAATCCTGTTGAGGAATATTTTAGCTCTGTTTGCTCAGCAAGTGCAAATCTATACTGAGTTTGAAGTCCTTTAATCTGGGAGATACGTTAGCTGCCAGTGACATACAAGCAAGAAATCAGTTTGTCTTCGCTTTATGCAGATTGTATAAATGAAGTATATTTACTATTTGCACTGATTTATTTGTCAGAACAACAGAAAGCCACTTTGTTTTATGGCCAAGCTGTACAACTGAAGTCTGTGGTGCTTTGTTCACAACTTACAATTGAAGAACTTTTGCGCTTGTAATTGGGAAAATTTCAAAAGTGAAACAAAATAACACAATACATATTGAAGTGGGGTTCAGTTTTAATGCCAAAGAAGTTTTTGTTTTTGCTCAGGTGTCAGCTTATTTTTCCCACTTCTCGGTGCCTCAGCATGTCTGTGCTGCTGCTTCTAGAAACAACAAAAACTCAGAGCCTCAAAACCAAACTTGCAGCAACTGAATTTTTGGTGTTTTAGAGACACTGATGCTGACAGTCTCCTCTCTTTCTGCTTGTCTCACATGCTTTTGCTGATGGTGGAGGATGATGGATCTTTTGGGGTAAGGGAAGAAAGGTGGAGAAGGCTGGGTTTTGTCCAGAGGTGTTCTGATTTATAAAATGTAGCATTCAATCTGTACCAGTTGTGTCTCAGACAACAAGCCCTGCAGATGAGTCGTAAGTTAGCAGTATTCTGCTGTTGACTGTGGAAAAAAAATAGTCAAACCACTTCTGCCTTTACTGAGACTGTTCTTGCCACACCTGATTTCAAAGCCAGATAGGCTGTTCTAGACACTGTCGTGCCATGGGTTCTGTATGGAAGGTGCTTTGCATTTTTCACTCAGCAGTTAGATATCATCTGTGTCATCTGGGTGTAGATATCTTAGGTACATCATCTAACTGCAGGATTGCTTCCCCCACAGTGAGTCCAGCAGGAGCAAATGTGTGTTTTGGTGCACAGTGCTCTTGTCCTGTGCAGCTGAGGTGCTATTTTGTGTGACACATTTCCTTCTGCTGGGTGGGATAAGAGCTAACAAAGGCTTGGTAACTAACAACCACAGCTGACACAAAATCACCCAGAACCACTTGGTCAGTGCTTTGAGCTTCTTGTTCTCCCTGAGCTGGCCTCTTACTTCAGGCCACAGAGAAGCATGTGGTAACCTGTGCTCTCCAGGTGCAGTTTTGTTGCCTGAGGATTCTCACAGCCACGCAGGCCAGAGCATGCAAACATCTTAATAATATTAGAGGGGTTTAGCCCAAAAGCCCCTAATTCAAGGTGCTGCTTTTTCACAGTGACCATGTGTCTGGACCAGGGGGATGGTACAGCAGAATAGAGCTGAGGTGCTGCGGGGTTGTTAGTGGGTTTGTGTGTCACTTGAAATCAAATCTGCTCCATCCCCAAGTGCCTGACTCTGGCCCTCAGTGGCTGTGTGGCTGATCTGCCAACTCAAAATCTTGTACCCTGCCCAGCAGAGCCAGATTTATAAAGGGGCCAATGTGGGTTCAGTAAGTGCCTTTCCCTGGACAAGATTTGGGACAACACTGTGTTGCTTTGCTTCAGTGGAGCCATGGCTGCAGCACGGGACAGCAGTGCCCATGTGTCTGCCAGGCCAGTGCTTTTGTCCTTCCTGTGCCACCACTGAGTGTGGCAGGGCATAAGAGGACCCTTGGGCTCAAATTTCTGAGCAACTCTGCAGGGGGCTGAGGGAGAACCCAGAGGCAGCAACCAAGTCAGCATCTCTGCTGCTGCTGCTTCTCTTCTTCCTGAGGCCCTCAGTGACATCAGTGCATGCAAACTGACACCTTTGTGGCCCTTTACCATTCTAAATACACTGCATTTATATCCAGTTCTTTCCTTTCTCGTAGCTCCTGCTTTCCTACATCCATGCTTTGCATGCCCTAGTGAGCTTGGATGTGTCAAAAGGGTGAGAACATGTGGGGCTATAAAAACGGTGTAGTGGCTTTTTATTTTGACTTTATGAATATTTATCAAGTGCGCTGAAATTATGTGAAGCTAATAATCATGCTTAGATACTATAGGAAGTATGTATTGATGTAATGTGGACAAAGTATTTATGCTCTTATAAAAATTAATATAATTAATAGCCAGATAATTGCTCCAGACTGACTGCACTCGTGAAAGCTGAAGGGAGCTGTGGTATATGGCTTTGCTTTGGTTTTCAGAGATGCTTTTGAAATTGTGTGCTGTCACGTAGAACCTGCCAGTTCCTCCCAGGTGTGCTGTCAGCTGCAGGTACACTTGGCTCCTTGAGCCATGGCAGGTGCTCTCCAGTGAAAGGGATGGTACCCAGTCCTGAAGGCATCCCCTGTAAAGCCTCGTTTGGGACCAAAGCTCTCGAGTGCACAGGCAGGAGGAGGTTCCCTGAACATTTTCGGCATGCCAGCAAGTCTGGGTTTGTGTAGGCATAGGATGTGCATACACACACTCACCTCCCCACTTTGTGCCACCAGCTAGGGGGAAAGGCACAATTGATGCCAAATATCTGTACTCGAGAAGGTGTTAGTGCAGAACGTGGCAGCTCTAATTCAGCCCTCCTTTTACGTCCAAAGCAGGACAACAGGCAGGAGACAAGAATTCTCACTCTTGGCAGCTGAAGTTTCTAGCTTTCTAAGTCACATATCAAAATACTAATGTGTCTGAGACCTGTGCCCATTTTAGCATTATTCTCCCTTGTCCTTGTGCCTGTTTTTTACTCCTGTATTGCTCTTTACGCCTGGTTCTGTGAATGTGGCCGGAGGCACAGGCTGTGGCCCTGAGTGAGGAGGTGCAGCAGGGCAGAGCAGTGTCAGGGCACACAGTAACCCTGTTCCTGGGGTGGCAGGGACCTGCTCTGCACCCACTGCCCGGGGAGAGGGGCTGCTGTCTGTGGGTAACCCCCAGCTCAGTTCTGAGGAGACATTAAGTCCAGAGGAAACATTTCACCCCCTGACTGCCCTGGGCAGATCAGACGAACCTGGGCACATCCCCCAAGCTGCCTGCCTGTGACTGCATTTACCTTCTTACTTCATGGGCTGAATTACCTGGTAGAGGAGTGGGTCCCTCTGCAGCCTGGCCTGCCCCGTGCTCTCCCGTGTCTCTCTGTCCCAGGGGTGATGCAGCATCTCTGGTAGAATGTGAATTACAAAGGCACACCCGTGTGGTGGTGTCTGTGGATAACAGGGAGCTGTTGGGACAGAGGAGGGGAGGCTCTCCTGGCAGGAGGTGTTTCTTCAGGACCGTGTACAGTCCCATACCATGTAATACTCTACGTTAACCTTCTATTTATTTATTTTTAAAGTATCTGTGTAGCAGAGTTGTGCCCAGCTGTCTAGTGACATTGTGATCATTGTAAACACTAATTAAGATACCCAATTTTTGATGTTCACAATATCAAGTTCTGAAATAAACGGCTTCCGGGCCTTGACTATTTCCACAAACTATCTGACTCCAGAGCCTTTTTTTTTTTCTTCTTTTTTTTATGTTACTTTTTTTTACTGTTGCCAGAGCCACTATTATTACCACGTGACAGATGGCTTGGAGCAAAGACACAGCTGCAGTGCTCCATCCCAGGGCTGTGATGTGGTTGCTTCCTGCCTTATGATCCTCTTGATCTCCTCACTTTTTTTCATCTGCTTCTGGAAGAAGTTGTAGTTCAGCTGCCCATTCTCAGACGTGAAGCACATTCCCATGAGAGCTTTTAGCAGCATCGAGCCCTCTTGACATGGCAGTGGCAAACACTAGAGTGTGCAGAGAACAGGAACGGGGTTTTGCACACTTAGCAGGAATTTGTTCAGAACAGATCAATATTTAAGACATACTTTGGTCAGCATTCAGTCCTAAGGCATTAATAAGCTATGTTTAAAATTCTTCAGCTCCTCTTTGCTAATCAGAAAGATTCCTTTTCTGGATGGTGCAAGACAAATGATTCTCCACTGCCCTGAGGATCTGGCTGCACTAAGTTGGTGAGATTGAAAAGTGGGGCTGTTGAGCAGCAGAGCCATTGGAAGCCTTATCGAAAACAGTTACAATCCCAGGATTGTGGTTATGGGTGATAAATGACTGTAATATCGTCCAGCCCATTAGATGAAAGACTTCCAAAAGCCAATAAACCAGCTAAGCTGTTTTCTGCTGCTGCAAGGAGCTGTGTAAAGTTGGATGCTTTAGCCCAAAGACACAGAAGGTGCAAAGTTAGGACAAAAGAGCCGTGTTGCTCACAGGTGCTGCTCTGATTTGGCCCTCCACAGCCCTGCCACAGTGAGGGGTAGGTATCGCTCTTTCTCCTATAATTCATATCAGTCCTGAGCTGCACTTCTAATTCCCTTTCCCATTCATTTCCTCTTACAAAGCTGAGCTGGCACATCCATCTGTGTGTGTGATGGGGCAGAGGTGTGTGGGGTCACTAAAGGACTCCCCATGGATGCAGAGCAGGACGCCCTTCGCAGGTCCTCTGGAACCTGGAGAGGTTGGGCCGCTGGGGCTGCAGGACCAGCACGTCCCTGGCTGCTGTTGGAGGCATGTCCTGCACCAGGACCCTGCTTGGCTCACGTGTTCAGCCTCATTAAGCTGGTCAGGATTGGTGATGGCTGCCTCCTACTAGCAGATAAGTAGTTTATAAGATGCTTTAAATTGTAATCTTAACTCTAGAGTTAGCACGGCATAATGTTGCTGCACCACCTCTTTAATCTCCAGGAGAGAGTGACACGTGCATAAATCACCCCACAGTGCAAGGCTGAGATTTTCTTCATGCTCTGATTTACTCCTGGCTTTCCTCTGATGGAAGAAAAGCCATGTAACCATACTGCTGCTCTCATCTGTCTCTGTTTCCATCAAAAGTGAGATTAAGCCTCCAAATATGGTATCTGCAAAGTCAGATATCTCCATTTAAAAACATACGCATTTCATACTCAGTTCTTCATCATGCTTTATTTGACAGTTCTATTACCTGTTTCTAACTAAAAAATCTTACAGGAGATTCTGGTTCATATTCTAGACTTTCTTCCATGTATTTTCATGCAGTTGTTAAAAATAATACAAAATTCCTGTATTTGCAACACCTGGACTTCATAAAGCATTCTCTGGGTAATTTTCTCATCCAAGGCATTTGCACTGGAGTTCCTAAACTGTTCCACCCTCTTTCCCACCCTGTATTGTGGGACAGGTTGGTGCACAATAATTTAAGTCAGGTTGAGCAGTTCTTCTTTTCCCAAGGTGTAGGAACATTCCCGTAAACTCTTCAGCACTCCTGCACTGAAAAGTTAGTCCAAACCTGGTAACAAAATAAGTGTTGCTGCAAGCACGACGAGCGAGGCAGTTGCTGGGATTTCTCGTTGCTAAGTGTCTGTCATGCGTGTCCTTTGCAGGTACCTCTCTGGGGACTCGATTACTGTCTTTCCCAGCAGCCCTGGCACAGCCTTCCCTTCACCTGCTACGTCTCTGTTTGTCCCAACACCACCCAGTATCCTGCACCTGACAAACCAGCAGCTCTTCAGGTCCCCACACAGAACTTCCTCCTCCTCTCTTCCCGGCCGTCTCAACAGGGCGCTCTCGCTGGGCACCATCCCCTCCCTGGCCAGGGCAGGTGAGTGTGCAGGGGCTGTCCCGGTGGGAATGGCACTGGAATGTGCAGTGCTTCAGAAGGAAATGGGCTGGGAGGGATCCCCACCTTACAGTCCTGCTCAGGGCTGGCTGCTCCTGCGGCTCCAGCATTAGGAGTTTGGGGTTGGGCAGTAGCTGAGCCAGCTGGCTTCAAATTGTTTCATTTTTGCTTTTAGATTCTGGCTACTTGTTCAGTGGGAGCCGACCGGCCTCGCAGTCATCCCAGTCCAAGGAATCCCCTACATCAGGTACTGCTCTGGGCCTTCCAGAGCAGCTGTCTGCAGGATTTGCACTGAGGGGGTTGAAACACACGGTCTGGTTGAATTCTTTCCTCCCTGCTCACATTCCAGTGAAAATGTCCGTTTTGCTGTTAGAAATGCTGCAGGGAGAGTCCCAGCTAAGAGTGGGTTTGCATTAAAATCAGGTGCTGTGTGTGTTGGATGTTCTCCCTGGGAGAGCTCAGGGGGACATCGGTGAGACAAAACAAGGAGCCCTTTGCTGACTAGAGCTGAGTTGAGCCTGCTTGGATAGGAGACTTCAGCTGTTCCTAGGGCAGCTCTTTTGTAGCTTTCCCAGCCGAGTCCAACAGGTGGTGATTGGGTTGCCCTGGCTGCTCTGCCCTTCTGCTCCCGTGTCCTCCGTGACCTGTCTGTCACCCTTCTGGCCCAGATGGGTCCCTGGGCTGTCTGTGCTGCTGCCGAGGCAGTCACAGCCTGGGCCGGTGCAAACCTCCTGCACCCCAGTGCAAAGTACATGTGGAATTTCTCCGTGTTTTGCAGCGAGGGGACTCAAAGAAAGAAAGAATTTTAGCACAAGACGTATTGGTGGACATTTGCAACTCCCACTCCTTTTTCTTGTAGAGCTGTTAAAGAGAACCGTGCCTGCTGAACAGGGATGGTAACGCGGTGGTTTTGTCTGGGGCTGTTTGTGTTACAGAGCCCTTCTCGCTGCTGTCCGGCAGCGGCGTCCCCTCCCGCATCCCGTCCCCGGCGCCGTCGGTCGCCGGCTCCGTCACCTCCAGCTCGGGGTCGCTGCGCTTCCGCCGGCCGCTCATCAGCCCCGCCCGCCTCAACCTCCAGGGACAGAAGCTGCTGCTGTTCCCGTCGCAGAGCGAGGCCCTGCTCACCCCCAGCAGCTCCGAGGAGCACACCCACTCCGACAGCAACATCTTCGCCCCCGAGCTGCCCAGCTTTCCCCGGAGGAGCCTCACGGAGCGGGGAGTGCCTGGTACGCTGCCGCTGCTGCGGTCCTGGCAGGGCGTTTGCGGGAAGGAGTCGGTTTGCAAGCACAGCCCTGCGACATCCAGGCCACAATAGACGGGAAGCCTTCGGGAAAAACCCAGGTGGTGAATTTTCCTATCTTTTTCTCCTTGCAGATATGAGATCTGCTGTGGAAGGGGGGAGTATTTGCAGTGATAATTCCATCAAAAAGGAGGATCACTCATCACACTCATCTACCTGTATGGTAGACACAACTACCAAAGGGGAGGATTTGGCCGGCTGGAGAGGTGAGTGCAAGTCATGTGAGTGCTTCATGCATGTGTGAGCATTTCTGCCAGTGTGACAGATCTTTCCTGGAAATCAAATAAATAAGTAGTTGCAAAATGGACCTTCTTGCTATTCTAAGATCTTAACAAAGCTGTTCCTGTTCTTTGGACTGTCTGAAGAACACTGACAAAGTGCTAAACCAAGACAGAAGAAGAGGGGTGGGGATGCAGGTGTCAAGAGCATGAGATGAGATGAAGATAGAGCCAAAAGAGAGCAGCGGAGCCTTTCCTGACAGGAGAAGTGCTTCAGCAATTTCTGCTTGTGCTGAAAACACTGGGCAGAGAGAAACAGTACAACATATGCTCATTTTTACTTATCAGTTCTTTAATATCTCTTTGTACTATTCCCTTTTTTTTCTCTGTGTTCTCTTCAAGGCCGCTTTGGTACCTCTGCTCTCCGGGGCCTGCTCGCCGTGAGCCTGACTCTCAATGCTGTCTTCACATCAGCCTATGTCTACAGGAGCCTGCGCTGACCTGTGCCAACACTCCCTTTCCCTCTGGTTCCACCTGGTCCTGAGGAGACAAAGAGAATTCAACCATGGCTTCATGTCCAATGGCCATGCCACCGGTGCATGCTGTTTTTTAACAAACTACTGTACACTCAACTGTCATGAAAAGGAACCTGGGCAGCTGCTGCCGTCACTTCCAGGTAGAACATATCCCAGGATTGTCCCTGGAGATGGCAGGCAGAATTCCCAGCTCCAGTTCAAAGCAGGAGGCCAGTCCATCAGCCCACACACTTTCTTTCAAAAGAACTGACCTAAGACACAAGCCTGAAAATGTGTGAGCTGCGTTTTTAGGAACCTACCCCCAGCTCTTCTTTCTGACATATTGACCTCGTGCTGATGGTGCTGGTAAAATGAGGAGAATTAGAACAAATGAGCTGAAGAAGAGGGATGGCTTAGTAGCTGGTGCTGGGCTGTGGCTACTGTGACAGCATCCCCAGCCTCTGCTCAGTGGTTCTGTTCTCTCTTCTCTTCGGCACTCTCCTCTAAATTGTCAGTGAACTTTCTTTAGTTGCCTTAAGCTTGCCTAAGCACATGGGTGACCTTGGCTGCTCTGTCATGTTCTTGCATCTTAGATGTCCTTGTGCTTCCACCT
The DNA here is from genome assembly GCA_013398055.1 of Ifrita kowaldi. Taxonomy (NCBI): domain Eukaryota; kingdom Metazoa; phylum Chordata; class Aves; order Passeriformes; family Cinclosomatidae; genus Ifrita; species Ifrita kowaldi. The sequence continues at coordinate 75,415 of VZRS01000201.1, forward strand.
GGCCCTGGCCCTGAGGCCGCTTTCACCAGTTCCATTCTGGCCATGCTGATTCTCAGCCCGGCTGTGTGTCCCTGTGTCCAGCCAGCTCTGTGTGTCCCAGACAGACACCCTGTGCTGGCTGCATCAGAACCAGGAAGCCCATGCTTTGCTTTGCCCAGCAGGCATTAATTCTGTTACTCTGAAGTGGGTAAAAAGAAAGGATCCCGGTGTGATTGGCACCATAGGCAAAGGGCTTCAGCTCACAGCTCTGCTGGAGTTTTCACTGAAGCAGTGAGTGGCAGAGCCTGTTCTTGCTGTAAATCGCACAAATCTGTTCTGTTAGAGGTAGGTGAGGAGCTGTCTGATTGTATACATCTATCCAGAAACCTGACACCTCAGTCTGATGTTGGGATTTGCTGAGTAACTGTTTAAGATACTCCTGACTTGGTAAAATGCCCAAAATTTCTCACTGAGGTGCTCTCAGTAGAAATGCCAAACCTGCTTCTGGACAATTCAGCCTTCTGGATAGATTCTTCTTTTCTAGCCCAAGGGAAGTAGTAGATTTTCAAAAGCAGCTTGTAATTTGGGTATTTCTGCTTTTGGGTGAGTCTTCAGCATTGCTTAGAATTCAGGGGCCATTTAGAGTATTGTGCTGAACACTCAAAATCATTTAGTGCATCGTTGGGAAAAAAAAAGAAATCCTGATCTTGATGTTTTGGTTCCTAAAAGCCAAGTGCAGAGAGAAGATTCACCAGTGTGTCAAGAGTACCTGGTGAGAAGAGAGTTGACTGGCATTAGCTGTGTATTTCCTGAAGCAGGACTCGGATCTATTAAGAGTTTTTCTGTTGTCTCTTCCTTTGGGCTCCTTTACCTCAAATTTCACTCCCCCACCCCACTGTCCTGTGTTTGCATCCTAAATTGGTGTCTTTCCCTCCCTTTCAGTTTGCTGCTGTTCCCTCTCTTGTGCTCTTGCATGTGCATAGAACGAAGTGTATCTGCTCTGCTCTGAACCTGAGAGTCACACCTCCTCGCAGTGATGATCACCCTTCTTTTCACTTCATTTCTTTTCTCGAATGCTTTAATTGAGTTCCTTCCACAGCCTCACTTGGTAGATCGGGAGCCATAGCCAGACTCTAATCAGCATGCATGTGACAGCTTAAATGGGGCTTTACTGCTGCTGGTTCAAGCACTGAAAAACCAATTGTCTCTCTGTGTTTTCCAAGTCTCCCTGCATGGTTTTAGCTTCCCACTTGCAGCTGCTGCTCCCACCCTCCCTGTGGGTGAGACTGTTCCTGCTGTGCCTCGCAGGGGAGGCCAGACCTGCACCCCACGTGCTGATCCGAGGGGCTGAGGAAAGGTCACTCCTGACTCTGCATTTCTCTCGGCCTCCTCCGAGAGCTGCTGAAGGCTGCACAGCCAGCACCTCCTGGACAAAGGTCTGGAGCCAGGAGAGACCTGCAGGACAACGATGTGCTGCAGATTGATGATTAATTCTATTGTAACTTGCATGAATTGTTCCTTGTAGCCAAACCAGACCCATAACCTTGTTGTAAAGAGAATTTTGTCCCTTTTATAGAATTTGCACGCTCACTCGAGCATGTGTACAGGCAGGATGATGGCAGAGCAACTGCCAAGCTTCTCGTTAAACCTCTGCTCGCTGGGTTTCATGATGTTCTGGTGCAGTGTGTGACATCCCATTCACAGGTCCTTGTCCTACCTAGAGGCCTCCTGTACAGAGACAAGCTGCCAGAAAGTGCCGTGGCCTTGCTTGTCTTTGGCACCCAGCAGATGTACACTGTGACTCCGTGTATGCAAACCTCCCACTTCCACCTCCCAGCCCGCACTGAGTTTTACCACCGCCCTCACCCGGATCCCGGTCGGTCTCGGTCTCGACCAGATTGCAGTACCACCCTTCTCCTCCTCTCCAGCAACCCAGGAGCTGCAGCATCTCCACACACCTCTTCCCACCCCATTCCAGAACAGGAACGCTGTGACCTGTCACTGCACCTCTGCGGCTGCTCACCGAAACTGTTCTCGGAAGGGTGTTTGGTGACCTTGTCCAAAGCAATAGAGAGACTTTGGATTTTATTACTGAAGAGGGAAGTTTTTCATTCTGGTGCTAGAACTCTCTCCCGTGGTGCTCTCACGGTTGTGAAGCCTTTGCTTGAGGAATACACGAGCGTGTGTGTGTGTGTGTGCACGTGCAGATGTATAAAAACATAAAAACATTTGGAAGGTTTCTTCATTTCAGAAGATCTGAGCCCATGTTTGTCTTTATATCGTTGGCCTTAATCTAGCTCATAGATACTGTGTCTATCTTGCTGCTCTTTTCTGTACAAAGCTGGTTTGGAGGAAACAGAAGTTTATCTGGTCCCCCTGTAAAAATCTCTGTGACTGATGATGTTGATCTTCATACAGTGTTGTTCAGGGGGGAGATTTTATTTTTCTAATACTTTTCCTACTGTAAAAACTGTTGGAGTGTGTGGAGCGGAAAAGATCTTTACAAAATGGCCTGATAAAGATTTGAACATGACTTAATGATACCAACAATTAATGGTTAGGTGGAGTATAAATGAGCTTTATTTCCAGACCTTTTCCATTTCCTACTTTCCATTGAAAATGTCCAGGTACTTTGCTTTGGATATGGGCTTGTTAGGCATGTTCTGAGACCTTGCAGATACTTTAGATGATTTTGTTGTTCTGAATTAGAAAGAGTTTGTGTTTAGGAGTCTGGTTCCAGTTCCGCAGTCTGGGGAGTTTGGCAGATGTGACAAATATTATGCACCTATCTATTTGATGGGATGGAGGGAATGGGTAGAACAAGTTGCTGGTTTCTGAAGTGTATCATACCTTTTTACGTAAAATCTTAGACATTAAAAACCTCATTGCTGGCATATGTAGGCCAGATTCACTGAATTTTAGGCTATTTGTTCAAGCAACATATTTGGCCTGTGAATGTTTGATTCCCACTCCCTCTTCCTGGGTGCTGGGAACGTCTGTAAAACACTGCTGAACTGGCTGGGTTCCTGCTAACAGGGCAGCTGGACTGAAGGGCTTGTGTTGCCTGTGGATGCTGCTATGATTTTTCTTCCAAGCATCATTCCTGGAAATAGCGATGGTCTTAAACTCTCTCACAGACATTTGTTAAAAGGCTAGAATGGGCCAATTTGGCCAATACTTTTTTTTTTTTTTAATATATGTGGCATCCAGAAATTATCATCACTGTGTTCTGGGGCGGGAGTAAGGTACAGAGTATTTTTGGATTGAGTGGGTATCTAGAGAGGGTGAGGAGGACAATTTCAAGTCCTAAACCTTATTTCCTGTGAAAGACTGTATGTTATGTGTGTGTACTTCTTTGGGGAGCTCTATCACTGTACAGTTTAGTTAAACGTGCTCCAAGGAAGGAGAAGCTGTTCCTCGGAGGTTTTTAGTTCATGCTTTGTGTTTAAAGAGGAATATTTTTCTTTAAAAAATAAAACCAGACAAGTTTTCACCTCAGTGTGAGTGGTCCAGTTATATGCACACCGTACTTCTGTGTTCATTTGGCGCTTAAGGGGTTTTTTCTTTGTGAAATCATGACTGAGAGTGTTTCTATATTATTGTATGGTTTTTAATTTGTGTTTTTATTTTGTAATGTATATTAGGGGCAGGTGGCATAAGCTGATCAAATCAACAGTTTTTAAAGGAGAATGTCTTTTAATTAAGTAACTGGGAACAGCCCACTAATAATTCTGTACGTACAGGTATATTTTGAAGGATTTAGTGACTGGCAGCGCTTGCACGGATGTGACACTGGTAGAATCCACGTTGCTGCAGCGGAGCAGCTTCTCCATCATCCTCCCGGTCCCTGCAGGGAGCGCCCCTGCCCCGGGGCTGGGGGCGATGGGTGGGGGCACAAGTGCCGGCTGTGTTTGCCCCTGTACGTGGCGGGTGTGCAGCTGATCCCGCCGGAACGGCGAGAAACGATGGGGATTCCACCGGGTTTGGTAGCAGGGACCTTCTCCTTGGCGATGCCCAGCGCTGAGCTTTGCCGGGGCTGTGAGCCGTGCCCGCAGCCCCCGCCGGCTCCGTCCCGCTCCTGTCGCCGGGACTGGGGGCTGCGAAGCCAAGGCGCCGTCCTGACCCGGCCGCGACCCCGAACTGACCAGACCGGGCTGGCCCGGGCGGCGGGGAGAGAGTTTAAAAGGGCCCGCGGGGCTGGGGCGAGCGGAGCGCGGGGCCATGGCCGAGACGGACCCGGGCGAGCGGCGGGCGACGGGCACTGAGCGGGGCATCGA
>VZRS01000201.1:79697-95708 GCA_013398055.1 Ifrita kowaldi
GCCACCGAGCCAGTCACCGAGCCGGGCACCGAGCCAGGCATCGAGCGGGGCACTGAGCCGGACACCGAGCGGGGCACCGAGCCGGGCTCCAAGCCGGGCACCGAGCCGGGCACGGCGGAGCGGCCGCAGAAGCCTCCCTACTCCTACGTGGCGCTGATCACCATGGCCATCCGCGCCAGCCCCGAGCAGCGGCTGCCCCTGAGCGGCATCTACGCCTACATCNNNNGGCGCTGCGCCCCGCCGAGCTGGACACGGCGGTGACCTGCGACCTGGGGGCTACGCTGTCCCCCGCCTTCAGATGAGTGCCCGGGGCCGGGCAGGGCTCGGGGCGCTGCTGCATCGCCGCTGGATTCCTGAGGAAGTCACTGAAAACCGCCCGGGAGATGCCGCGGGAAGAGCGGTGCGGAAAGCGCCTGAGCTGCGCCCCTTGTCTCGCTCCTGCCTGCCCCGAGGGGAGCGGACCCTGCTTCTCCAATGCTCTATCGGTTTGGATTTGGGGGGGGGAAATTGCGATTTCGTGCTTCTCCACTGCTCCATCGGTTTGCATTTGGGCGGGGAAATTGTGATTTTGTTGTTTGAGCCTCCAGGCAGCCTGAGAGGGAGCTGCAGCACCGAGCAAGCGAATCGGTACCGCGCGTCCTCTGAGCCTGAAAGCACAGGAGGAGTCCTGTACAGGCCAGTCCTGGCCTCGTGCAGGGAACTTCTTTTCTCAAGTGTCCTTAATTTATTTTGAAGCTTTTCTTTCAAGGTCTATGGAAAAGAAATACAGGTCTATTTTGGGTGAAAAATATCTCAAACCAAAAAACCCCGAAGATACTTGGATTAATACTGGGAATCTTGTGGGTTTGTACTTAAAGTGAATTTATATGGGATTTTTCATACTGGTTGTTTTATATTGTTGCTGTTTATGTACGTTTGCATACCTTCATTGCGAATGTTTCTTATAAATGATGTTGTAATTGCTGTGTAAGGATCTCTTCCCTTTTGATTTCAGAAGGAGTAGTTTTTATGCTTCTCTCTCAAAATAAGGGTTCGGAGACAAAAGATGCTTCCATTAAGAACCATGTTTTAAGTTTAAGAGAGAGAAGAGTTCAAATACTGTTATGTGAGGGGCAGCACTTGTTGTATGTTATATTAATAAATAGTATTTTCTAAGAGTTGTGGCTTCAAAAAGTACTTAAATTATTTTGATGCTTTTCTTGAAAGAAGGTACAGCTGAAATTCAATTTTATATCTGTTATTTTGTAACTTTTATACTTAAAAAGTGATTCTAAATATCATCTTTAAATTCCACCAATGCGATAAAAACAGCGCTGGAAATACTGTAACATTTTCCATTGCCCAGGTCGAGTGCACGGAACCTCCTCAGGATCCTGCGGTGGGCGCAGTGCAGGCTGAACCCCGGCCCCAAGAGGCGGCTTTTTAAGAAGGCTTAGCTGGGGGTTTTGGTGGTGGCTTTGGGGTCTTCGGCTTATTTTAGTGGGGTTTGGTGGTGGTGGTGGTGGTTTTTTCCAAGAGGAAAACCCTCTCCTGTAGACGAGCAACAGCTGTGCCCGTTTCTGAAGGGCCGGGTAATAATTCTTTCCAGGTGAGCTGAGGCTGTGCAGGAGCCGGGGGCGGGGGGCGGTGCCCGGTGTCCCCTCACGCCTCTCACACCTCTCACACCTGCAGCCCATCTGTGCTGATGAGACCCAGACGCTTCGCCCCGGACTCGCCGCACCGGGGGATGTGTGGGGTCGGGAGGGTTTCCTGCCCCAGGCACCCACAGCCCGGGGATCCCCACAAACTCTTGTACCCCCGTGTGCCTGGCCAGGGGCTGTTTCTGGAGCGGCTCAGCACCGCCCGGCAGGGATGGACTGAGGTGAGTGGTGACCATTTCTTCCATAAGGGCTGCGTTTGGGACTTGCCGCCGTCGGCCTCGGGTGCTGTCTCGGCTGTGGTCCCGCCAAATGCATGGACAAAGCTCCTTTTATGTGCCCTTAAGTAAAGATCACTCTTACCGGGATTGTTCCACTTGAAAATTAGAGTTTATAAGGAGTGTGTGAAGCGAATTTTATAGCCTGGGGTGTTTCTGAGGGGCTCTGTGCCCGCGGCTGTGAGACGCTCGGGCAGCTTTGGTACTTGTGGGTTCAGAGTGAGGAATTTGTCGTCTCTCTCTGCTTTGTTTGTGTTGTGGTAGCGGTGATGGGCTGCAGGGCCCAGCCCAGACAGGTGGAACACAAAAAAAGCTTTTTTTCCCAGATATTTGCGACCATTTACAGCAAATCGCCACTAAACGAGCGCTTTGCTGCGCGTTGCCGGGCGCTTTCTCGGCTCCGGAGCTTTTCCCTCGGTGGTTGCCACTAGATGGGGCGTTTGTGCCACGTCCCACCGCAGGGACCGCTGCCGTGGGGCTGGAAGGGGCTCCTGGTGAAACACCGGCATCCCCACTGGGAAACGAAACAATCACTACACGCTGGAGCAACGCCAAAGAGAGATTCTAGAAGCCTGCACACGGAGATGAGAATGTTCAAGAGCCGTCTGCAGCTGCGGCGGCTCCTCCTGCTCACCCCCTCCCGGCAGCATCCCCCATCGCGCTGGGCTTGGGTAATTTTCCTTGAGGTGGTGAGGACTTCATGGTATTCCTAATAAGAACAGTAGGGATGTCCATGGCTGAGCTGTGTGTGAGCCAAACATTTGGATTGCGGACAGCTTGTTCCTCCTTCTCCAATGCTTCTTTATTGCAGCGGCCTGGGCTTTTTTGTTCGAGCAGGTTTGGATAACGAGCCACGGCCCCAGCAGCAAACAGCTCTGTCTCTTACATGGGTGTTCTGATGCAAATGCCACACAAGAGTTAATCACCACTTTAATCTGTCTCTCTTCTCCAGAAGCGCCTTCGATTGTCAGCAGGGATGGTCTCTTACAAAGAATGATTCAGAGCATTTAGATAAAGGCCCCGCTCTGAATCACTACTTGTAGGAGCGTCGTTCTTCATCAGTCATTTAAAAAGACAAAAAATTCTAAGAGCCTGGGGAGGCTGGCTACCTCTGCCAGCAGAGAGAGGTGCTGGGAATCCCCCTCAGGCTCATTCAGGCATCCTCAAGCTCCCCCCAGACCCTGCCTTGCTTCTGTGGCTGGAACAGAAAGCTGCAGCATGGGCTGCACTTAAACCAGGGGATGGCTCATGGTTTGCACGGTTTCCTTGGCAGCTCGGAAGTGCAGGGGCCTCTCCTGAGTTCTGCTTCCCTCCAAAAGCCGAGGGTCGTACTGGTAAGCTTCTCTCTGGGGTTTGTGACTGCATTTAGAAAACCTGACCTCTGCTTATTTTTCTCCAAGTTACAGCCTTAGGTCAACATTCTTATAGGTTTTATAAATAAACCACAGCCCAGCACATCCCCTTGCGGACAGTACAGAGGCTTTGGGTAGGGCTAAGGAAATTCAGCATTCCCCTTTCCCACCAGTAGATACCAGACTGTTTAATTCTCCTCCTTTGTGTGGCCTCATGTCTGTCCTTACACGCTCGCCCTCGGTTTCAGCAATTAACAATGGTTTTATGTGTTACTAACGGTAGAAAAGCAGGATTGTCTGTGCTTGGTGCTGGGTTAGCATCGATGTAAAAGACTTTTGACTGACACAATCCAGGCACGATGTGGGGAGGTGCCGTGCTGATCTCTCCGTGTGCTAGTGCCTGTGACTGGTCCTGGGCTGTGCCGGGTCATTTGTGCTGTCACCCTCTGTGGCTCAGGCTGTGCCGCTTATCCCACCCTATTCGCTTTGATTTTGGAGCACTGGTCTCCAGAAGCGCTGGCCAAGCTGTGTGTGGTGCTTGGCTTTTTCCTGGCTTTCAGCAACACCAGGATTCCCAAGACGTTTCCTCCTTCCCACTTCCATCCAGACGGTTGGTTGACATAAGCACAGCCGTGGTTATGTGCAGGATGAAGCTGGGAATATTTCCTCTGCCATGGAAGCCGGGGTGCAGGCGTGGTTTTGGTGGTTTGCTCGGCCCTTCTGTCCCCTACCAGTGTTTTTGTCCCAACTGTTGTTTCTTCATCTCCACCCTTTCAATCTCTCAGCCTTATGTTGGAGACTGAATACATAAGGTTGTGAGCAGTGAAGAGTCCTGCAAAACAAAAACTTTGCGTCAGAATTTGCCAGAGGGGGAGTGAGTTGGGAGAGCTGTGAGTACAGAGCCCTGTAGACAAGAGGATCTGCTGGCTTTTTTCAACAGAGAGATGTGACTCGGAATCCTTATTCCTTAAACAATTATATGGGCATAGAATGGTACAAAGACCCGTTTGGGCTGCAGCAAATCGTGGACAAAGCTCAGTCTGTAGAACGGTCCTCAGTGGATCTCTGAAGCAGCAAATCTGAACTTTTGAGGACAAGGGAGTTACAAACTTTTCCTTGAAGAGTGAAATGGATGCACCTGTGGAGCAGAGTCAGATTTGAGCTGTTCCTTGCACTGCGTGGCCATCAGAGCCCGGGCAGCCACGCTTCCTCTGTGCTGCTGGATTTCCCCTCCCGCCGAGGCTCTCCGGCCGCCCAGCTCCGTACCCAGTTTCCCGTCAAGGGCAAGCAGAGCACTTCTCGTCGAGAATGTGGCTGTGGTGAGGGGGTGGGAGGGGAAGAGGGGGTGGGGTGAGTGCTGGGGGAGCTGGGGCTGCCGCAGTTTCGTGCCTCAATCTGTATTCTCTCTCTTCTCTGCATGGCTTCCTGTTTTTTCACACCACTGCTCTTAGAAACAACAAGCTGCAGGAGAGCAGGACAGGGCTGGTGGTTGGTTGCCTGGAAGAAACCCCTGGAAACACCTGCAGAAGGTCTGGGTGCAGGCTCTGGAAAAGGCACTGGGTGGTTTTGTGTTTGTCCTGTTGCTCAGAAGTGGCTCCCCAAGAAGGGGGTGCTGTGGTGTCTGTGTGCTCCCCAAAAACGCCCTGCTCAGTGCTGTGCAGCAGCAGAACTATCCATTCATTTTCCTCTTCGAGTTGTTTTCCTCAACTGCTCTTGGATGGACAAATCTAGAATTTGTCCTGTTCTTAGGAGTCTTGTGATAATCAGTCAGAGGCACTCAGTGTCAGAATAATGCTGAATGTTGAACCACCAGTGCTGATTCCTGCAGAATCTGGGATTTCATGCTTTAAAAGCCACCATGCAGTCTAGGTTTGCTCAAGTGTGTGAAATGAGGAAGCATCTGGCTTGAAGTGCACCAGAGAGGAGCTGCCCTCCCTTTCCACGGCCTTGGGCAGCTTGTACAGCTGGACAAGAGTGAACTCTCAGAGAAGTGGTTCCCAAACTGGGAGCCAGGGTCAATTATTAATTGAAAATTTGCAAAGAACTGAAAATTCTCAAGAGCTGTGACTTCTGTTTTTTAGGGGCCTGACAGCATTCTTAAAAAACAAAGATGTTGCACTAGGAACTCTGCCGTCAGTGTAATTTCTGTATTTGCTGCCATGTTTTCTCCCCGCTGTTTCGAGAGCGGGGGGAATGGCCTGTTTGACCATAAATAAAAATCAAAGTGTGAAGAAAGCTCTTTCAAATCTGTAATTCATCTTCACAGGTGAATAACTTGAAGGGTTGAGGGAGCTGCTCTACCACATAGACCTGTATCATTTCAGTATCTGATCTGTGCACTTGTTCAATGCTACGCATTGGAGAGAGGCACCAGGAGCCCTGTGCTCTAGTCAGTGTGATTACTGAAGAATGGGAGATTATTTTTAATCTGAAATCACTCTGTTGCTGCCTCATCTGCCAGCGAGTCAAAGATAAATTCTCCAGAAGCAGCAATTTTTGAGGAATGGAGCTACACGGCCCCGGATGCTTTGGTTCAGGGCATGAGACAATTGGGTGTTTCTGAGATGCTATTTTTGTAGGTGACATCAGAGCTCTGGTTTGCTGGCACGTTGCTAAGTGACTTCCAAAGCTGCTCCTCTGGATAATGATTGCTGAGCCCAGGGAAAGGTAAATAGAGGATTAGGTTGCACAGTCTAGTTCTGGCACTGGCTGCTCTCGGCAGGAGGTGGGTGGGCAGCCAAAGGAGCACAGCTGCTGCAGGAGTTCCCTGCTTGCCAAACACTGCTGCAGGAAGGAGATGAAAAATGGGGAAGATTGCATCAATTATTGAGCCTTGTAAAAATAATTAGCAAGACAACAGCAGGCAAATGGGCCGGGAGGAGAAGGAAAAACAGCTGCCAAAGCAGGGAAAGACAGGACTTCGCTGGGGATGGGAAAGGAAGGGGAATTGGGTAAGATGCCCCTTTAATCAGTGGCTGGGGAGAGATGAAAAATAATGAATGAGCTTTGCATGCACATTAGAGCAGGACACGGAGGGAGGGGGCATCCCCTCGCTGAAGCTGCTGCCACCAAAGGCTCCTGCAGACCCAGTGCCTTTTTTGTGGCTTTTCAACAGTTACCAGTGGTACCAGATGAGACCAGTGATACACAGAGCTGAGGCACAGCCTCTGCAAATGTTTGTTGAGAAGGGTTGCCTGACTCTTCCACGTATGAATTGGTGCCAGGGCTGTAAGGGAACTGAACTGAATGCTGGTTAGTCCGGGTTTCCAAATGACGGGAACAGATTTCCAGCAGGATTACTTTTTCTCTTTCATTCTACAGTTCCTTCCAGAGCCACCAGCAGGCTCATGAATGATTTTTGCACTGTAATGCTGTGGTCTCCGATCTGTGGGCAGAGCTGTCTGCTGTGATACAAGGATGTAGTTAATAAGATTTGACAGCGAGTCTCTACTGTGTGCTAAATGTCACTTGGTCATCGGTGATTTCATGGTGACACTCATTCATGTCTTCCAGATTAATTCTAAGGGTTGTTATCCCCCTGGTTCTGTTTCCCATGACAAGTCTTCCCAGCATCTCTGTTTAGAATTTAGCAGGTGTTCCCTCCTTGCTCTGCAAGCTCTTGCAGAGAGATTTTTTACCTAAGCAATTTTTTTGGGTTTTGTAAACCTGTGATGCACACAGACAGCATAGAAGCTACAACTGTCTTGTATGTTAGAGGAAACAGCCTGTCACTTGGCTGTTCTTAGTCCTCCCACTAGAATTTTTTCTTCAGTTAAGGCAACCAGCCAAAAGGGGAGGAAAAAGCGATGCTGGGAGAAGCCCCTTTACAGAGAGCACTTGCAATCTGTAGAGCTGCTGCTGTGCTCCTCTCCTTCGGGAGAACCGGCTGCACATGTGTAGTACAGGGTGATTCACTCACCCATGATAAGATCTAACAGATAATCTTAATTGAGGTAAGTAAACAAGTATCAGCCTAAACTGAATACTAGAGTTCAGTTGCCTCTCTGTAATGGAAGGTATCAGGGACATTTTGGGGGAATTTGCACACATGCAATCAGAGCTGCTGACCTCTCATTCAGAGCAGAGAACAAGATTGTATTCGGAATCAGTTATGCTGCCGGCTGGGGTTTTTTATGGTCTCTTCCTCTATTTTTTTGTGACATAAGAGAAGCAGTGTGACTGGTTTTAATTTTCTGCTATAAGACTAATCCCAAGGCATAAATGGGGAGTACTACTGGACAACTCACACCCAGTGTCTCCTGAAGCTGCCGGTGGGGGAAGGCCACTTTTCCCTGGGCCAGTTTTCTGAGCTCCCTCAGTCTTTGCTGATTCATATGAGGGCAGGACTTGTGTTTACAACTTGTACCTACAAGGGCTCCAAAGTACAGCCAAGGTAACATGCACAACCACCTGGTGATGGGGTGCAAACAATGAGCACCAAGCAGGTGATAAAACACTAATCAAGTTTGGATTGTGCTGTGGCTGGTCGCTGCTGTCCAAAGTGGCTGAAGGGCACTGAAGGGACTTTGCTCTGTCAGCTCTCTCCTGTGCAAGTTTGTGGGGTGTTGTCATCTTTACTTTTGTGCAGCTTAGCAGGATTTCATGTGCTATTTTTTGTCATTTGTAAGTTGAGTAGAGGTTTTTCTGCCTTTCCTCCTGTGGTCAGCTGGAACCCCACAAAAGAGGCTCAGGAAGAGCTGTGGATTGAGCAATTCCCAGTGCCTGTGATAAGTCTGTTATCACCAAACATTCTGTCCTGCCCATTATCAGAGATACGGGAAGGCAAAGATTCGGTAAAGATGAGAGCCATGGGGGACAAGAGCTCAGCCACGCTGGGAAATGAGATCAGATGCCTTATTCGTATTTTGCCGAGAGAAGGGATGCACATTTCAAATCTCTGCGGGCTTTTGCTGGTTCTGACTCAGCGGTGAAAAAAGGACGAGGTGTGGGTTTGGAGGGGTTTGTTGGTTGGGTTTCTGCATTTGGTAATCTGAGGGAGCTGTTCAAATCTCCAGGTTTGCTCCCTGGATCCTTGTGTGGCCACAGGGAAAAACTGTGTGGTGTTTGCGGAGCAGCCAGCGGTGCTGGTGTCTGCTCTCACTGCCGCGTGTGACTTCCCATCGCAGGGACCGCGGAGTGAGCAGCAGCAATCCGGAAAGCTCTGAAGGAAGAGGAGAATGGTAAATAAATAATGTGCAGGGAGGAACAGTCAGGGCGTGAGCTGTTTGCAGAGAATGGGCTGTAAGTGGGTGCCGTGGTCCTTACGGCCCATCGGGAGCTGTGAGCTTCGAGAGGTTTGTCTGGGAGCCAAGAGACAATTGCGTGTGACAGACTGGGAAATGGCACAGAAAGAGAAATCTTTCTGCGAAAGGAGAAGTCCGAGGAGGAGGAAGGATGTATTTTGAGTGTCAAAGGGCTTCTGGATTTTTTTTGCTTCTGCCACTGAAGGAATCACATGTGTAGTCAGTAGTTGTACTTTTGTTGGGGGCCTCTGAGGGTGGGGAGGAATGTCTTTCAGGGCACCTTTTCTTTGCAAACTCTTCTCTAGAGGGCTGAGTGAGTCCCCTGGGTCCCCAGAGCACCCCTAAGATTGGATGAGTGCATGGGTGGTGCGTGGTCATTCCATTCTCAAAGTCCCCAGAGTGGCTTGGCAGCATTACTGTGCTGTCCAGAGCAGCACCTACCTGAGGGGCTGGTGCTTATGGAAAGAGGCTGCAACGATTTCATTACATTCTTCCGTTAAATTTCCAAGACTAATTCAGAAAGCCAAAGTCGTGCTCAGTCCTCTCCTTTTTGACAGTGCTGTGCACCCAGCTCCATCCCGTCGGCATCCGAGCATCATTCCCCGCGTGCCTGTGAGCTCTGTGTCTGTTACTGCCCTCTCCTCACCCCTGTCACTCTGTCATTTTAGCCAGCAGACTCTGCTCTGTGTCTCTATCCAGAGCCTCCAGAAGAAGAGCAAATGGAAAATCTGGCTCCTGACAGCAGCTGGTTTGCACCAGCCGCTCAAAACACCAAACAGAAAGTGGGTAGGAGGAAGGAAATGAGAGGTTGAGTTTTTTCCTGTTGCAGGTAGCAAGGAAATAAAATAGGAAATTCAATGCAAAGTTATCATCTTGCTGAGCCCCCCACACCACAGACTGCAGGTGCTTTATGGCTGCTTTTGTCTGATGGTTTATTCCTCTTCATGTCAGGGTGGAAGCTGGACTTCAGGTCCGTGTGACGGAGCAGAGCAGCTCCCAGCAGAGACCCTTTAGAAAAGGGACATCCAGGCAGTGTGGATAACACCGACATTTTCCCTGTTAGGATGCAAGGGGAGTTGCTGTGAGCTTCAGGACATACTAATACAGACACTGGCTATTGGGGACCTGGTGAAAATGGAGTTGTATCAAATTCAATCCAAGATCCTCACAATTTTCCAGCCAAGTGAATGAGTGTTTGTGTGGACAAAGGTGCCCAAGCTCTGTAATTTGTGTTAGCTCACTGCAATTCTGTAAAAATGGAAAAATCACTTGGGTGAAGCCTCATTGCTCAGGGCTGCAAAATGTACAAATACAGAGAGGCTGCAGCCTCTTCTAGGAAACAACTGAGACTGCCTGTGGAAACTGCTATCAGTCACTTGATTTAATAACTGAATTGATGTTCAGTGCTGCTTACAAATATGGATGGTTTTATTATCTATTTAGGGGTTGATTTTTTTTTTTAATGTGCCAGTCCCAAAAAACACCAGTTAAAGGAGCAGGACTTTTTTCCCCTTAATTTTCAAGTATTCAGGTGTTTTCCTTGAAATGAGCAGCGTGCTCTTCCATGCTGTCCCCTCTCTCTCGGGTTCTAGGTGACTGATTTGAAAGACTTTGCTAGTTTGTGGTGCTTGGGTTTTCCCCTTTGTTTTTGTGGGAACAGCAGAAAAAGGGAGGGGAGAAAAAAATGCTGATCTCTGAAATGATTCAATACTGAACATTCCTGTTCCCACTGTCCTGGAGGGACACTCCGGCAGGGAGTTTGTGCCCTGGAAAGGGGCAGGGTGAGACCTGCACCTTGAGCTGCTCAGGTGCCTCCTACTGCTGAGAGGGGAGACCCACCCTTGCTCAGACCTGGCTGCTGCCGTGTTTTAAATTATGGTACTCTCATAATAAACAATGGAGCTTTTAACTTTATTTTTCGAGCCACACTCGCCCTTGTAGCACATAATCCAAGTGCTTGACACAGTCAGTACTTGTCCTGCGGAGTTTCCCAGTCCTGGTTCTGTTTAGGCTGGCTGGACTGTTCCCTTCTGTGAAATACATCTTCTCTTCTTTGTAAATATTTTTAAAGACTTAATGAAAATAAACATTATCTATTTCTAGACCAAAATTTGAGGACAAAAATTTTGCCCTTTCCCGCTACTGAAGAGAATTTGTTTTTCCTTCATCACAGTTCCCAGGGTAAAAGCTGTAGTTTTACTACCAGCTATGTAAATGAGTCTTCACCAATATGTCTCAGGTGGAAATTCCCCTGTTTGCAAATGGAAATTTTCCTCTGGTAACGGTAAAAATAATTTTGTTTCAGCCAGATCCATCTCTCATTCTAGAAAAAAAAGAAAAATTCCATTCACATTCCTTTTCTCCTTGTTGTCACTGATGACTCATGCAATGGCCTTTGCTACTTATTTCTGACTCTTAAGTGATTTTTCAGGTGGCTGCTAAAAAATTCTTAAAGCATTTGTCACTGGCATCTGCCTCACTTGTTACATGATACATATATTCTGATTTTTATGCAGGGAGTGTATTTGTTTGGGTTCTGAATGTTGCTTAGTTTGGAATACACATTTTAGATGTCAAATAAAGCTAAACAAACAAAAACCACTGAAATATAACAAACTCTTGGGTTTGTGCAAAATATTTAGCCCAGGCAGGCACCTGCATCTGTCTTCAGAGTGCAGGCAGCCACCCACACACGAGTCTGCAAGATCCGGTCTTACTGGAAACGATTAATAAAGACCCCCAAAATTCCCAAACTGGATGAAGGACTTTCTTTTTAGCACTGTGACTTTGTCACTGAGGTCTAGTTTTGTGAACTTGAACTGTACTTCTGAGTGTGGGAAGACTGGGTGCTGCCTTCCTTCTGGTAGCAAAGAAAAGGATCCAGAATCCCCTAACAGTAATTTCAAGATTAAATAGCGTGGTTTAGCTAAACAGGCAGTTACAATTCATAATGGAAATCTGTGGTTTTAAAGATCACTCACTTATATTGCAAAAAAAGAAAATAACAAGAGAAAGGAAAGTTGTTTGTCCCTTCTGAAGAACGGATAGTAAAAAATGGGATGGAGCTTCTGGCCATCTGTGTTTGACATTTTTTGGTTTTGCATCAAAAACCTTCTCCAACAGAACTGAGCTTTTGAGTGGCATTCCCTGAGAGGGGGGAAATGCTGTGTTTGCATTGCAGTCGTGTTCTGAAGTGATAAAAACGTGGTGTGTCGCGACATCGATGCGCTGAACCTCTGCAGCACCACCAGCTGAAGACCTCAGATGAGTTGTATGAACAGCAAAGCTTCCCAAAATGCCCTGTGGAACACAGGGGAATGTTCCCTGTGTTCTGCGGGCAGGGAAACACAACGCAGTAAAAGCTGCGACATCGGCACCAGTGTGAGGAGCAGAACAGGAGCGCCTTGCTCCAGATCCTGTCCTTGAAATCCTCAGGGTTTCACAGCAGTGTGTGTAATTTCGCTGGGCATTTTTGTTGATTTGTGGGGTTTTTTCCCCAAACAATTTTGTCTTAAATTTTAGCAGTCAGTAGCTCACACCGTATCCCTGACAGAGCTGTAGCCCCACATTCCTTGCAGGACTGGGTCAATAGCATCTCCTCCTGTCCCACTTTTGATTGACACCTTCCACTCCGTTCTCCGGGATGATGTGCTGCTTGCAGCACCTGCAATCCACAGAACTTGCCCTTTTCCTCAACACAAAACTTTGGCAGGGGCAGAGGTTATAACTTAGAAATTCTGATGAAGAAACAACAAGGAGGTATCAAACAAACCCTCCTGCTTCATTTTGCCAGCTCTGAAGGAAAACTGCCTCCAGGGATCATTCTCCTGTCGAAGTCCTGTGGTGCTGCTGATGGCCAAGATGGGAATCTCAGCTGCCACTGCAGCTGACTCAGGTCATGTTTTGTTACTTTTTTGCTCTGCAAACATTTATGGGGAAACCAGAGAAGAATGCATTGTTCTCAAGTCTGCAGTATCCTTCATTTAAATACATAGTCACACAAATAAAACAGTATTTTATCTGGGCAAGGACACCAAATTAGGCCACTCTGGCCTTCAGCAAGAGAGCTGAGTATCTTCGTCATCATTCTCCCTTCTCTCTGTCATTTTGGGGTTGCAAGATTGACACCGTTTCAGAGGCTTTTTGAACAAACAGACTGCTCAGGTCCTTGAATCCCACCCCTTAATAATTCTCCATCAGCTCCTTACAGCTTGTGGAAAGGTTTTGCTTAATGGCATTTTTGTTTGAATGCATGGACATCAAAGAGAAAACCGTGCTGAGGTTTCGTCGTGGTTTTAGTCTCTGAAACCTCTCTTGTGGCAATATCAACAAGTAAACTGTGGCCTTGTTCTTGAAAGAAAAACAACTCATATTAAAACCACTGTGTCCTCAGCTGTCCCAAAGACTGAGCTATGAAGTAACTGTCACGTTTGTCTTCGGGGGAATGTTCTCCTGAGAAGGTTGCTGGAGTGGAGATGAAGAAGAGAGGGAACAGCACTCATTTGGGGGTGGGTGAAGGCTGTCTGAGCATCAGGATGTGACAAGCTAGGGGTGTATGGAGTGATCAGTCCAGGGAGCAGAGCTGGGGGCTCTGGGAGGCCCTTGTCCCGGTTCCTGTGCTCTGTGAGGTGCAGTTACAATACTCAGTGCAGTTTATCCTAATTCTCCTAATGTCCCTTTGATGTGCACATTGCTTGCTTGCAAGAGGACCTGGGTGTTCCAAATATATATGTACACATATATATATACACACACACACATACGCACACACACACATATATGTGTGCGTGTGTGTGCGTGTTTAAGGAAATCCCCAAAGCCTGTAGCAGTCTAGGGTTATTCTACAGCACAGAGAGCTTTTGTGTAGCATGGGAAAAGAAACAGTGACCTTCAAATCTTGAAGCAATTTGGTTTGGCCGGAGGCAACGGCCGTGGCCCGGGGCTGTGCTCAGGCAGGTGAGCCCCACTGCTCACCACTGACAGGTAGCGTGGATCAATGCTGCACACTTTGGGTGGCTGTGATCCTATTTCAGATCTTGCTGCAAAAAAAACCCCAACAACCCAACTAAAAAAAGCCTCTTTTGACTTTTAAATACAAGCGAGTTCCCAGCCGTGTCTGCAGCCCCACGGCGCCGCTGCAGCCAGGCGCGGTTTCCCGCTGCTGAGCAGTGTTAACCTTGAGCAGTGTTAACCACATGGAGTAGAGAGCTTCAGCTCTCCTCAGGCTGCTCCGGTTTCCTGTTTGCCCCCTGGTGCAATGAAATGCAGCGACTTGGGTTGGTCGGTTTGTTTGTTTGTTTGTTTGCCCCATGCAGGTGAAGGACGAGGGAGACTCTTCTGGCCCCGTTTGTGGCAGTGGGGAATACCCCTTCAGAAGTGTTACTATTCACTACATCTGCCAACATCTCTGTGGCTTGGGACCCAGGAGGGCAGTCAGGGTGTTTGTCTCTCTGGGTGGAAGCATTTGTGCTGGGTGATCCTGTAAATACCAAGGTGGTGTTGCATTGCTCGTTGTCATCTTCCCTCTCGCTGTTTCTGCTATAAAAGCCGACCATGTCTCACCTGCAAACATTGGCTAATTTCCTGATAGTGGGACAGTGGTGAATATTAGACTGGGGTCTGCATCGTTCCCCAAGCAGGACAAGGCACCCCCTGACTCAGCAGCAGTGTGGAATTGTGTGTTTCTGCAAATTCACCAGATTAGGTGACATAGAGCACAGCTCTGTGTGCTGCAGAGAGCTTGAGAGCTGAGAACACAAAATTAACCTTTCAGACTCGTATGGACAACTCTAGGTAAATGTAAACCAGACCGGCATGGAGTGGAGATGGTCTTTGTGAACTGGCATGCCTTGTATGTCCCTCATGTCAGGTGCATTTGAAACAATGCCAATTGCCCTTCTTAGGAGTGTTCTCTTCAAATGCATTAGCCCTGTTTGGTTCTCAATAAGAGAGGAGAAAATCAGCTAAGTAACCTTCCCTTCTGCTCTTCCTGGAGGTCTCGGATCTTAAACCTAGCAGGCTGCAGCTATTTTTCCTGAGTTCCTTTTTCCCTTCCCTACAGTTTCTGATGTCCAATTTCTCACAGGCCATGTGGGCAAATGCCCTGTTGGTGTTCAGTACAGCTGTACATGTGAAACTTGGAGATGATGAATAGAAAAGCTGTTGAAAAGGGAAAAAAAAACCAGAACAGAAACCAGAATTCCTGTAAACAGTCTGTTAAAAATATCTTCAGCACATGTCAGGGCTAGTGATTTAAAATAGACAATTTCTGAGCGTTAAAAGGTCACATGGAGACATGATAGTAGATTCAAATGGAGTTGAACAATGAATGTTTCAACAGTCACATCTTGTACTGTTGGCAAGATATCTGTGTTGCCAACTAGTAATGTTCAGGGAAAAAAAATGAGATTGCAAGAATAATGTGCTTTTCTTAGATGATAACATAGAGGGGGGGGAAAAAAAAGAATTTATACCTTAATCACATGTCTCCGGCAGCAAAAGCTTTAGGAAAAATGGTGATTCTGGGAGTCATAAAACCGCAGGACCAGTCGAGGTGACGCAGTAGCACAAAACACGCCCTGTACCAAAGTTGTTTGTGTTTCCATGTGTGGCAGTGAAGTAATTAAAATCACAAATCCACATTCCCAATATTTTCCCATTTGTGACCCAATGTACGGTGGGCATTTCAGAGGAGATGTGTGAAAAGAGAGAGACTTTTCAAATGAGCACATGGTCTTCGAGTATCTAATCGCTGCTGAAAAATTAATGAGACAGAGAGGAATGATTGTCTTTGAACACTGGAAATATTTCTTATCCCCATCTGCTGCTGCTTTGGAACCGCTAATTTCCCGAGGCAGTTGGGAGAGTTGCACTGAGCAAAGGGTGGTGGCAGCCCTGAGGGGTGCAAGAAGTGGCTGAGCCTTGGGGAACTGGTGGGATGAGATCTTGCACAGTGGTTTAGTGCCTGGGTGGGTTTCTCTTGAAGTCAATGGGCCTGTACAACAGGTTGGGGGGAGAAAAAAAATGAGCGGATAACCCTGTGTGTCCTTGGTATCCAGCATTTAAAGGAGTGCTTGGTCCCGTTCCCATGATTAGCAGGTGGAAGTGGAACACCAGGCATGCTAAAACCTACCCTGCTCCTACTTTGGACCCACGGGCACCTTGCCTGCCTTGGAGGCGCTTCTTCTCATCCCCCAAATCCACCTGACTCTCCTTTGGGATTTGGGACATTCCCCATCCTTATTGCACTGTTTCCCGTTTGAGAGCACTCTGCAAGTTCCAGCCAGGGTCTCTCCCCTTGTCTTTGGGGCTCATTCCTTTTCTCCTACAGTCCATGTCTTTTCCCTCTAAATGCCCTTCCCACTCGTTTTCTCCCAGACTTGGTGCCAGCCAATTTCTAGGGTTCCCACAGTTTTTCAGGTGAAGAAAGAACAGTTGTATGACTGAGGTTGTCAAAGGAGCGCTTTCCAGGAAAGGAGCGAATCCAAACGATTTTACATCT
>VZRS01000201.1:95860-151932 GCA_013398055.1 Ifrita kowaldi
GAGGCTGGGGCCGGGGAGCGGGGCCCGGGCGGGGCCGGGGGCTCCGGGGTGCGCGGCCGGCGCTGCGGGGCCGCCTGCGGCAAATCCCGGCTCTGCTCGGGCGCCCTTAGCAAACAGCGCTGCTCCTCGGGAAAAGCGCTGCTGCTTTGTGGAGATCGGGGCTTTGCGGAGCCGCTGACCTGCGGGGTGCGCTACTGGAGCTGCTCGGGGCGTGCCCTTGGCGCCGCGTCCCCTGTGCTGGTGGCAGCGCTGGGCTCGGTGTCTGGATGGATGGATGGATGGATGGATGGATGGATGGATGGATGGATGGATGGATGGATGGCAGGCAGCGGGCTGGGTGTTTTGGCCAGTAACCACTCATCACCTGCCGGCCCACCCCGCGGAGTGCTGGTGAGCTCTGGTGCTGCTGGTGTCTGCCTGGCCTTTAGGGCAGGTTTGGCCCATGGCACCTTGTGGCCACAATTGTCACTCCCAGGCTTGGGGAGTGGTCATCCAGACCTTCCCTGGTGTAGGTCGTGCTGCCTGGCTCAGTTGTTCACAGCCGTGTGTGTTTCTGCTGTGGGTTAGCTTTGGATCATGTTTTTGGCAGGGCACGAGGGAGTCTTTTAAGAGCTCCCAGAAGAGAGTCTCAAACACGGTGCGCTGTATGTGCCTGAGATGGGAACCTGAAAGTTGAATGTCATGATAGAGGTCATTAGAAATGCATGACTTATTTTTTGTTTTCATCAACAAGATGGACTCGGGTTTCTGGTATTGTGGAGCAGTTGGGAACAGTTGAAAAAGCCTAATTTCAGCAACTTCTTTCGTTTATCACAACTTCCTCCAACTCCCAGGCTCTGCCTGTGTTAGCAGTAATAGCAAGAGTGCAAGGATCTCACATCACTTTGCCAGCATTTAAGAGTTACAACATCCTTCGTGAGTTACAGACTGTACTTGTGCATGTGAGAAAGCTGAAACACGGAGGAGTGCTTTGTTTGATGTTGTGCAGCAAACAGTTGTCAGGTTTGGGAATGGAACTTTGCACAGTGTTGGTTTTCAAGCTCTTGCTTTAACCAGGAAATATACGGTTTCCCACTAGATAGTTCCTCAGGCAATACTGTGAACTTGCCTGAAAGCTGATTGGAAGTTTCCACCAGAGAAAGGTTCTCGAGTCTCCCATCACATGCTTTTCTCACTCTCTGATGTCTCTCTGCCTCTCTCTTAGGTGATACTGTTTTACTCCCAGAATGAGGAATGGCTTTACATCTCTTTTTCTCTTAATTTGCTTTGCCTGAACTCCTCTTTTCCTCCCTCTGGCTACTGCTTCTGGTGGGATCTAAGGTTCTGCTGAGCTTGAATGCTGGTAGATCGCTCTGATGCTTTCCTGGAGCTGGGAGCCCCAAAAACTGCAGCCTGGTTTTATCACCACATGTACATTCTGCTTTCCTATCTCTTCTCTTGCTGACAGCCCCTTTCATCATCAGCTCTGCACACAAACAAGGTTATCCCCAGTTCAGATCACATTAGTGTAGTTCTGCTTCCATTACTTTTCCCTGCGAGCCTGTTCTGTGGGAGTGTGTGTGTAAGGTGGGCATTGAACAATGTAAAAGCTCAAAGGAGTCTTTATTTCATAAAGGAAAGGGCCCAAGTAAAGGGATTCTTTAGCCCCACTGGTTGTTTAAAGCTTGATCCTTGTGGTTTCCACATAGCTAGAACACTTCCATGGGAGGTGGGAAAATCCATGGTTCTCCAGTGACATCCTGATGTGCAGAAGATACTGATTTTTGTTAATTGAATGCTGTTTTTTATCAGTGCCTCTGGTGGGGAAGAGGATGCTCTGTAGTGTCTCAGAGGCCTGAAGGGTTAGGTGTGGGCATTTTCATCCCTTGTCCAGGGAGAGTTCATGGTACATGTACATCCATCTAATGGTTTGTGTAAGTAAAAGTCAGATTAATCAGGGGCTTAGAAATCTCTAAGAAAAGGCATTGTCAAAGCAACATAACTGTGCGTCTGGTATGTAGAGCTGGATGAACAATGAACTGCTGTTGAAAGAATGAGTGAATCAGTGCAGGCAACTGTGTGGCAGGATAGGAGAGATCAATGTACAAAATGGAAGCCGATAATAAGAAAAAAACTTAATTTGATTTTTATATTTGGTAAAGGTGGAAGTCATGTAATGGTAAACCAAGTAAAGGAAATTTAAATATTTTAAACTAGGATTTGAGGTAGATAAAAAGCCAGGCTCTTAAGAGTTGTTCAGTGCTTGAATGGTTCCCCACACCTTTCCAAGGGGTCCACAGTGTTTTTCCTACCTGGTTCATGAGCTAAGTTTGACGTGTGTGTGTGTGTTGAAGGAGGGACCAGAGACAGAGCTCTGGTGCAGCTCGGGTCTGTACTGAAGGTGCAGCCCTGCCCAGGAGCTGAAGGAAGGCAGTGATGGCCTAATGGCAGCTGGGACACTGATCCTGTTTTACAGAGGGACTCCTGGGAGGTGGAAAGGAAAGGAAAGGAAGCACATCTGTTGGCACAAGAGCAAAGCCTGACCTGTTACTGCCCCGTCCACCCGCGGGAAGCAGCTACAGCGCGGCTTTGCTGTGTGATGAAGTGACTGGCACTGGGTGTGAGTCTCCAGCAAACCCTGCAAGGGAGGGCCCTCTCTCCCACCCTCCCTCTCTCCCAAACTCCCATGTGCAGGCACAGTTTGACACACTTACCTGCTGCAGGATATTTCCCAATCTGTCTTGAAGGGCAATTTGTGTGTTAATTTTACTGTTAGTCAGCGCTCAAATGACTTGACTTGTCTGCAGTGTGGACTTGTTTCACCCTGTAACCCCAACCAAAAAATCAAGACCAAGCTTAAAACACTTTCAGAACACACTGAAGTGGCTGTGGAAGCTCAGAGCTGGTTCAGGTCTGCCGAGTGTCCTGAGTGATTGTGTGGTAAAACCATGTCAAACACGTGTGTACTTCAAAATTCCCGTGGTCTCCTCCCCCAGCCAAACCCATGCCTGCAATGAAAGTGACTTCCTGCAGTCTCCCACGCAGTGCATCACCTGTGAGCTCTCCACTGTTCGTTTCCTATAAACTCGAGAGGTATTTTGGTAGTCCTGGGGTTTAGTAATTTTGCAATTTGTTTGTGGGTGTTTGAGCTTCCGTGTCTGTCTGATGCTGCCGCCTCACAGAGGTTTGGGGAACGCTGCTCCATGTGTGATTTTGCCGCTTTTATTTTTTGTTGGTTTTTGCCTTTTCATCTCCAAACTAGTTGTATGTTGTAAACACCAGAGCTGTGGTTGATAAGCTTCATGAGAGGAAATTTGTGTTAGTAAGTTTTATGTCGGCTGCTGGCTTGTTAAATACTGACTGGGTGGTTTCAGATGTGTCTACTGGGCTCTGACACTCTGCATGAATTTACCTTTCCTCAGACTCCTCAGCTGTGTTCCCTCCTATTACTGATGTCGTGCCTATATTCTTTACGTGGCAGCCAGTAAAATTGAGGTTTTATTTCTGTCCTAGTGCACGGACTCGTCCTGTGTGCACATCAGCTCTGCCTCTTTGGTAAAGATACACATTAATTACCTTCGCACTAATTACTGCAAGGGGAAAACCCTAAGGAGGGGAGAGCAGCCTGTAGCTTTCCTGCAGAGTAAAGAATAATGAACTGAGGCAAAGGGCACAGGGGAAGTTGTGGACTTGCCTTCATCTAAAAAGTGGAATTTTGTCTCATGATTATTTTCCTCCACCACTTTTTTTTTTTTTTTGCCCAGTGATGAAGAGGTCTCAGCATTGTATGAGAGGTTCATTGCATGTGTGACTGTAAGGAAGTGATTAGTACCAACAGATGCATCTTTTCTGATTGCTCCCTAGGAAATTATTCCACACCTCAAAATTAATGGGGGATTATGGAGCAATTGTGGAGTCTTTGCTGCTTGTGCTGGTCTGAACCAGAGGCAGGAGTCAGTGTGGAATGACTTCATGTGTATTTCATTCCTAATTTCCTAAGAAAGTCTGTCTTGCACAGTTTTTTACTTTCACCTTACAAAAATATTCCACAGAGCAGAAATACCTGTGACAAGGGGAGTACACTTGAGTTGTCTGGGAATTGTGTGGAGTAGCTTTCTGTTTGGGCCCATGGAAATCTATCCTTGGGCGTGTTCTTGGTGCCTTGGGGCCTGTGTTGTGTGACAGTGGTGCTTCCCTTCCTCTGGCGTGGTCTGAGAAGTCCGAGGCACCGCTTGCTGTGCGGAGTTTGTTTATCTGCAGCCTGAAAGCAGCAGCTGTGGCGGCCCCACAGCTCGGTGGGCACAGCCCACGGGGAGCAGCAGCTCATCCCACAGCTGGGCTCTCCCCTGTTTTGTTCCTGGCTGTGCCTCACATTGTCACAGCCAGCCCTGAGGTCCCCATCCAGCGTGCAGGAAAGGCAAGGAAGGAAAGTTCCCTTCCTCCTTTTGGGAAGAGGCAGCAGCGTGTACCTGCCTTGCTCCCGAAACTGGTGCTTGAGGGCTGGGGGAGGTGTGGCTGGTGGGAGGAAGAATTGTTATAGCAAGGTGGTGTGGGTGGGGGAATGTGGAAGTATTCTAGCAAGATGTTTTGGGGTATGTTGCAGCAGGAAGGGTGAGAACCAGGGGCGTCTTACTGTAGAACGTGGGTGGTTGCAGCCCGGTGTTGATGAGGAGGATTCTGTGGGGGCCTGGGTACCTGCTGAGGTTGGTTCTTCTAAAACACAAAATTCTGTCTCACCATGGCTTGCCCTGGGATACACAGGTTGTACAGGAAACTAATTTGTCCAGTGTAGATTGATTAACTTGAACCTCAGGCTACCAGACCTACAAGTCTGAACCCTACCACGGTATGGGATTTCTAACGATAATCTGTCTGCCCACCAGAATGCGAGTCTGAGATGATGCTGAGGCTTTAAAAATGGACAATTATATTGGAAAATTTTTTTTTTTTTGAAGATTGCTGCAGTGAAAGACAAAGAGTAGTCAAACAGCTCCAGTAGTGTAAACCCTGCCAAAAAGGAGTGATGCTGCATTCAACTATTCACAAGTGGTAAACGACCCAGAGAAAAGAGAATTGTAATTAATTGCACACATGAGGTCAAGATAGTGCAAACAAGGTTAGAGCCTGGAGAATTCTGTCCAGTTTCCCAAGGCAAAGGGGAAGAGGGAAGTCAGGTGATGCAAAAATACCCATCTATGCAGAGCTTGCCTCATGTAAGAACTGTCACACTGCATCAGATCTGAGCTCCAACAAGTCGAGCATTCTGAATTTAGCAATAGGAAGGGGAGAGACTTGGTAAATGATGTGTTAGAGATGGTGAAAGTCCGGAGTTATTCTTCCTTTGGTATATTCACTCCAGGTTCTGTTGGAAAAATCCTGCATCCTCTAAATCAGGGAGTTTGGAAAGACAAGGTGTTGAGCTTGAACTGACATTGTAGTGCTCATGGCTTGGACAGGTACTTCATATTCTCTGGGATGTGGTGCCAGATAGAAATCCTCAGCAGAAGGAAGCAGCTCAGCCATTGCTGTGTCTGTCTCTGCTGGTCGGTAGAGTTGTAGCTTGCTGATTAAGGCTGAGGTAGCAGATACACCAGAGACTTGCTGGTTTTATTGTTGATGAGCAGAAAACAAGGCCAGCTTGTTTTGCTTTATTCAAACTTGTAAACCTTGCCTCCTCCCCCTTTGCTCCCCTCCCTGCTAAGGCCCAGGGGGGGGGTTTGTGGTCTCTCTATCCGGTCGCTGGGTGATGCAGCCTGTGTGCTGAGGAAGCAGGACAGATAAAACATAGCTCATATTTCTGGGAATCCTGACCTCACTGCTGACAGGGAAGTGGTGTGTTCCCAGGAGCTGGCAGATAAGATGCTGGGCTCCTTGTGCTGAAGCCCAGGGCTGGCTCGTGAGGAGCAGCCAGCAGGACTTCGTGGTTTGGGAATCAGCAGCACTTCGCTCAGCTTCTTTCAAAGTCTCTACACCCACAGCTGCAAAGCCGTATTTAAAGTTGTGAATGGGGAAATTTTGTGCTGGTTTCATGGGCTGAGGGTAAGGGACACAGACTTGCTCAGGGCATGTGCAGGGCTGAGTTTGGAGCTGTGGCTGTGGAGCACCTTCCAGGCTATACCACTGGGATGTTCCTCTGCTGACCTGGTGGAAAAATTCTGGTGAGGGGGAATTGAGGTGAGCTGGTTTCCCTGCTGAGGTGATTGGAGAGAACTAGAGCCACTTCCCTGTCTCTTGCTGGGAGCCAGTGCCAGCAGTTCCCAGCAGTTCCCCGGCCAGAGTCTCCCAGCACATGGGGACACCACACTCTGCCACTTGTCATCTGTGCAGGAAACTGGAGGTTTTATTGCTGTAGTATTTTGCTTGTGGGCAAGTGGATGGAGACTTTGTTACATGTCTTTGAGAAAGGAAATGTCTGACAGGCTTCTGGTGAATGCCTTTTGTTTCATCCCGTGTTTGAAAGCAGCAGTTTGTACCTGATAGTGTTCAGCTTCTTGTTCTCGTCTTTGCATTCCTTGAATGTACTGAAAATAAATTGCAGCATCCTGCCGAGGGATAGGCTGCAGATGGAATTAACAAACTTATTCTGATTGCCTCAGCCTTCAACTTCATTTTTCTGTACTTGTAGAGGGGGGATGTACAGCAGAGTATTATTTGTTTGTGTGTATAAAAATGCATGCATACTTGGAACTAGCAACAACTCTTTCTCTCTCTTGCAGACTGGAGCTGAGCTCTGGAAAAACAAAGTGGAGCTTGGAGCATGTGGCCTGAGGATTGCCTTACGCAGCCAGGGGTAGGAACTTACTGTTTCTCTTGGCTGCTTGGTCACAGATGAGCTATTAGGACAAGTGTCTTTGTTCTCCAGAGAAGATAATTCTCCTATTTCTTTGTCAAATGCAGATGTAGATGTTAATCCTGGCCTAGAAGGGATTAAGAGAGGGTTGCATTGAAATAGAAAAAAATGCTGTAGTTACATGTGGCTCAAAGGCACTGGAGTGGAATTTTTACTAAGGTCTATGTTTTCCTGAGCTATAAGGCTGTGCTGACCTTCCTTTCTTTGGGTTCTTTTGCACATCAGTTTTCTACAGAGCCCAGCACAGAACTGAGCAAGCAATATGTAGTCAACATCAACAGATTGTTTTTCCTTTTCTTGCAGGTGGTAGCTAAGCAGTGAGCAGGATGCCCCCAGGCATTTACTGCCCTACGGAATTCTGGTCCAAGGGGGAAAACCAAAACATCCAGGTGGACTTTTTGCTGCCCACAGGCATATACTTAAACCTCTCTGTGCCCTGCAATGCCAGCCTGGGCACCATCAAGCAGGTAACAGCCCTGTACCAGCTGTTAGTGACAGGTCTGTGTTACAGCCAGAGGCACATCTGCTCCACAGTTTTGCCTCCAATAGGAGGCACTTAGGATGAGAGTAAAAAAAGGGATGTGAAGTCATGTGAGAGTGCTATCCACAGGGACAGAAGGATCTTTGGGAACAGGCTGGGGGCAGCCAGAGCCAGGGCAGTGCGGGAGGGTGGCAGCAGCAGGGTGAGGGCTGGGACAGACTTGGGGACAGCCGGGGCAGTGCGGGAGGGTGGCAGCAGCAGGGTGAGGGCTGGGACAGGCCCAGGGCAGTGCAGGAGGGTGGCAGCAGCAGGGTGAGGGCTGGGACAAGCCCAGGGCAGTGCGGGAGGGTGGCAGCAGCAGGGTGAGGGCTGGGACAGGCCCGGGTGCGGGAGGGTCACCGTGTGCGCTGCCCGGCAGGTGCTGTGGAAGCATGCGCAGTATGAGCCGCTGTTCCACATGCTCAGCGACCCTGAGGCCTACGTGTTCACCTGCATCAACCAGACGGCCGAGCAGCAGGAGCTGGAGGACGAGCAGCGCCGCCTCTGCGACATCCAGCCCTTCCTGCCTGTCCTGCGCCTCGTGGCTCGCGAGGGAGACAGGGTCAAGAAGGTCATCAACTCCCAGATCAGCCTGCTCATTGGAAAAGGTCCGTTCACCATCGCGGGTCACGGCAGGCGTGGTGTCTGCGGGTGGAACGTGCTCCTGTCCCAAACAGCCTGGCTACCTGTGGGACAGTGCTGGAGCCCTGCTTATGTGCTGGGACATCAGCAGGTTTGGTCTCCAGTGGATGCAGAGAGGGAACACTGTGTGTGTAGACCCAGGGAAGGTGATGCTTCCTGCTGGCAGAGCGCTGAGGTGTTGAGTCAGTGCAGTTGTGCATCATAAATAAGTGGCTGCTGGTAGCTTGGCTGACTCTGCTTTTGGCCACATGTTAAACACGTGTCCAGGGAGACTCTTTCACAGACCCTTGAGGAAAAGGCTTGTTTCCCCCAAAGGCTGCAGATGCTTATTTTGGCTTCCTCTCTTACTCTCCACTCAGGTTTGCACGAGTTTGACTCTGTGCAGGATCCAGAGGTGAGCGATTTCCGCACCAAAATGTGCCAGTTCTGCGAGGAGAAAGCAGCAAAGCGGCAGCAGCTCAGCTGGGCAGCGTGGATGGAGTACAGCTTCCCCCTGCAGCTGGAGCCCATGGCCAAGGGCCTTGGGACTGGCTCTCTGCAAATCCCCAACAAGAACATTTTTGTCAACGTCAAGTTCCAGTCTGGCGGGGTAAAGCACGAGGTTTTCTGTCACAGTGTTTGATGGTTTGTGCTTTTCCTTTGGAAGCCTCTGTGTGTTTGCAGACAGAATGATGTGTGCCTGGACAGTGTTTCCATGTGTTCAGTGCTCATCTTCATTCTCCAGATTCCTTTGCATGTGGGGATGGTTGGGAGGGAGACTGAGCCTCCAACCAAGGGAGCTGTTCTCCCTCCTGAGTATGCACTGGGTGTGCTGGTTAGCTGGAAGCTGAGGTTGCTGCATGTACATGGGGTGGAAAGCTTTTTGGATTTGGGTAGGAAAGGAGCACAGAATCCAGTGCTTAACTTTCCTTTGGAAGCTCAAGAGCCTGCTCAGCTCATGCTCAGCAAGCACTGCTTGCAGGCACTGGTCTGTGCTGCCCATGGGCCCCTCGGTTCATGTTTTGCATGTTGTGCCTGGGCATGGAGCAGGGTCACCCTCACGGGGGAAGGGCCTTCCAGAGCAGTGTGTTTGAGCATGGTGACCCTTACAGCCTCTGCCTGCTGGTGGAGTGACAGTGGGAAGGTTTTTAGTGACCGGCAACCACATGAGCTGGTAATTCTGCTTAAACTGAAGTTCCTGATTTCCAGCCTGGTGCTTGCACTGCTGAAACTTGCTCCTGCCCAGTTTGGCAAACATCCCTACTTATCATTAGCTAATGTGTGTGTGATTGTACCTTCCCATCCTGCTCCTCACTGCCAGCAGCAGGAATGTTGTTCCCTATCTGTGCCATTTCAGCCCTGTGCTGGTGTTTGACAGTTTGCTGTGTTGTTGGGATTGCAGGAGAGCTTCACGTTCCAGATCTCCCCCTGGGAGTTCCCCATCACCCTGATGAGCTATGCTATTAAGAAACAGGCTACTGTGTTCCGCCACGAGACCGTGCAGAAGCCAGAGGACTACACCCTGCAGGTGAACGGGAAATGCGAATATCTCTATGGGAACTACCCCCTGTACCAGTTCCAGGTGAGCCTCGTGTCTTGCTTTATCAGTGAGTCTGTTCCCACATGCCCTTCTCTTGCTGGGGGTGTGGGCTGGGACATGTTGTCAAGGAGACAGTGCTGTTCACAGGAGTGCAGCACATCAGTGACAGGACCTGGACGCTGCTTAGGGCAAAGGGTGCTTCCAGCAACCTAGCAAATCCTTATTTTTTGGGGGCCAGTGATCTAAGCCTGTCCCTGGGTGCTGAGGGCTGTGTAAATACATTTAGAGGCTGTGGTTCTGGAAATATGTGCTTGCATGTATGGTGGGCTGACGGTTCTCCTCTTGAAAGTTGGGCAAGTAATCCTGAGTCATGTGCTCCTCTGGCAGGGCAAACTACTGCTGGGAGCGCTGAATCCTCTTCAGTGTTTTCCCTTAATGCTGCCATTTGAGTCCATTGATGAAATGCCAGCTATAAAAGGCACTTCATATTCTCGGTTCTGGCAACATGAGCCCAGCGAGTTGCAGGTTTATAGAGCAAGAGGAGATAATTGAGAACTGGAATTCGATTGTTGCTGTGTCCTCCCCTGACTCCCTGCACGGGTTCCTGCCGGGGCTGGTGCTGGTTGGCGCAGCGGCTCTGGCCAGGCCCGGGTGGCTCTGGCCGGGTGGCCCTGGCTGACCCTGTCCCCTCTCAGCACATCCGCAGCTGCCTGCAGCGGGGCCTGACCCCCCACCTGACCATGGTGCACTCCTCGGCCATCATTGCCATGAGAGACGAGCAGACCAACTGCATCACCAGCCCCCCAAAGGCGGCCTCCAAGCCCCCCCCGCTCCCCAAGAAAAAGGTAAAAGGGGACAGTGACCCCTGGGGTCACCCTGGGCTCGTTTGTTGGTGGATGTGCTGATCTTGGCTGGGAACAGCAGTGAGTTCTCCCTGCCCTTCTCAGGACAGGTTCCTAGCTGGGGTCTAAGATGGGAATTTCCAGCCAGCCTTCCAGCCCCTCCACAGCTTCCCTGGTTGTCCCAGGCCTCTTGCCCTTTTCTATGGGAGCAAAAAGCATGGAATGGGAGATGAGTTCTGGTGCTGACTTGAGAGGCCTTTGTTGCATCTATTTCTGATCAGAACCCTTTTCTCTTTGCAGCCGAACTATGGCTCTCTCTGGTCCTTAGAGCAGCCTTTCTACATCGAGCTGGTGCAAGGCAGCAAGGTCAATGCAGATGAGAGAATGAAGGTGGGTACTGGCTCGCTCTGGGGGTTTGTACTTTGGCTTTCCCAGTCGCATCCCTCTCGTTTGTGTGGGGAGGACAGTGGTGGCTGACAGCGTGATCTCACCTGCTCTTGTGGGGCTTCATTCAGCCTTTGGGCGGTTTCTGAACTGCAGCACAACAGGAGTGGGGAGGGAAGTGGCCGGCCAGCAGCCTGGCATTAGAAAAGCTGCTGCACAGCAAGCAGAGCTGCTGCCCTGAGGTAATGGCATTGTACAGTGCTGGGCAGGGAAGCTGCAGCAGCAGAGCAGGGGAAACCCAGCTCTGAGGAGAGACTGATGGCAGAGGTGGTGACTGGCAAAGGGAAGGCAGAAAGCAGGAGGCAGCAGAGCCCTGGGATATATGCAGGGTGTTTGCCATGAAGAGGGAGCAGGAAAATGAGGAGAAGGGGAACAGCTGCCCTTTGGGAAAGGAAGCAAACTGGGCGAGAATGTGTCACATTATTCAATACGCAAGTCTGCATGAAGTGAGAAGATAACAATGCCCTTACTGAAGCAGAGTAAAGAGAGAGAGTAAGGAACTGGATCTCAATGGATCAGGAAAGAGATAGGAGTGGGACACAGGGGAGTGGCTGCCCTGTCCCATTCCTCTTCCAGTGATGTGTCTTCAGCAAACAAGGCAAGTCCCTGTGGGTTCATGGTGTCTTCCTCTTTTTCCTGCCCTCAGCTGGTGGTGCAGGCAGGTCTGTTCCATGGCAATGAGATGCTGTGCAAGACAGTGTCGAGCTCAGAGGTGAACGTGTGCTCGGAGCCGGTGTGGAAGCAGCGGCTGGACTTCGACATCAACATCTGTGACCTGCCCCGCATGGCCCGGCTCTGCTTCGCCCTCTACGCCGTCATCGAGAAGGCCAAGAAGGCTCGTTCCACCAAGAAGAAGTCCAAGAAAGCTGTAAGTGAAGCCAGCCTGGGGCTGAGCCAGGACAGGGCTGCAGAGCACAGGACATGATTCTGAACCAAGTGCCCTTTGCTTTCAGAAAGCTTTATGTTAACAAAAGCTTACAGAGTAATGGCCAGTAACTTCTTCAACAGGAACAGGAAGCTGAGAAGTGGCTGCCTGTGAGAAAGGCTGTTTATATGTAATTTCTTCTCTAGAAAGACCATTAAGAAACATACCCAGCATCTGACTGGACCTAAAGAGGAATCACTTGTGTTGGTGTCCCTGTTTCGCTGTTCCGCAACTTCCTTGTTTTGCAGTTGAGGTTAAACCACCGCCTGTGTTGCATTTTCTTTCTAACAAGGTCTTTCCTGTGAATCCCCAGTGCAGCAAATTACCAGCTAGGGAGGGGGAATAAACTGAGGAATGTAAACACTGGTTATAGCAAAGCTTTAGGCAGTGTAAAATGAAAGTGCAGATTCTTCAAGGTTACTGTTCAGGTGTTGCAAACTGAGCATAGAAAGTGCTAAATCACTTTGGAAGATCTTGATTTGAGCATCTTAATCAGAGGTAGTGATATTTCTCACTTTCCTCAGCTCTATTCCAGAACTTCTGGCCCATTAACTATTTAGTAACTAAAAGTAGATCCGAGCGCAGCCTGTAATTGAATTGCTGGTTTCCCAGAGTTGCAACTTAAGCCTCAAGCTCTTGGCATGTGAGAGTTTTCTTTATGAGCAGCAAATGCATTTGTTCCTCTGCAAATTGTTGTTTCTGTGACCACAAAGACACTGTTCTTGTGCCTTAAGGAGAGGGTTACTCATGCCATCTGTACTAGAGTGCAGAGGAATGAGGCACTGATCAGTGTGATACAGAAGATTTCAGTTCTGCTCACTCCTCCTCACTCTTGGGAGGTTCACTGAGCGTTGTTGTGCTGACATCAGTGGAGTTCTCAGGGTTACTGTGCAGTCATGTCTGGGAGTAGCAGCCAGCTCATGAATCCTGCTTGTGGGGACCAATTTCTGGGTTGAAGACTTCAGACTGGAAACATTTTGAGGCCAGGACCAGGATTAACAGTTTTATTGTTGGGTTTCTTTTTTTATTTAAGAATAGCAGAACCCCAGCTCCTGCTGGAGGCTTTTGTTGGACAGAAGATCTGATTCATCCACAGGCTGGATGTTTGTGGTCACACGGGAATAATTTTCAGTTTTGAAGCAGTCAGAAGGAAATCTTGCTGTTCTGATTGACAAAACACAACCAATCTGTTTAGCTGAGTTGTTAAGAGGATCTTATTCGTGTGTGTTCTGGTGCTGGGGAAAGGTGGATGCATTCTGATGAGCTTTTATTGTAAAATCACAACATTCACTAGAGCTGAGCACTGCAAAAAAGATTTTTTCCCCATGGTGAGCTACAGCTCTGAGTGAAGAAGCCAGAAATGATTTCAGATGGTTGGTAAGGGCAGGTTACAGTCAGAGTGCACTCTGATATTTTGTTTGTTTGTTTTGATTGTTAATTTTTTTCCTTATTCAGAGGTAATTCCATACATGTTGTTTATATGCAGACTGTCCAGAGCAGATAGGTGGGACTAAATCATTTACTACCACAAAACCAGGCATGTTTGCAGGCTGACTGGATGAGTCAGAGGGTTAATGTCACCCAGAGGGTTGGCTTTCAGTGTTTCTCTAAATCTAGCAGGAGATGTCTGTCTTTAGAATGCTGGATCCTTGTTTTTCTGGACCTTGTCCACCAAAAATCTTGCCTTGTGTTTTGGCAGGCTCTGAGCTGTGGTTAGATGTCATTTACTCTGTTAGAAAAGGTTATTGCTGGCGGTAGTGTTTTGTTTGGCTTTTCCCTGTGATCTGGAAGCTGATATGTCAAATGGGATTTTACTGAAGATACTTGGAGTAATCAAATCAACCCCAAGGTTTGTGAGAGGCCGCTTGGAAGTGACTCATTTTGTCACATTAGAGGGAAATGGGGTCTTTGTTACCTCCACCAAGTGCCTGGGTGTCCTGTGGGGTAAGGCTGCATGGTCTAGAATGCCCCAGTGGAACCAGATGTCTCACTGTGGTTCCTTCAAAGGTGACACTGTTTGTGGCTGTCAATGCAGAATTTCTGCCACGTAACCCCTTTTCCAGTCGGTTTCTGTGCCTGAGCCTTGGTGTGATCTGAGTTCTGAGTGCTGTTGTATGAGGTAAAGTGTTCCATTTGGGGAACCTGACTGCAGGAAAGCTTAGGTCACTCGTGGAATGTGTGTCTGCTCTGGGGCTGGGAGCTGGGTGTGAGGGCAGGGGACAAGTTCTTTGTCTTGGCTATGTCCCGGTCACTTCACTTGCTGGACTCTCCCTCCTCCAAAACGAGACTGGGCTGGATTTGTGGGGTTTATTTTGGGGGTGTGGCGGGGGATTGGCAGCATAAAGTTTTATTTCTATAGATAGTGTTTATTATTGTACAAAGGAGCCAAGCCTTTTTTTCCTATTATGAGCTATTTCTAGCATCCTTTGTCTCGTTTTCCAAAATCACGCCTACTCTGTGTTCCCTGTTTCAAAATTAAAGTTCTTCTCCTTCCCCTCAAACTGAAATATATGAAGTATGTCACAGCTTCCTAAAATACTGAGTGTAGAGTAGTAAGGCCTTATGGAAACTTAGAGATTCTTCAGCTATGCCAAATCTCAGGTGGTGAAGCTGGACACATTTGTGGGGAGTGTTTGATGCCATTTAGCACTACACAAAAGACCCCAGGTTTCGGCAAATGCCCGATGCCATCTTGTGCTCTTAGTTTAGGGAACTCAGCAGGTCAGCAGACAGGATGTCCCTTTGCATGGGGATCTCTCACTTTCCTGTCAGTCCTTTTGTTCCGCTGCTGCAGCTGGGCAGGTGCAGCCCCCCACAAACGCTGTCTTCCCGCAGGACTGTCCCATCGCCTGGGTCAACGTGATGCTCTTTGACTACAAGGACCAGCTGAAAACGGGGGAGTGCTGCCTGCACATGTGGTCCTCCTTCCCAGGTACGGCAGGAGAGGGAGCTGCTGTCCTTTGGCATCCTTACTCTGCACCAGGAGGTGGAGTGGTCACTGCTCTGTCCTGTGATGGCAGCTGGAGCCCTGCCAAGACAGGGCTTTGTTGAGCTTGGCTTTGCACGCGTGCCCTGGGAGGTGGCTTCTCACTCAAGGATGTCACAAGCCCCTCACTGGGAAGAGCTCAGGAAGGTGAAGTGCTTGTGGCCAGGCAGTGCCCAGGGATAGTCTCTGCTCTGCTTTCTGCACCAAAGCTTCACAAGATTTGGGCTCATGGGTTTTATGTACTTTGTTTTTCAGATGAGAAAGGGGAACTTCTGAACCCCATGGGCACAGTGCAGTGCAACCCCAACACTGAGAGTGCAGCAGCCTTGGTCATCTGCTTCCCCAGCGTGGCAGCACATCCTGTGTATTACCCGTCCTTTGAGCAGGTGGGGCACAGGGACACTTTTCTGGGAGGCACAGGAATTCCCTCGCTGTCCCTTCCAGTGGGGAAGCTCTGGGGCAGCCATGGACAGGAGCTGGCTGCAAGCAAACTTGATGAATAGATATTGTTAACTGAAAATTTCACTTTTTCCTCTTAACTAATGGACCTTTGAGTGAAAACTTTCCCAAGCTGTGAGTTACTGAGGTGAAGCTGCTCTCATAGATGAGCATTTGTTTAAAAAATGGGTTTAACTGAGCTGCCTTCAAACTGCATTAGGCTCTGTGGGAAGGAAGAGGAATAAAGGGGAAATGAGTGAAAGTAGGCAGCTCCCTCCCTTTCAGCAGAGTGATAACATGCCGTGTAGGGTGGGGATTTTCCATCTGTCACTGCAACTGGCCAGACAAGTGGAAGAAGAAATGTGCCTGTTACAGGAGAGAAAGGAGATCTGCTCTGCCAGAGACATGTCTGTGCTCCCCACGAGGCAGGGGCTGGCTCAGAGACTGGAACAGGCTGTGCCAGGGAGAAGGGGGAGCCCGGGCAAGTGGCTGATCTCCAATGCGGCACAAATGCCTGAAGTGATGGTGAGCTGCAATTACAGAGGAACTGAGGAGCCTTTCTCAGACTCTTTATTTGTGTCCCAGCTGCTGGAGTTGGGGAGGAATGGAGAACAACCCCGAGCTGCACCAGAAGATTCTGAGGAGGTGAGTCTTCTGGTATCAATTTTCAGCTGCCTGCAAGCCTGGTTTCATGGACCAAGTTGTTTCTACCTTGCGCCCCCAGCATTTTTCACCAAACTGGGTCATGCCCCAGTCCTGCAGGGTCTCCCTGAGCTGAGCAAGTCCTATGGTTGAGACTGAGCCCTGTGTCTGCTCTTTCCTGTGCTTGCCGTGAGCAGAAGCTGCAGCTGAAGGAGATCCTGGAGCGGAGGAGCCACACGGAGCTGTACGAGCACGAGAAGGACCTGGTGTGGAAGATGAGATACGACATCCGTGACCAGTATCCACAGGCTCTGGCCAAGCTGCTCATCATCACCAAATGGAACAAGCATGAGGATGTTGCCCAGGTGAGGATGTTGGGGCTGGCAGCCAGGACTCCCTTTTTGATCCGTCTTTCAGTGTCTACATTCCTGTGCTGTGTTTGGGAGCCCAGCTGAGCAGGGGATGTTTCACAGTTTTCTCAGGGAAGTTCCCAGCTGGTACCAGCTGAGGTCTCATTCTTCTGGGCTCTGTTTGGCTCTGTGGGCTGTCCCAGATTCATTACTGGCCAGCAAGGTCTTGTTTATCCCTTCAGGAAACTGGAGGCAAAAAAAAAATCTGTTTAATGAATGGGAAAAAAGAGATCTGGATTGACTATTCTTAAATGATAGTGAGAGATCAGCACAAGCCACCTCAAGGGATCAGTTTTTGACCTGGTATCTGCAAACTTGCTGTGAGGCATCTATAAATAGTGATCCCCCCATAAGGACCTGCTCTTTCATCAGTAGAACTTCAGATTCATATCCATTGTCATAAAAACCTTGCTCCTTCTTTTTGCTATTTTCCTTTTGGTCATTACAGATGATTTCCCTGCTTCAGACCTGGCCAGAGTTGCCTGTCCTGAATGCCTTGGAGCTGCTGGATTTCAGCTTTCCTGACCGTTACGTTGGTTCCTTTGCTATCAACTCCCTGAAGAAGCTGACGTAAGTGCTGTCCCCAGGGGAGAGGCAGAGCCCTTTCTATTTCTGCTCAGGGCTGCTGAGGGGCTGTGAACAAGAGTGACAGCCTTGTCTTCGTGGCTGTTGCAAGTTCACTTGTGGCACCGAAGATAAGGTTGTCTTTCATGTTTCCTTTCTGTCCCCAGGGATGATGATGTGTTCCAGTACCTGCTGCAGCTTGTCCAGGTGCTCAAGTATGAGTCCTACTTAGACTGTGAATTAACCAAGTTCCTGCTGGAAAGGGCATTATCCAACCGCAAGATCGGCCACTTCCTCTTCTGGCACCTGAGGTGAAGAGCAAATGTTTTCGGCTTTTTCTCAGTAATCAAGTGAAACCAGCATTTACTGGGTCCTTCATTGCTCTGTGAAGTGGGAACTGCTGCTTTTTACCTTGGGTGACTCAATAAGAATTATTCCAGGATGACACAATATAGTTTTTTTGTTCATTTATTTTTGTCTTTTGTCATTGTAGTGGTGGTGTTTGGGTTAGGTTCTGTTTTCAGAATTTATATATATTTGTGAATATATACACACATGCGTGTGAGCTGGAATTTGCTTTGGGCTTCCATGACCCCCTGCCAACTCTGAGCCGTAAGCTCTGAACTGTTCTTGCTCCCCAAGTGATGTTCTCAAAGGAGGGGTTGGTGATTGAGTCACCCAGAAAGATGTCTCATCGCCTCAAGCAATGGTTTTCCTCCATCACCTTCTGGGCAGGGGGCATTTTTTTTCCTTCCCCATTACAAAGACTCCAAACAGCAGCCAAATATTCTGGTGTGTCCCCCCTTCCTGGTGCTGGTGTGAATGGGAGAATGAGTCACTCCCTGCAGTGAGTCAGCACTGCTTTAACCTCCCTCCTTCCCTGCCTCCCTCCCCAGGTCAGAAATGCACGTTCCTGCCGTTTCCCTGAGGTTTGGCCTGATCCTGGAAGCGTACTGCCGGGGCAGCACCCACCACATGAAGGTGCTGATGAAGCAGGTACAAATTGCTTTGGGCCAGAAGGTTGCCTTCCCTCTTGCTTGGGGCTGGTTCTCAGCTGTTGGCTTTCCCACATTAATGTTACCAGTAATACAAGAAAAGCCTTGTAAGGGCTGTGCTGGTTTTGGCGTGTCCTGGAGGGCCCCAGCACGTGTGGCTTTGCTCGTCCTTTACTCACCCACACGGGCTGCAGTCTGTGTCTAGAATGGTTTGAAATGCTCAGAGCACTGCTGTTACTGGATCGGTTGGGTGGGAGCTGATCACAGCTGGCTGATTCAGAGCCGTGGACTCCCTTTCAGTTGCTGTGTGCAGGTACTCCTGGCATTTTCCCACTCTGAAACCTCTCTTACCCGTCAAGGGTCACTGTACCAAATTCAGAAGTGAGGGACTCATCTCTAGATGAAGTTGTATCCAAGCTGTGCCCACGAGCCAGTGCTGCTGCTTTTCAAGACTGAGCAGCACTTTTGCACAACCAGAACTCCCCAGAAGCACTGAAGGGCAGGCTGGGCTCGAGGTCTCATCCTCACTTTTCTAGCCAGTGCACCTCACTTCTTCCTTTGGTGCATGATAATGTGCTTTATTCCTGCTGCAGTCATTACCTTGCAATGCATTTGTGCCCAGCAGAGTATCCACAATAATTATGGATCTCCCTCAAGCAGATATTACTAAATTTGTTTTGTTGCAGTGTGTGAAATTGCTACAAATTGAAGAGAAAGTAGAGATGGAACCAAGGTTTACATTTCACAGAAAATTTTAATGTTTTTTAAACCTTCTCCAGGAATTTCCTATTTGTTAACCCTGTTTCTTCCCTCCCTTTTTTCAGGGAGAAGCACTCAACAAGATGAAAGCTCTGAATGACTTCGTGAAAGTGAGTTCTCAGAAGGCCACCAAGCCTCAAACCAAGGAGATGATGCACATGTGCATGAAGCAGGAAACCTACAGGGAAGCCCTTTCCCACCTCCAGTCTCCCCTGAACCCCAACATTATCCTCACTGAAGTTTGGTAAGGAAGAGATCCGCACCTCTGAATTTGTGCCAAAGGCTTTGTTTCACACTGGAGCCAGGCTTTGGGTTATCCCTAGGTTCTTTCCTCGTGGAAGTCCCAAGTCCATCAGTGGGTGTAGTTGCTGTAGGACTGGCAGCTTGGATGGCTGGTATTTTAATAGATGGAAACTGATGGTAATATTTTTATTTCCTCTAGTGTGGATCAGTGCACCTTCATGGACTCCAAAATGAAACCATTGTGGATTGTGTTTAATAATGAAGAGACAGGTGGAGGTGGAGTGGGTATCATTTTTAAAAATGGAGATGGTAAGTCTTTATTATGCCTGTGCAAATGTATCTTTTAATCTCAAGTATTTACTGTGGTGAGAGGGCCTAAATATGGACTATTAAGATGTTGTGTAAATGAAGACATTTAATGGTTTTGGGTGAGTTTTTTGGCAGTAATCTGAAGACATAATAATAAACTCCCCTCTATATTTCACCCGCTTCCCTCTTTCATTAAGATTTTAGTGCAGTGGTAACTGGATACCCTTGAACAACAAAACTGGTGTGTGGTTTTTACAGTTACTGCCCCAGCAAACACTGCTCACTGCTGGTCTTGTTTCCTGGCTCAACCAGCAAGTGACAAACGTGGCAAAGGCTGCAGGGGCAGAGCAGGGGGACTTTGGGAGGTACTGCTGACCCTTTTTCCTCTGTAATGCTGCCCAGATCTGCGCCAGGACATGCTGACTCTGCAGATGATCCAGTTGATGGACATCCTGTGGAAGCAGGAGGGCCTGGACCTGAGGTGAGCAGTGCACACACAGTTGTCCTCCTGCACTGATAGATCAGGGGTGGTGAGGCTGTTTTCTCTGCAAGCTCAGAGTTCTGTCTGGTGTTCTGGGAGCAGCTGGGCAGGTTCTGTGAGGCTGGGGAATAGAACTGTAGAGGAGAAGGGAGGAGACACGGCAGGCAAGGGAAAGCTTAAAAGTCAACACCACCCACTTGTGGGCAGGATTTCAGTGGAAGGGTTTCTTTCATCTCTGCAGGATGACCCCTTATGGCTGCCTCTCCACAGGAGACAAGACGGGGCTGATCGAGGTGGTCATGCACTCGGACACCATCGCCAACATCCAGCTCAACAAGAGCAACATGGTGGCCACGGCCGCCTTCAACAAGGACGCGCTGCTCAACTGGCTCAAATCCAAGAACCCGGGGTGAGTGGGCGCAGCTTTCTCTCCCTGCTTCCTGCCTTGCTCCTTTTCCCTCAGCTATGCACAGCTCCAGGCTGTCCTACAAGGGCTGTGGCTCCTCCCTCGTGTGGGCCTTGAGCAGAAACAGAGGCCTCTGGGTTACTGTTTGCAAGCTTTGTTTGATCTCTGATAGCCTAAGGCAGCTCTGACCATGGGCTGGACCCAAACCTTGATCCAGAGATACACTGCCAGCACGGGGCCAGCTGGAAGAAGGGGGCAGCAGGAGTAATGCCAGAACTGGGAGGTGAAAAAGGAAGCAGCACAGGAGCTGGGTGGCTTGGGGGGTTACTGGAAAGCATCAGTGCTGTTCTGGCACAGCAGGGCCCCAACAGGAATCACTCCTGGAGCCCTGTGTGTCCTTTGGATCCATGGATATATAGAAATGAGTTAATTTAGTTGAGACTAAGTCAATTCCATTGAGATTGTGGCCACAACCTTATTCAGATCCCTTCAGTTACAGACAGCTATTGCAGCTCATTTTTGTAAAGCAGGGGTGGGAGCCCTGCCTCCAGAGAGCACTGCAGGAATCCAAACGAGCTTTCCTCCCTTCTCCTGCAGCTGAAAACAGCTCTCCCCGTGGGGCAGTACTGGAGTCCAAAGTAAAATTATCTTTCACTCTCTTTCTTGCCTTCTCTAGAGATGCCCTGGACCAAGCCATCGAGGAGTTCACCCTGTCCTGCGCCGGGTACTGCGTGGCCACCTACGTGCTGGGCATCGGGGACCGGCACAGCGACAACATCATGGTCCGGGAGACAGGGCAGGTAATCTGGGATTATCTGAGACAGGGAGTGTTGTCTCTTCCCAAAGGAGGGCCATGGGCAAGGTCATTTTTCTCTCTTCCAAAACCCTATGGTCCAGATCTGCTGAATACAGTAACTGGGAAGAGCACTCAACACTGATCAGCTAAAACAGGTAATATTCTGAAAATATTTTTTCTTATTTTCAGCTGTTCCATATTGATTTTGGTCACTTTTTGGGAAACTTCAAGACTAAATTTGGTATTAATAGAGAACGAGTTCCTTTCATCTTAACCTATGACTTTGTGCATGTCATCCAGCAAGGAAAAACTAACAACAACGAGAAGTTTGAAAGGTAAGTTCTGGGAATTAAACTTGGCTTCAGCTTTTTAAGCTCTAAATTTTTAGTATTTATTTCCACCACTATGCAGCCTCTCGCTGTACACATGGAAGTAAATAAATTATCTGGAGAGAGCAGAGTTCAGACTACGTAGCTTTGCTTTACAAAATGGTTGAGTTTGCAGTCTTCATTCCTTCGCCTCCTCTGCTCCTGCACAGGTTCAGGGGTTACTGTGAAAGAGCCTACATGATCCTGCGGCGCCACGGGCTCCTCTTCCTGCACCTCTTTGCACTGATGAAAGCTGCTGGGCTGCCAGAGCTCAGCTGCTCCAAAGACATCCAGTACCTAAAGGTAAGATGGGTACCACCCATCCTTGGCATGTGCAAAACACTTTGTACAAGAGCAGTACAGACCCTGCTCGTTCCCTGCACCAACATAAGCCAAGGGTGCAAGTGTTTATCAGAGAAAAAAACCCCTGCAACTTCAGGAACAATTAAAACCAATTGATGGCTACTCCATTCCTCCTTTCAATGGAGTAATTTCTTATGAATAAACATCTTACTGGTTGAGCAGTGAATTGTTCAGTTGTGCACTGATTTGTGCCTCTTGCCTGCAGGACTCCCTGGCCCTTGGGAAAACTGATGAGGAGGCACTGAAGCACTTCAGACTGA
Organism: Ifrita kowaldi; assembly: GCA_013398055.1. NCBI lineage: Eukaryota > Metazoa > Chordata > Aves > Passeriformes > Cinclosomatidae > Ifrita > Ifrita kowaldi. The sequence continues at coordinate 117,602 of VZRS01000201.1, forward strand.
AGTTTAATGAAGCCCTGCGAGAGAGCTGGAAAACCAAAGTGAACTGGCTGGCACACAACGTATCCAAAGACAACAGGCAGTAGAGCAGGAGCTGCGCCTGCTCAGGAGAATGTAACACCCCTGAGTCTAGCACTGACAGGTTCCCAAAGACTGAAGAATGGTGCAGTGTTGAAGATCCCCCACCTTGTTCCCAGAGATCAGACATTGCTGCATGACTGGAAAACCGTTGGCCTGTCCTCAGCCACACCACTGTGGCTGCTGTAGATCTTTGGGGGACCAGGGAGAGACATGAGGCAATAAAATTCCTGTGTACAGTAAAGGTAGGTAGAGGTACTGTACCCGTAAGAACTCCTTAAGCTTCAAATACATCTTTCAATGGAAGAGTTGAGGCAGTTGTAACATCCCTCCAGTGTGCTAATGTCTGTATTTCTATTTTCTTGAAAATTTAGCTGAACAGAGATTCCCCTATGCCTGTAGCCCTACTTGTAGGTCACCACTGTTACAGCTGAGAGGCACTAATTTCAGCATGTGGTCACTCTTCCTGCCCTGTGTTGGTGTCCACCAAGGTGGGTCAGCTCACAGCACACTGAAGCTGACTTGGACGAATGGTTTCACTCTGCCTTGAGACAGGATAAGAACATCCAAGCTGTCATATTGCTTTCTGTCTGCTCCAGAGGCCAAAGTGTTCTGAAACTGAGCTGGAACTCAGCTATTGCTGTCTAGAACTCATGGCACAAGAGCAGCTTTGGAGTGCCCAATGGATCAGGTACTTTGCTTTCTAAAGTTAGGCTTTAGTTGAGCCTCAAGTAATTTCTGCATTTCTGCATTTATTTTGGTTTCAAACCTGAAAACTCTAAGATTGCATTTTCAAATTAAAGTACTTACTACTTCTTTTCATAGAAGGTGTTAAGCTGTGAGGTCTGTTCTGGTTTGGATCTATTCATACAAACCCTCTTGCCTCTCAAGCACCTGTTGGTAGAAGCAGCAGTTCTGGCATGGAAGACACCTCATTTAATTTACTCTAACCCTGGGAGAGCCCCTTTTCCTACACTTCCAGATGATACTGTGACTGAAGCACTCAGGCTCTAACAGCTGCTTTGGTACTAGAGAGAAATACTGCAGGATTTAGAGCGCTATGCAGGCTGATCAGTGAGAAACAGTCCTGTGCCTCTGCTCAATTTTAGAGAGTAAATATTGCTACTTCCTTGCTTATTAAACTAATTTACAGAGCAAAAAGTATGCAAAGAAAATCTTGGGCCCTGTGCAAGGTGAGAGGCACTGAAACCACACCCCTGATCAGGTTCTTGTGGAAGGGAAGACACTACAATTCCAGAGCTGGAAAAGCAATTCTCTTGCAGTGCCAGAGCCTGGTGTTCAGGATGCTGCAGCGGTGGGACCCTGCTCTCCTCAGTCCCTCCCAGGTCTCACAGCAGAAATGTCAGGCCCTCAACAGATTTTAGAGCAGTGGCTCCTGTCCTGTCCCTCTCCTGTCCCTCACTTTGAGAAGTGCAATAACACAAAGGTGTATCAGTATCAGTGGCAAGAACTGAGCACAGCTTTACAGAGGTTACTTAGTCTGGAAAGACTTACCTACAAGCAGTAAAAATTCAGCGAGTCATCCTGTGGACCTTCTTCCTTGTACACCCTGGGAGAGTATCTTGGATAAAGCTCTGACAGCTCTGTTGACTCCAAATTCACAAAGCAGCAGCTCACCTGATGGTTTTCAGTAAGCTAAATTGTACAGAACATTGAAACTTAAATAATTTTCAAAAATGTTCCATTTCATTACAAGTGGTTTCTCATTTTTATAAATATGCTCAGAATGATAGACCTATTTCTATTTATTTAGAGATGTTTCTGTCATTATTTTTTTTTAACTCTGTACAAACTGATTGTGCTTATTCTGTTGCCTTGAAAAAAGAAGTATTTTTTTAAGCCAAATTGTGGTTCTGCAAGAAGAGAATGTTTACATGTTTAGCTGTTCAGTTGCTTTAGGTACATGTTTTGTAAATAAAAAATATTGACAAATTGTACACAAATGCTGCAAAGTCCTTCTGTGCTTGAGAACAATGACCACAAAACTCTCCTACTCCCCCAGCAGAGGCAAATTAACACAGTTTATGTAACTGGAGTCTACTTTGTTCCACTCAGTAAAAGAAAAAAATGCAAACCACCTTTAGAACCAGAAATTTATTGTAGCTTATAGACTTTCCAAACTGACCTGTTACCAATATACACATCTGAAAAGTTATACCCACAGTGGCTACAAACTGCATCAGGACATTACAACCCCTCAGTATTACCATTAAGTCATGATCAGTTTTGGTCTAAAATACAGCAGCTACAGCAACAGTATATGGAAGGATAAGTCTTCTACACATTAACACAGGACAACTGTCAGACATAAGTTAAAAGTTTCCCAGTTTACTTAAAACTAGCAGTTAATTACCACATAAGTAGTCAAAACCATTTTCCCATTTTAGAAATCTAAAATTTTACATTAAAAAAAAAACAAAACAAACCCAACCCCAAAAAAGAGTAAGCTCTGGTGTGGGTTCTTTCCCTGCTGCCAGGTCCATCTCTATTGTAAAGGCACTCCTCAATCCAGGTTCCCCCAGAACAAATCTCCCATCAATGCCATTAGGTGAGAACAGGGCTGCTCTGGAAATCCAGCTGTACCAACACAGGGATCAACCCTGATCTTTTCTCTCTCTGTTACTCAGGACCCTTTGTGCCCCTCTCTGGCCCTTCCCCAGTGCTCCTGGCCTGGCTGTGGCGTGGCTGGGCTCTGCGCCCACACCCACGAGCAAACGCTTGGCTTACCGTGCTCAGGAGGGAATGCAGTCCCAGGCTCCTGTTACAGGCAAAACAAGTTACTCTTTAATCCACTTCCATAGAAATCAAGCAGAAATTCATTATTCACGACTCTGCATCAGACCAAATAAAGTTAAACAACCCTGCCTGACAGAAAAAACAGTACCCGCCCTCCCCCCACATTCGTACCTTCCAGCTACTGCCCTCTGCAATCCCAAACTGGAACTGGGATCAGAAACAACCTAAATCACATGAATTAACATGATTCCCAAGGTTTTCTGGTTGGATAGTTTATGCTACAGTTTTTCACCTGCAGGAAAACACAATTACTAAGTGTAAACAAAGGCTTAAAACACCGACAATCTGAATTACTGTACAAGGGACTGCAGGGGAGGAGCAGGAGTGTTCAGTGGTATCAGCTACACCCCAAACCCTCCCACTGCCAAATTAGAAAAAAACAACGAAAAACCCCAAATCCCTATCCATGTAGGCTGCTAGCCCAGGTGCTTCAACCAGTCCCCTACACCCAACCTGTCCGCAGCGTGCACAGCCCACACTGGACTCCAAGCACCCTCCCTGGAACTACCAGGAGCTGTGGCAACACCCCACAGCCACAGCACACAGAGCTGCCCACCGTCCATGTAGTGTTATTTCCCCAATAACTTAAAAGCCTTTATGGCAAGCCTTAATTGGAGAAAAAAATAAAATTAAAACCAAACTGTAGTGCACAGGGCAGCTGAACCTCTGCAGAGGCTCCCAAAGCCTTTACAACTTCTCATAGGCTTGTCTGTTCCCTCTGCAAACTAAAGGAGATGAAAGAAAAGGAAAGAATTCAAGGAGAGCGGGGCATGAGCGCACATCGCAGTCAAGGCCAAGACAGAGTTACTGAACATCTACACTAAGAACTGTGCCCGTGCTCCTGCTGCAGTAGGATGAGACTTGGAATAGTTCATGCTGCATGATTTTTCACTTTAGCATGTTTTAAACCCCAATCCCTGTTTTCACTACCACAAATGACATAATTACATAATTCCAATATATTTACAAAATATTAAAAAGTCTTGTTAATCTTCTACATATTAACCTCATTCTGCCACTTTACACATGCACTAATTCAGGGGAAAAAAAATTAAAAGAAATCAACAGGCTGAAATGAGCAGCTTTACCCTTTGTCAACAAGCAATCTTTGCATCTTTTAGAAAGAAAAAAAGGAACAAAGCCAAGTTTGTTTCACTGAGCAAAAAAAGACAGTTCAGAAATTCATGTGCAATGGCTACAGAGCTGTAGAGTCACTTAGCTGAGATGACATGAAGAAAAAAGTGCAAGGTGGTTCCTCACAGAGCGTAAAAAAAATCCAGTCACTGAGGCATGGCTGAAGGAAGAGGTGCTAACTACAACCCTAAACATCAGGAACTAGCTGACAGAAAACAAACACAGGTTGTGTGGGGGCTCAATCTACTGGCCAGAATGAATTTTTTTGTTTTAAACACCATGAATCCTTGGTACCAATGGAGTGTGTTACAGTGGAGTCTTCTAGAGTGGGAACATAAAGACAAAGGGAGCAGCTAGAATCAGTAACTGAGGGTAGAGTCATCCCATTCCAGCTGCTGCTGTCTGTTAACATTCTGTTGGTCCTCCTCCTGCTCTCCCTCTTCCTCCTCACTGCTTTCAGACTCTGCACTAGTGATGTCATCTTCTTCTCCATCTTCACTTTCTTCTTCCTCTTCCTCCTCCTCCTCTTCACTGCTGTGTTGATCCTCGTAAGTCTGTTCAGACAAAAATTAGCTGTCATTACCATACTGGCCAGAATTCTTTTTGTTCTTTACTCAAGGCACTATACTGAGAAGAGCTATTGCAGATTCCTTGCTGGATTTAGAAGTTCAGCACGAAGTAGCCAGAAACCAGAAAAGACAAAGGAAGTAGCACTCAGTAAAAGAGTTCTGTGACACTGCTGTCAATCCTGGCACTCTACACAAACTGGCTCTGAAGGGTGATCCAGTACTGCAAATTCTACTGGAAAAGGATCTTATAATAGGACACAGAGCATGAAGGTCACACATCTTTCTTGTTCCCAGTATTCTAAAAATTCGGATGTCAGCTAAGGGAGAAGGAAACATCATAAACACAGATGTTTTGACAATAAATTCCTGCAAGTTTAGACAAAAGCAGGCTGTGTTCAAGGCACTGGGCACATGATGAACACTAGTGCTGGACACTGGCCTGTAAAATCCCATTCTGCATCATGAAACACTAACCCCTGCAAGATCCCAAACAACTGCCCTTGGCATCGGGCACACTCATTCTAAATTCCCAGTTAATGTCTCTGCCCTGTGCTCAGGGTTGGTTCTGCTCTACTCCTCTGCCCACGGACAGCCACACCCATTCCAGCTGACACAGGACAGCAGCTGCACAGGGTTACCTCCATGGGGTTCACAGTGATGGTCAAAGCAGAGTCATCCCAGTCCATCTCGTTCTCCTTGCCCGTGTCCTGGTCACGCATCGTCCTCTGGTGTGCAGCTCGGATCCGGAACACGCCCAGGATGATCATGAACACCAGGAAGCTGACACAAACCACGATCACCACGGTGGCTGTGCTGGGAACAACTGCAACCAGAAAACACAACCACGGTAACTCTTACACAGTGCTAACAACTACTCCTCTTCCCATCACCTGCCAGGGGAAATGGCATTATACAAGTATTACGTGTATATTATTATATTATATGTATTCCAAAGGCAGTTTGTCTATAGCCACTTAAAAAGTCAGTGGGAAAGTAAGAACTAGAGCCCAGTTCCTTACATATAATTACATCAATCTGAAGGACTGAAAACACAAGGGAAACACATTCTACCACACACAGACTCCTCTCTGAATTGCCTATTTTTCTTCCTCTCACATCCTACACCCATGCCAAATTAATGCAATTAAAACAGAACGGGCAGATACCATGACTCATCAAAGGAATAGCACTGCAATTCTTTCCTCCTGCCACTCCGAAGAAATTCTGTCCCAGCTCCTCACTTTACGGACTCTTGCAGTCTCCTCCCCTTTCCCAACACACATACCCCCCAACAGAAAGCTCTTCTGCTGGCAGGAAAGGGAATTTCACAGGGTTCTAAAAACTCACTCCTCCCTGCCTGGGCAACAGCAGAACAGGACCGAGCAGCTGCCTGGTTTATCAGTCCAACACACTGGTTTAAACTCTGGGAAAAACAACTCTGCAACACCACAAAAAAACAAATCAACTTCAGTGGCTGAGGATCCTGACCTGAAAAGGGATGAGGGTTTGCCAAGTTGTGACCAGAGAGATCAACAAAGGAATGATGCACTGGGTGAATGAACTGTGGCTGTGCAGCAATGTGATTGGCATGTTCCACTGGGCTGGCTGTGTGGATAACATTCACCTAGGGACAAACAGAAAGTGTTAAACTCCAGAAACCAAATAGTTTAATTCTGAAGAGATAAAAATAAAGAGAAAAAAAATAAAATTTTAGTGCCTTTAATGCCATTTTCTGATGTACTTCCATATATTTGATGTAAGCATACTAAATAATAATTAACCTGTACCCTGCTGCAGAGGAAATGCAATTTTAGCCTCTCTGTTACTAATGTAAGCCCTTAGTATCAGAAATTTATGCATCACACAAGCAAAACAGTGAAGGGGCCCAGCAAGTCCATCTGTGGCATCCCAGAAGTGACACACAAAGGCCACTCACCACTCTGGTAGCACCTCTCTCACTGCATTTGCTCAATTAATACTCTGTTTTCAATGCAACTTTTTCACCTTCACACCTCCATTAGCCACACTATTTCTTCTACAAAACAACAATTTTAGCTCTGTTTAGGCAGCTTTATTTTCAGCTGAAATACAGGACTAAAACCACATTTATATATAAAATATTGCCAGAAATGCTCACATTTCCTAGTATTTATTTACAGGACAAAATCTAAATCAATAATTGATCAATTATCTATCAGTTGAGGCAACGACTTCCATTCTCCTAAGCCCCTCTGCGCGCTCGGGGCAGCTCACACACCTCCACTTTGAACTCGTTGCTGACGTAGCGCCCGTTGAGCTCCGAGCAGACCAGTTTGAACTTTCTGTCGAACAGAGACACCGTGTGCCAGTTCCTGTAGCGGATCAGGTGCAGAACTTCCTCGTAGTTGGCCATGGTGTCAACCCCTGCGGGCAGAGACACACAGGTGCAACAGCTGCTCTGCCAAAGACTGCTACAACTCCATACACTGGACAAATATTACTCCAGCTCTTCATCTAAGTTTTCTTGGCTGACAGATTTTCAAGGAGTACAGAAATGGTAAAACCACTGACACATACATGTGGCTCCACTGAAATCCTGTGGATTGGTTTTGTGGTAAAATCCTAAACGCAGTTTAGTCTTTGAAAGGATTCTGGGAGCTTTCCTATGGAATACTTTAACATAATCTGGACAGAAAGGAATGATGCGTGCTTCTAGGCACTGGATTATCTGTGCAAGGAACAAGCCTTTTCTGGGGCAGAGACTAACTGCAGTTCCACAGTCCAGAGGTGACCTGCTATTCAGGACAGAGAAAAGAACAGAGGGAACGTTCTAGAATATTGTGTTTTCTAGAATCAAAGCTTTCCACAGAACTGATGTGCTTGGAATTCCAAAGATAGTCCAAGCTTGAAATTCTAAAAAAAAAAATTAAGTATTTGCAGTAAGGTGTTACAAACCACCTCTACGGAACTGCTCCCTTTGTCAGACCCTTCAGACCCTCCCCACAAGAGCAGCAGCAGGAACCCCCACCTGTGATTATCATTCCCAGGCTGGAACTGCTCATCTCAATGCCCTTCTGCTGCAATCGTGTCATGTCAATCTCCAGGTTTTCCTGCTCCTGATTTAGTTCCTCTCCCAGCACTGTCACCTCACACGTATCCAGGTTGTGCATGATCTCTTCAGATACCAAAGACTCTTGGACTGAAAAGCAGAGAAAAAGCCAAAGACTTAAGCAGAAACACCAGAACAAATACTAAAATCTGGGCCTGAGGAGAATAAGTATTCATGAAATAATGATGTAAGAAATAAAATACAAAATACAAACAAGGGGTATGTACATGAGCATAATGGCCTGGACTTATTATCATTTCCAGGTAATTTTTTGTTATCCCAGACCAGAGGATCTACACCTTCTTTTCCCTTACTGGATTCTGTATTAAAAGAGAAATCCACACCTCTCTGCAAGAGGAAGATCCTCCCCCAGGATCACTGAGTGAGGTGAGGGTGGGCAAGAGTGGCTGTTACCTGTAGGATCTTCATCCCCATCTCCCTCCGGCTCCACCTCCCGGGTAATGGTGCTGATTATGCGAAGCTCAGGGAAGAGGGAAACGCCCTCGGAGCTCTCAAACTCTGAGGCAGAGCGGGCAAAGTGGTTGATGCCACTCAGGCTGATTTTTGGTTCCTCGGGCTGCAAGACCATGACATACCCCTCCACAGAGGGAATGGAGACACAGGCCTCTTCATTGAAACACCTGAGAGACAGAAGCACTTTTGCAGTCAAGGTGATTATCTTGGAGGGAGGCACAATTACACACAGTAATTGCTTCATAAATGTTTGAAAAGCTGTCTCAGACCCAAGAGTCTTAGATAAATTCACCAGCTGCCCTGGAAAGTATGAATTCGCCACCAAGGGAGCAATCTTACAATTAATTTTTACTTACAGTTACCATTTGGCCTCATTTCTACATTCTGACTTGGAGCCACAGGTAACACCTTTAATGAAGTTGTGACACTGGAGACACTCCCAGCACTCTGGCAGTACTTTCCTCCCCATCTTACACACTCCCTCATCCATTCTCAGGCAGAAAGCAGAGCGCTGGTGTGGAAAACATTTACTGCATTCAAATGTGTGATGGTCACACAGCCCAGGACTCCTGTGTTTCTCACAAGTGAGATCCACGAACACCAGGCCCCACCACCACACAGTGCTGCCTCAGGTCACAGCAGGACATACTTGACAACGCTGGTGATCTTCAGCCTCCGAATGCCAGGCGTTGGGAACTGGCGGGAGTTCAGGTAGGAAACGTGCTGCATGGCCTTGTCAACTCTGTCAATGTCATCCCCTTCTATGGTCAGTGTTGACTGGCTTGGGTTCATGTGGATCTGAAAAGAACAGAAGAAAACCGTAAGAGAACACTCAACCAAGTGACGTGACCTGGCAATTCAAACTGGAGTTCTGCACTGGTAAATGCAGGGTAATTACATCCATGTTCAAAGCAACAGGGTCAGTATTTACTGGCCTTGTGGCACACAGTCTAGACTCACTGCCTTATCCCCATGGAATGTATTTGGTGTTTCATTCTTTAAGAAAAAAATCTAGGCACATATCATAGTGCTGGTTCTAGTAATACAGAAGAGAGATAGCTAATATAAAGGAGAAATTCAGCTCTGTTCACATAACCTTGCTACTGAAAAAGCCACAGTCTCATTCTATGAAGCTGCTTGTTAGACAACCTGGTGGTTACAGCTGGTAAAACAGAGGCTTACAAATATGGAGTTTCTCTTCAAGACTTAAAAGACAATAGAGTAACTTTCATTCCTAAGGCCATGTTTATACACGAAAAATTTTCTACTTTTTATGTAACTTCAATGCAAAATGCCGCAAGAGATGAGCTTGTTATATTTGGGACAAGCTGTTAGCTCTGCCAGTAAAACTTGTAACTGTTATCAGGGAAGGAATATACACGTTCCCCTTTGTTCATATGCAACTTTACCTTCACACCTTTGCCAACGCCATCAGCCATCTGCAAATCCAGCCCCTCTTTGCAGGTGTAGAGGCAATCAATCACCTTCTTGTTCTCCAGTTTACCAGAACGAATCATCAACCCTGCCAGATTGCCTCGGAAAAACTGAGCCATGCGCAGTTCGCCACCTTCAAAAAACGAGGCAGGAAAAATCTTTACTTGTTTTGATTCTTTTTACTTTTTCTTTTGTAAAACAACAAGTATGCCAGCTGATACACACAGTATTATACACATGCGGGTTAGTTTTCATCCATTCTGGGTGTTAACCTTGTGATTATGGTCAGGCATAAAACAAGAATTAAGCAGTTCTCCATGCACGTGGCCTTCAGAGAGCTGTGGCCACCTTGAACTGACTGTTCCATGACAAACATTTCAAAAGAAGCCCCATACAGCAAGGTGGTGCTCAGAAATCAAACACAGAACCAATGGGATGAACCACGAAACCTGAATCTTCCTGCTGAGCTAACACCTCCTACTGCTCAGGACAGGACAGCATCCCTCCTCCAGGTGTGAGGGATCTCCACCTAAACCAGCACTGCAGGCTCTCCCTACACTCCAAGGGTAGAAAGGAACTTTGCAAAGTCATTCAAGCTCATCCTGAGACAGGTGTCCAAAAGTTACCTGCCCCCTTTAAAGGTGCCATCTTCCTGCTGCAGACCCAAGCGAGCAGTTTAAACTCAGGTAACTCATTTTTAGATACCTGAGTTAAATCTGATGAATTGCAACCTAATAAGTCCTTTATTCCTCAATGTTTTTGAAGATGACATCCAAATGATCACCTGGTCCATCTTGCTAAATACTGGGGGCCACAAAACACCACCTGGAAATATGTATTTCAAGCCCATTACTTACTAAGCAACCTGATTTTAGAAAAATGTCTAAGCTTGTTTTAAAGGTTCTAAGTGATAAAAGATCCTTGGTACAACTCAAAAAATATTCAGGGGTGAAATGTCCTGTTACAAATTATACAATTTTCATACAGCTTCAGCTTCTGGAGCCCCTGGATGCTGCTGCCTCCTTGCCAAATTAAAATGTGATGCACAACTAGAAACCTCTTGCCAGTTACACCCAGACTATTCCAGGAATTCTTCAACTTTACAGGAAGGGTACATATCTTGAATTCACTTTTAAGAATACACACTAATTTTAAGTATCTCAACTCAAGACACAAAACCCACCAAACTATCACTAAAATTTGTTATGAGGAAATAACCCTGTAGCCAATCTGAAATACCTGGCAGCCAAAGCTTTTTTGCCCATTCACTGTAATGAGAATTTTATATAAATATCTGACCAAGTGAGTATCCCCTGTAAATTGCAGGTCTGTCTTTATGAGCAGCCTGATCTAAATATGAAACCAGTCTTGCTCTGAGTGGGGAGCAAAGGTACCCGAGTTCCAGAGGTCCTTCCCAATGCACTGAATATATTCTACAATAAAGACACATACCTACATGCATGAACACATACATTTATATAGGGTGACGTGCGTTTGTTTTAACAGAACTGGATGAAAGAAATTATAGCCGATATTTTACATCAGCAACTTGTTACACCACTTCACTGCAATCACAACGGTTGCAGATTTGTTCATGGAGGTACATTTGGATGCAACCAAAAAAACACCCAAAACAAAAAAATAAAACCCCCAAAATCAAGCAGAAGTCAGCTGATGATGCTCTGCAAATAGAAGCACAATGAAGACACAAGCCTAGGAGAGGATTATGTGAAGGTCAATGGCCCAAATGCAATGCCTGCATTTCATGCTGTGTGCAAGATGAAGCAATGTCTTGGTTTAAAAATGAAATAAAACAGTAGGGAAAAAACTCCAGCAACCTGCAGAGGTCTCGGGCACAGTTTCATTGTCATTTTCATTTCCTGTATATTCTGTAGAAAAGCAAGACAAAGAATAGGACAACAGGGAAAGGACCAAGTAGTTACGATTTGGCAAACCCTCTAATCCCAGAAAATACAAAGCAGCACATCCCTAACATTTGCTTATGTTGGACCCAGCTTCTCAAGGATTATGAGTTCTTGGAAACACAAAGAGCTGCAATGCAGTGAAGAAGCATCACTGTGTTGTTACAGGAACAGTCAGGGCACCACAACCCAAAGCACAAGCAGCAGTGGCACCAGCAAGAACTGCAGAACACTTCAACCAAGAGAGCAAGCCTCTCACAAACCACCTTTAGAGTAAGATGACAAGGTCTAACAACTGGCTCTGTTCGAGGGGAAATTACAGTGAGATCCAGACTAATACAGCAAATCACCAAAAAGTATTGAAAGCTGATCAAAAGAAGCTATTATCAACACAGATTTCTTAATCAGTAATAGCATTGCATGTATTAAGCAGTCAATTTATCAGATGGAAGCACCAAAAATTAAAATCGGCTTTTAAATTTTTAAAAGAAATGTTAAAGAACTCCTCAAAAGAATCAAATCTCTCTCTCCTTGGAGGTGAGCTGTATATACAACTTTGAGCAGCCTGAATAGAGCAGGCAATAAAGCAGATGTCTATTTTTATAAGCAGAAATGGTAAAATACCCAGGAGACAGCACTGCTGTGTTGCTCTTCAGGGCTGTCTGCTGGACAGACTTCCATGTATGAGAACACTTTTCCTACAAGATACTTTTAAACCTACTTGAAATGAAGTGTTCTGCTTAATAATCTGAAGTACAAGAGGTAACATTACAACTATTATTAAAAATAATCTATCAGTATTCCCATGGCCACCACAAAAATCATGTTGATGGAATACAGGCTGGTGAGCAGCCTTGTACTTCACACACCTGTGGCCAACGAGAAAACAAACACTCATGGAAAAAATGACTCAGAGGAAATATGTGATACCAGCCTGGAGCGAAAACAATCTGCAAGAGGCAAAACAAGTTACATTTCATGCACTAAAAAGGTCTGCTGGGTACTTCTAGATAACAAAGATTTCCTTTTAAAAAGTTCATTAGAAGTATTAACAATAGTAAATAGTTACCTTGCCAACATGCTCCAACCACCAGCTGTGTCTCTATCTTGGAAGGGTGGAGTGGGTAATCCTCAGTGACTGGGAAAGGATCATAGGAAACTCCGTCCACATAAAGAGTCACCGCGGGAAATTCAACATTGACGACGTAGTGGTGCCACTCCTTGTCACACACCTGAGTGGAGAGAGTTTTAAAAATTCTGCTGTCACTTCTCCTTTTCCTTTACAGTTCAGTAACTGATCTGGTGCATGTTTTACATAAACACACGTGCAGATGTACCAACAACCTACAATACAAGCCTGTACAGACACGGTTGATCTTTCACACACATGGCACACATCTGAAAAGCAAACTGACTCCCAAACATTAATAAAAAGTTTCTTTATTCAGTTGCCAATACAGGAAGCTGCACATACTTCCTTCCCTTTAATTTTTATATTAAATAACAGCATATTTCATTCTAAAAATATGTATCTACATGCAAGCACGTCCTGAACTACTGTTGTAGGACAATATTACTTGACAAAGGACAGGTATTTGATTAGAACAACTGTTGAAAAAAACCTGACTATTTATCACTAAGACCCAGAGTGCTGGGAAAATGTCACATGCTCAGAAGTACTTGAATGCTATAAACAACCTGGAATAAATACCTCCTGTTTTGTCATGCACTCCACCTTAGAGTGCATTTAGTGAAGATAACTGACATCAGAGCTATAAGGCTGATGTTGTATTTTCTATTTCATATTCAAGATGAAAAGGTGAAGCTGAATCTGACACTTGATCACAAGTAAAACAAGCACGGCTGGGTTCTATAAAGCAGGCCATCAGGAGTTTGGAGTTGCAGAAAGTATTTACTAATAAGTACACTACCAGGGATGCTAGTCTTTGGTGGCTTTCACTCTAGCACTCTACCAAGTGTGCTTCCAGACTCACCTGATTCAGTTTCCAGTGAAATTCAGCAGGTTTGTAGGTTTTTCCCTCGGAAGGATCCTGGCGGAAGAGGAAGACCAGGCGGCAGTTGTGCACGTAGAGGGTGTAGTGGTGCCGGTTCATATCTGCGCAGCAGTTTGAATTAACAGCGTTATTTTCTGCAAACCTTAAGAACAAAATCCACCTGTTCTGCAATTTCACACTTAAAGTAACTGATAGGCAGTAATCAATGTAGAAGTAAATCAGGCAAGGTAAGAGGACTATAAAACATCTGCAGTAGTAGTGAGGGTAAATACTCTTGAAGAACCCATGAGGCTGCAGAACAGACAGACCTGTCTCTATACAAACCCAACCTAAACCAAGGCACAGCACTGAAGAGCCAGAGATAAACCTGCCAGCAGGAGAAAAAGAGCTCTCTCTGCAAACAGAGGAGCTTTTTTTGTTACAAATGGCAATTATGAAAACAGGGTTATCACATTTCCTTCTTATTAATGGCATTTTCAAAATTATTGTTTCTGTGTCATAAGCAGAGAGTGAAATTATGCACAGAATAAAAGAAACTTCATCTCTGGAGAAAGAGAAATTATATCCTCCTAGGGAAAAAAAGATACAGCAGCAAATGCTGTCACTAGACCTGATATGTGTGTCTTAATGTTTTCAGGCAGCATCAAGAACAAGGCTATCTTTGGAGATGCAAACTCGAGGCTGCATTGCCAGAATAAGTAATCTACCACAGCAAAAGAAGTGTATAATGTAAACTGAAATAGAATTGAACAACAAGTCTGTCCAATCTGAAGCTACATAATCTAAGGCCGAGCCTAAACATAAGCACAATAGTGAGTTTTAAAGTCAACTTCATTTCAATTCCAAGAAAACCCTGAGGTAGAGAAAACACTGAAGGCTGTCACATGCACTGCCAGAGCACATAAAAAACCAACCAACCAAAAAGACTTTTTATAATTGAAGTATTGACAAACCTGTCTTGTCTGAATTGCACAGAATTGTCTCTTTCTCTTTGGTTCCGGGCCCGTGCCTCATCCATACTGAAATCATGAAGGGCTCTTTCAGATTGACTGTGACAACACCATCTGGAATCTTCACAGCCTGTGTGCCATTAAACTCGAAGACCTGGTCGCTGTCATGGCCATTATCCGTCGGCAGCCCCACAGTCCAGTTAGCAGCACTGCTTGGAGGGGGGAGCAGCTCAGCTGTGCCAGAAGCAGCACCTACAACACAAGTGCTCAAATGAAAACAGAAATTTAAAAGACCACCATGGGTTTCAAATTCAGCTGTTATCTCAGCACTAATTTCTCAGCACCAACTGTCAGGATTATGCACTACTCATCGAGCAATTCTCCTTTTAAATAACGTGGCACTAATTACAGGCATCTAATACCATGGTAACTTCCACAAATTTGACTTCTGGGTAGACAACTAATCTCATAATAAGCAAAGCAGTTTCAATCTTCACAGCTGTAGAACCTTATTTTGCCTCCATCTCAGGAACCCTTTCATTAATGCCACTTGTCCCTCAGACCCACAAGCACGATGCCTTTCTCTAGACACTCTATTTAGTTGTGAGACCAGAGCTCATCCAGCCGAAGAGAGTGCACAAGCACTGCCTCCCAGCTCACTACCTGCCCACAGCACAGTCAGCAGCAGGTATCTTTATCATCACACTGACCTCAATCAGGGAACAGCTCAGGAATTGCCTGGGTCTCTAGGGTTACATGCTATTCAGACTTTCAATTACTTTCAACTGCAGTTGAAGACATAAATCATGAGTGATAACTTATCCTGTAATCTCCATTCTTCCATACGGCTACAAAAGATTCAATGACTTTTTATAAGACCTTTAACTGCAGCATAAGTGGATGCCAAGGGCCTTTATTCCTGGGGCAAGCATGGTACAAATTTATCTGATCCAAGTTAACTGTTTTTTTCCAAACCACTCTTTCTTGGTTTTCTTTAGTTTTTCACCATGTATTTCTCAGACTGCAGCCATTATATCCATCATGCTCAGAAAAACAGAGAGGCTTCAATGGCTACACCCTTCCACAAATATTCTTTCAGCTCTTGAACATGAATCTCGTGCAAGGGACATTATTAGTCAACATAAGACAGCAGAGAGGCAGAAGAAAGAAATTCTTTACCACATTTGAGAATTATTGTAGAAGTCACCTTCAGGCAATTTCATGCCTTTTGCTGCCAGTTAGGAAACCAGTTGAAGGAAACTACGTTCAAATGAAGACCAGATCTACTCATTGATTTCTGGTCTAACATAAAATTAAAAGAAAAACTAGTAAGCAAGAGAGACCACTTTTATTTTAACAAAAGCCTGCTTACCACAGAGCCTGTGGATGGATTTCTCAGAGTAGGTGTCTCTATCACAGCCTTTACCAATATGGTTGGTTTCTAGTTCCACTGTTGCTTCAACTGAGGTTATTGGTTCATCACACGTCTCCAAATGCATCCCAGGGAACAGAGCCAAAGAACCAGTGCCAGGCTCATATTCTATTCTTTTGCTCCAGCCTGAATGTTTATCCAAAGAAACAGTATTAAAGATCTCTCATGTTTAACTGAAGGTACCAGCAAATGCTAAAAGCAGAGAGGAAGGAGAGCAAACTAACCTTGCCAGCCAGGCTTGCACGTAGGCTTAATGCTAATTTTAACCAACACATCCTCAGCAGCTCTCTTCTTCCCACAGTCATAGGCTGTTACTGTCAGTTTATACTGATGTTCTTTACCATAGCTTAACTTCTCTGTGTTTTTTATATAACCTGACACAGAAAAAAGGCAATTGTCAGACATCAGTGTAATTCTTCAGGGTCATTGCTGCATAAAATGCATCCAGGTGCCACCTATGTACTTCATACAGACTCAAACAGACTCATTTGCAAGTGAATTACCCCACACTATTTGACTTTTCAACGCCAGACTTCAGGCCCAGATCCTTAAAATTACATAAAAGCAGAGATGAGCAAACATACACAGAGCAGCAGGTACTTCTCCAGCTCTTCACAGTATATTACATTACTCCAAATGAAACTGTTTATGAGCGGTAACTGATACATAAATTGTTTGGCACATGCCAGGATTCACTAACTTTTCTAAAATTTGCAAACCCATGAAAATAATCCATTGGCAACGTGGACCCCAAAAAACCTCAAACTAAAGCCCACTAAAAACTGCTAACTGTGCTTATGCAGCTTGCTTGAACAACTAGAAGTAATTCACAGATTTTGAAGGGCCCATGGATCACCGGATGTCAGAAACAACCTAAACAGATCACTTCACTTCAAAACCAATAACCACAATACTGTGAACTCCAGAGCCTCACATGAGCACCTCAAATGTGAAAAGCACACACGTGGAATCCCATTTTTGAAAGTTCATTAGCTAAAGTTATCCTAATTCAGAATGGAAAACTACAGGCAAAACCCCCAAAACTACTAAGAGGTGTTTTAAAACATAGTAGAGCCACCATATTTCCTTTATTTTGAAAAGCATTTTTCAAGAAACACACATGCAACACTTCATCTGCTCCTTACATCAGTACTGGCACATGGTATTGAAGGACATCTCCCTTTTCATTGTTATTCAAACTGCTGAAGGGAACACCTCTGTTTAACTGGGCTATTTAACACGTGTGCTGTACTTCAGTGCTGACCAGTGTGATTCCTGTTCTTTGGGTGACCAGTAAGAGTCACTCCCACCCCACCTGGCTCTGTCTCTTACCATCCTTGTCAATGGCAAAGGGCACATCCGGAGTCACGATCTCGTAGCTGCAGATCTGGCTGAACTGGGGGGAACAATCTGCATCCACAGCTTCCACCTTGAGGATGCTGTCGTACCTCTTGCCCTCGATGACCGTGGCCTTGTAGGACTTCTCCTTGAACACCGGGGCGTACTCGTTCACGTCGTTCACCTGGATATGGACTGTGGCCCTGCAATGACACAGAAAGGGCTCCCAGAGACTGCAAACTCTGCTCCTGCCAGCACTGGGATACCGCAGCTCCCTCTCTGCCACCAAAGCCACGTCAATCTTTCAACCTGACAGCTCTGAACCTGCACCGTTCCAGCGCAATGCATTCCAAATGGCCTCCATCCAACTAACCTCAATCCAGTCTTCCCAAAACATGTAATACACCACTGAAATGAAGGGAAGTGCCATTTATACTACCAGAGACTACCTCTTCCAAGAATTACACAGTTAGGTCAAACCAAGGAATAGAAAAGGAAAACTTGTTTTGAAGGTCTGTTTCCTTTGTCCTTTAAACAAGGAAAAAACTATTTACATTTGCCTTTTTTTCTTCCAGTGCACTTATTTCCATGAATGTGGAAGTTTGGGGTTTGATTAACAGGAACATTTGTACCTGGTTCTGAGTGACTTGTCACTTTTCTCCTGTTCAAAGAAATGCTTTTAGGGTTATTACAGATTCTGCCAAATCAGCTCCCTCTTTTCCACGTGAAGCCATCCTTCAGCATTCCAGCTCTCAGAAAGAAGCGACCAATGACTAATAAACCCAACAATCTCAACTACCCTAACTGGGAAAGCAGTGGGTGTTTCTCCAGCGTGTTGCTATATAATTCAGTGTAGTTCTAGATTTTGTTTACTATTGCTGGTTATTTGCAAATAAAACTCAAACCCTTGTATTGCAACCAACAAATTGCTGCCATTTTACAGAAATCCAACAAAACAGAGCTGTGACAAAACACGCTTCTGCTTTTGTTAAAACAGTATAATCCTAGTTTTTTTATACTGTCAGAGTATTTGATACGAACACCCAATTTTTATTTTATGTGAACAAGAATGACAGTTAAGACTGGTCTTAGACCTCAGTCAAGTGCATTTGATTTGCTTTATTTAGATAATAAAGTACTCAGCTGTGTAAAGCAGTGAAAACTGACATATTTCTTGGATGTAGAAATGAGAAATCAGACAATTTAAATGGAAGAGTCCCCGAAGTGGCAGATACACTTTAACACTTCATACAGCTAGATAAATCCTAAACAGACTGGGTCTTGAATTCTATCTATTTGTGCCTGTCACTGATTACTGGTGTACACAGACCGGGAAAATAATGCAGTTTCTGACAATGACCAAGGAGAAAAGATGAATCATGAAAGGTAAACTGATGAAGAATTCAATTACTACAGTTCTTCCACAAAAGCAGAAGTTTTCTAATGCTTATGCTAAGAAGAAAAATCTTTATTGCTATCCTTCTCTTTGAAAACTTCCTTCAAAAGTCAGAGTGAGTATCAGAGTTTAAAGACACAACTGTTTTCCACAAGTGCAATCTCTAAGGCAGTAACATTCTGCTGCCTGCTTGAAGCATTCAGTTATAGAAGCAAGGTCTTGTTTGCCACCAAGCTGACCGCTGCTACTCTATTCCTCATCTTACTTATGCCCCTCTCTGCTTCACACAATCACTCATCTCCCATATGCTCTGCAGATGTTTACACCAGAGTGTCAAACAATTACTCTCAAGTGGGTTTTCCAGAGACTACTTTATATTGTGGTTTTTCCTCACATAAAGACTAGCTAAAGACTGCTTTGTTCCCATTCTTTAATGTAGGCAGAGATGAGCCCCACACTATTGATCTTGGGTTCTTTGGTGAGGCTGTCTGGAAATGACAGAAACATGTATGTGTTGGCATTTTGTTAAGCTTAATATAGACTGACTTCTTGAACCACGTTTTTGTATTTAGAAACTGAATTCCAAAACAACGTCCAGGCTTGGTATCCCATGCAAACTCCACCAACTCAGGACAGATTTTAAGTGTACCAACAGTTTTCCTGCTTCTATCCCCACCTGGTTTCCTAATGTAAATTCAGAGACATCAAGGGATACAGCAGTACCACCTAAAATACAAATGAAGGAATGTCCAAGCAGTTCATGTCCATTTGGCTGCTCTTTTTATTACCATTATTATCCTGCTTGAGCAGGGAGGTTGGACCAGATGACCCAGTGTGGTCCCTTCCAACCTGACCCTTTCTGTGGTTACATGAAAAGCCTTCCAGTATGAACACTTGGTTCACATTTACTCTCAATACACAGACCATAAATCACCACAAGCAGGAGACCTCTCGGAGCCAGACTTCCCCTCAGCCCACCCCAGACTGACTTACTTGTGGGATTTTTTTGCATTTGCTCCATCTGGTCCCTTCCCACAGTCGTAGGCCTGGATGGTGAACGTGTAGTCCTTCTGCAGCTCACAGTCAAGCTTTTCCTTAGAGCGTATGATCCCCTCACCAGTGGATTTATCCACTACAACTGCTTCAAAGGGAACATTTTGCCCGTGGATTTTAAATCCACAAATCTCACCTACAGAGTTAAAGTAAAGACAGGTTAGAACTGGTCATCATGATGATGCACTTTTAAAATAAATGACCAAATATTTTGCAGCCAAGGGTTTGTGAGGGTCTGTGGACAAAGCAAGAGCACTGTGCTTTAAAATGGGTGAATTCTGGGAACTTTAGTAAAAAGAAGCAAACGTCTGCCTTCCAAGCAACTTGTTTACTTTGCATCCATTCATGCAGGAGTACAAAAGAGAAAAAGAGAAATGTAGACAGGCATTTCACAGGAGTACTTGAGACAGCTCTAGGGCAAGAGTAGATCTTATGTGAGCATACAGCCAAGGCCACTGGTAATGTCTTCTATGCCAAGCTACTGGCAATAGCTGGGCAGCTGGTTTACTTTGACCAGAGCAAGAGGTTAAAATGCACAGTTACAAGTCGAGGGATGAAAAAGCTTCGAGTACAGGTTCAGCACCATAATTACAGAAATTCTGCCAACAGATCAAAGGACAAAGTCTTCCTGTGCAATGTACCTGGCTAAAATCAGGGAATCAAAATAAACTACTGAATGAGAAAGGTAGAAATACCAACTTCTCAGGCATCCATTTCAACAGCTATCTACTAACACGGGCCAAACATTAGTCGGGGAAGCTCTCAGGGAATGATTTAGAAGGCTCTCCTCCTATTCAAACTCTTGGAAGGGAAGTCCCCAGCACATCATTTTTAAACACTTCTAAGCCTAAGGCTGCACTACAAGACTCTGGCTGGCACAGGTGAGTATGCCCAGCACACAAGAAAAGCCACTCAATACACTGTTTGATCACCTACACTGTGTTTTTACCTCTGTAACTTGATATATTTTGATGGGGACTTTCTTACACCCACTATTTTGCTATTACAGTTGAAGTGGTTTCTTAGTACCAACAACACACTCCTAATGAAAACATGTCTAGAGGTATTCAAAAAAGGAGGTTGATTCATATTTGAAACCACTGAAGTCAGTCCTGAAGGGTGTGTACTACAGCGAAGGTGGTGCAATGCTTTAGCACTTAAACATTACTTCACAAAGCATATGGAAAACTTCAGCTGCCCCCAAGAAGTGATCTACAAGTGAAAATATCAGAAAAGGCTAATTTTCCCCAAACAACTTCTTCGGTGTCCAGACAACACACAATAACCCCAAATGGTTCAAATGGATGTCTGATTTACAGATATTTCTAACCAAGGGTTTGGTTACATAACAGTTTTTATCAATATATTTTAAAATAGAAAAAAACTGGGAGAATAAATGGGACAAAAGAGCATGACAGGATCTTCTGTTTCAGTGCTGATTCCCCATTTCATAACCAAAGTTAGTAGGTTAATACTCATAAAAGGGATAGAAAGAACCCTTTATCACCTTCTTTGGTGACTGTCACCTCAAAACTCTCTAAAGGGAAAAAAGACAAACCCAAGTCAGTAACAGGAAAGGCTGAATGGGAGCAAATAAGGAAAAGGCAAAGATGCACACATTACACAGAAAAGCTTTGGAAAAACTGTATTTTAAAATTCCAGTGGTGATTTGCTGTAACTGTTACAATTTTAGAGTTTTAGTTATGTTAAATATGATTTAATCTTTTAAATCCACATTTTCATTTGCAGAATTTTGAAGTATTTCCTATGTTCATAACAAGAGATATTTTCAAAATTGCATGTTGATGAATAACCATCCATAAAGTAGAATTTATCTGATTTATATTATTCTATTTAAAGATTTGCCATAGCTCATGATTTAAAAATATACACATTAAATTGTGATTCTGATGAACACAAGAGTTTTAATTTAAGGAATGGGGAGGGGGAGCTATATATTTTCCTAGCAGTATACTGCTTTTCCAGGTTTAACAAGTAACATTTTGTTCTACTGCTGAAATACTGCAATGCTGGACAGAAGAGACTCAGGTACTCCAACATATTCCTCTCTTAGCACTGAGGAGGAGCTGTCCTGCCCCCTCCAGCCACCCCACAAAAGGAGAAGCTTCCACAGTGTCCTGGATCTTCCACACTGATGAGGAGACCTCAGATATAACAGTTTTACAAGGGTATGACACGACTGTGACAGGCACCTGGAATAGTTTCAGAGTTTTAATGAAAAGACAAACCCTGCTCTTCTCTTCCCTGGAAATCATAAACTCTTAAACCCCCAAACTACCAACTTTTACAATATCATCCAATGTGTCCATTATTTTTTTCCTGATTATCATCATGTTTAGCCTGAATTCCTGTACAACAAAGTGGACCTGTACCTTTAACATCACTTCCAGCAGATCTCCTGTTAATTCTCATACATTTCTAACAATGTGCAGTAAGACATTCAAGTTTCCATTCCAGAGTGGCCTCAGAAAGAGATGAGGCACTACAGTTACAGAGAAACATTTTTCTTAAAAAGGCAAAATTACAGTTTAATATTGAAGTGGAAATATAAGTAAGGAAAGCTACCTTATCACGAATTCTAGCCTTTCATTTTAAAAAGAGACAGTTTCTGAAATAGCTCTCAAGTCCTCCCTGAAACTCATTTCAGGTAATCCCTGGATTTATAATCAGCTCTTTATTTTAACACACCAAATATGCTGCCTCTTGTGGCACCCACATGATTTATATTTCAGTCTATTCTTACACAGGGTATAAATATAATCCCAGATTTTAATGTGTTTTGGCAACAGGATCATTGAAGAAAATTTTACACTGTTTAAATTCATGGCTGACACCACTCATTAGCCAGAAGTGACATTCCAACTGCAAGCTTTCAAATATTCCACATCTTAACTCCTGTACACCCACCTCCCTGTTCCCTACAGTATATAAAATACTTGCACAGTAAAGGGGAAATCCCTGCTTGAGAGCTTCAGCCATCAGACTGACTTTAGGCACAAACAATAAATGTACAATAAAAAAAATGTAACTGTCCTTTATTTTATTTTTATTTTTTTCAGCAAAACCACTTAGGATCAAATTCCAACATGATTCAATTTGTAATGTAGAAAAGATTCACTGAGGAACAAGAATAGTCATTGTCTTCTCAAGCAGATCTGTAACAGTCGTGGTGCAGAAGACGGATTCCATCCTGCCCCTATGTGCCAGGCAGTTTGACAAAGCAAGCTGGCATGACTTTATTCACACTGTTTTCCAAAGTGTGTAATTTCAAATTTAAAACCATACAAATAACCCAAGAAATAAACATCTATATAACCCTACTTATTTTTGCACACCTAAATTTTGGGATCCTACCCACAGCACAGAGTGAGCAAAGCAATAAAATGTTACTTTTATTTGCCCCACAGTTCATGTACTACAAAGCATCTAAATGAACTAGTTTCGAGATGTTTCGACATGCTCGAAATTGAAATAAAGCAAAAAAGCTCTACTTAAAATAGTTTAAACCTGCAGACAGTTCAGAAGTTTCACAGCTCAGCTAGAGGGCACAATTAATTAAAATATCCAGCCTTTTGAAGCATGAATAAATTTGATTTATAAGTAGGAATACACCAGTAAGGGCTGAAGCAGCCATTTAATCCTGAGCAGTGCTTGTTTTGCTGTGAAAACACATCACTGCCCCGGTGGGTTTCTCACACTGAACCCCCCAGAGACGGTGCTGGACACCAGCACTGTCTGTGCCAGGATGTGAGCACAGCACCCAGCAGAGCTGGTAACAGAGTCAGCACTCACCCACCCCGGGGCTCCTCAAGGACAGATTCGAGTATGGTTCCATTTAATGGCACACAAACACTTCCACAGACCCCCACGGCACAGCCCCTCAAAATTTATGCAATTCAGACCCAACAGTCTCGGACCAAGAATTTCTCTACAACGTTCACGTGCTACACTTAAAAGTTCAATTTCTTTAAATCCATTGGTCTGCTGCTGCTGTTTCAGAAACGTCCATTTTTGAAAGCCAAAATATATTCTGTTTATACAAATATATTCTGTTTATACAATTCCCAGTTGATAAAAATGTTCATTTAATGACAGCAGGTTTATACAATTTAGACCAACCCAATGGGAAAAGTCTCATTTAAGAAATGCTTTGACACTGGATTTTCCTCTGCAAACATAACAATATATTTGAAGATACTCTGACAGTACTTTCTTGAAAACATTACTATCTAAGAGGTATAAAACTGCCATTTTCAGATTCTGTTCAATGCTGCTTAACTACCAGCACCTACATTTAAAGCACTTAAGAACTGCAAGAGGTGATTCACGTTCTCCTCATGCCTGAGGACACAAGTCAGGCTTCCCATACCTCTTTCTCATTAACAGATTTTGTGTATACCAACACAAGCTTCCTCGTTTGGCAATGAAAAGTTTTTTGTACACAGACAGCAGCTTTATTTCCAGTTAAGATAACAGAAGAGCCTCTGCCATATGTACCCAATACACAAGGAAGTTTGAATTTCAGAGGTGTAGCATTATCTCTGAACTTCTGAATAGCAAGTTTACCATTATCTTCAGCTTCATTGGAGATAATTACAGCCTTATGATAATGCAACAAAACTGTTACTTTAAGCAATACTTCAAGAAGATTGTGACCAAACTGCCATAACACTGCAGCACTCAATGCAGTCAGCTGCTGAACATTTCAAATGGTTCTTAATTTAAATTAATCACTCTTCTATCTCTTCCTCCTTGAAGCCAGGCTAAGCAACGTTCCCAAAAATGGCTCACGTCACATCCTTTAGGTACTTCACTAGGATTCTTAACTCTCAAGTTTTGCTTAACAAAGTAAGCTTCTGCAAATATCCAATTTAAGCTTGTGCTATCCACTACAAGTAATTTAAATACCTGCAGATGCTAAGTGGTATTCTTCAAACACATCTTTCTAACACTGTCAAATTCAAAAAAGGACTTTCCGTAACACTGCATCCAATTAATGAATATAGTATTCCTAAACAAAAGTTTTCAGAAAAAAATCTACTGCGTAAGTTTGTAAGAAAACTGTCAGTCCTATGCTCAAAGTGAAGAATTAGCCCACATTTTGCAAATGTGTATCATTCCCTTTATTCTTTGCTAGAGGAGAAAAAGCTTTTTCTGCAGCAAGAGGAAGTTGTTCAGTTTTTAAAATACCCGAGATTGTTAAGCAAACTTATGACAGACATGCAATCCTAATTCTACTAATTAGTATTTTCACTCTATTAAGAAACAAATAAAAAAGGCTAAGAAAACCAAAACTCTCTTCAGATTGGTAAGAAAATCATTGTTTCAGAACTCCCACGCTGAATGCTGAAATCTAGAAATGTGGAATCTAGAGGATTGAGGAAAAGGATAGACACTATGAAAACAAATAAAAAATAAAACACCAGAAAATTACCATGTACAGATGAAACTGAAAGAAGCAAAGTGCTTTCTGGTTTGGATACCTGGATACAGCTGCAAATCTGAAATAAAACGCTGGTCCATGCACACACATTCCCTAGGATCTAAAAGCTTTGAAATGTTACGCTACTGTTATGGAAAACACACTAACACAGCATTTGTCCCTGAGAAAGCATTTCCACATCCTCAAACAGAAATGCAGATGAATTCTTTACCTGCAAAACGCAGAGGTGCATCTTTGTCCAGGGCTATTAAAGGGGGGTCCAAGAGCACCGTGTTGTCATTTTCTGTAACTATGCCATGATAGGTTGTTTCAATCCATGGCTTATGCTTGTTAACTGAAAGGAAAACAGAGTACAAAGTCAAAACATCTGGAATGGACAATATCTTTAAAAAACGCTTTATAATACTAATTTCAATATTTTCCTCTTTTATAATTCTGAATCAAGGTTTTAATAAACTAAAAGACTTGAGACAAAATCCTAGCTAAGTATGTTCAGAAGAGTTGAGTGTCCCTGTAGGCTTTCCAAAAGTAACTCAGAGAATTTAAATTAGTTTCTAACTATGCTGGGATTTAAGATGCCCCTGAAGTGCAATTCAGAAACCTGTTAACAGTGATGGGGAGCTGCTGCCATCGGTGCCAAGTGTGACACCAGCAAAACCTCAGTCAGCACCAGCCGAGGGAAGTCCAGCCAACACAAAACATCAGGGTTTGTTTACACTCTACGTCCTCCCCCTAACATGGACAACTTGGGATACAGCTGGTGGACTGTTCTTCAGAACATGAAGGCTTGTTCTCCTGTCAGCTTTTTGTCTTGTACAGGGGGTTTCACCATCATTAAGAAAACAGGTGGGAAAGAGATCGAACTTCAGTTCTTTATTAGTTGTTTTAAGAGACTGGAAAACTCCACTACAAAATCACCTCTGCACAGAAGAGCCTCAAACCGATCACCTGAGCCTGTCTCAGGATGACTGGTCTTCCCCTGCTGCAGAGAAATGCAGTATCTTTTCCTGTCAGCCTCAAAAGGAGTTTCTTCTAGCACATCACTAAAGACGCAAGATCAAATCATGTTATCTACTAGGTTATCATCTACTCTGTGACAATCCAATAGGACAGTCCCTTGATTATTAAATATTTAGCTTTATGTTATGCTCCCCAGCTCAGCTGGTGGAGTGTGACTGCCTGAGTGGCTCCCGGATTGTTAAGTCTCCTTAACAGTATCATTTTCCCAGATGCAATTCTGGAAGGTTGCATGTATCCAGCTGCTTAGAACCTATGGAAAAACAACCTACAGGGCCCGAAAACTGCTCCTTACCAGACAAAACCAAGTAATCTTCAGCAAACAACACACAGTGAAATACAAGAAATGCCTTGCTAGAGGTTACAACAAACACACAAAAGAGCATTCCACAGGCAACATCATCCAGGTTTTGGTCTGCACGAGATAAAGAACGTAAAATTTAAGAAATGCATGCCTGTACAATCACAGCAAAATATACACTACAGCTAGAACACATCACACAGCTGAGTCCCGCTATTTCACCTCTCAAGAATTATATAAGCAGATTGTCAAAACAGGCAGAGATAGAAGGCTAACCCAGACGTTTGAATCCTGCCTCTTCAACAAACTAAAATGGATTCATGTCATGTGCCATATGCTTACCCAGGGGAATTAAAAAACAGCGATAAAAGGACACTTCAATAAACGATTAAACCTAGAGAACTCATACAGGAAACCGTAATACTCCCAGTATGCTTTCATCTGCAATCTTTTACTAGTTAGTAGCAACAGCAGACAGGATGTATCATCTTCATCCATAACAATGCAGCAAGAAAGAACTCACAACGAATCGTTTTAATGCAAACTGTGTTTAATTACTCCATGTGGTTTTACTTAATAGGGCAACACTCCCTTTACTGCCTCAGTAGGCTCACACAGGCACACTCTCAATATGCAGCACACCAAAGAACCGGTTAAATGCCAAGTACATTGTTCTGTTTACCCAGAGAAGTTCAGCGCTGCAGCACCCTCCCAGGACGTGGCGTTTCAGAACAAACCTGGTCATGCTCAGAGGCACTGAAACAGATTCCCCCTCCGAGGGAAGGTGCCAGTAATTGCTCTAGTGTGAGGCTCCCATGGAACACTCACCCACAATTCAAACCTGGTCTCAAGAACACCACCACCAATACAGCTTTGGCTTCAGGAGCATAAGGAGGTCACAGTTGTGTATTTTTCTGTCAGTACATCTGGGACAGTTATATCCCAATTGAAAATGTGAGTCCTTTCATCCGTTCATCTTAGTCCTTGCAAGGATGTGGTATAAAATACCAGAAGAGATCTCTGCCAGAAAAAACCCTCCATCTCCATTATAATGCTTCTGAATGTGGATTACAAAAATACTTAGGTTTTTTTTAAAGTTCTGAGAAACCTTCTCCTAATTTAGCAACCTCCTAAATCCCACTACTGCTGGGTAGGGAGTTCTATAAAACCTTCAAGTACTGTAACCACATATGAACAGAATTATGAGTATGCTGAGCATCTGCAGAGTCTAGTGAACCTTCAAACAACAGGCCCAGTTGAAAGCAAAGTCATGTCCTTTTATTGTGCTGCAGACAATAAAATCATAAAGCTTAAACCCCTTTGTGTTTTGGAAGGCTAGAACATCACCAGATTTTAAAACATAAAGCTTAAATCCCTTTGTGTGTACGAAGGCTAAACATCACTGGATTTTAAACCACCAAACTTACTGCTGAATATCCAGGAAAGGCCCGTTATCCGTAGCTGTGATCTACTGACTCCAGCAGAACCACACACTGGAAGGAATTCTCAAGCTAGCATTTGAAATATGAGGTACCGTGTACGAGCAATACATCGCTGCTTCCCTTCAATCAAACAGAACCAAGTGTTACCCTGATCTCAGCTGCTTAAATAGCATTAAATCTCGGACTGAGAAGAGGGACAAGAATGTGATGGGGTAGTTTAATTGTCACAAAACTCCTGCAATCTACAGAAGTTGTTCAAGCCAGACTGGTAGTTTCAAGCTTATTCCAAGCTTGACACTAACAAAGTGCCCTGAGCTGTTAATCTCTTGCCATTTAACTGGGATAAACTACACCGGTTTCCTTGAAATACAATATTCACACTATTTGTAAGCGCCTCAGCTGGAATCTGCTGTAAATCCCAACGAGCATTTAATCTAGTCAAGTAGGGGGAGCCGTGCTGGCACAGGCAGCTCACCAACTTCTGCTTGGCTCTTAGTGGGCACGAAGGAATTCCAAGGCCAGCTAAGCACAGGCATTTCCCGGGTGGCGCCCTGAATGGAGAAGCTCCTGCAGAGCCCTCCCTGCTGCCCAGCCTGACGGACATGTCCCACCAGGTGAGCACCTCCCAGCTCTGTTTGTCTGCAGGTAATTGCTGCTACAGGGGGAGGAACCACACATGTGCCTCCAACACTGGGTTTGAAAATACCCTCTGCTACAGGTAAATGTACTCAGTGTCTCCTGAACCAGAACAGACCAGCCAGACTGCTCTGCAGAAAAGGGAATGCTCCTCAGAGCAAGGATGCTTCCGTCCC
Source organism: Ifrita kowaldi (assembly GCA_013398055.1). Classification (NCBI taxonomy): domain Eukaryota; kingdom Metazoa; phylum Chordata; class Aves; order Passeriformes; family Cinclosomatidae; genus Ifrita; species Ifrita kowaldi. Next base: position 146,335 of record VZRS01000201.1, read on the forward strand.
AAGAGCAATGGCTGATGCTGCAGAACACAATCCAGCAGATAACCTTCTCCTGCTGCCTAAAAGAATTAATGAACGTAAATGAACAGGTAGGCAGGGCAACCAGGTTTAGGGTTAGTATGGAAATTTTAATCAAAAGCTATTAAGGCAATCAGAATTAATTCAGTTCTGTAATTTGAAAGCAAACATTAAAATTAAATGTACTTATCAAAGTCCTTTCTGAGGACTTCTATTATCTTATTACAAGTGGTCAGAAGTTCATTTGACTTAAATGGGATGTGGCACCTACACGACCAAAGATTTAAACACACCTCAACCAGAAAGGGCTGTAGCTGGAACACTTTTTCTTCTAGATAACTACTTCTAACATACAGTGCTGTCTAGCCATGTTGCATATTGTTAAAACTGAATCAAGATGATTCATGTCAAAATAAATTCTTAAGAATTAACTGGTTTAACACATTAAACTCAATAACAAGTACTAGAGTTTGAAAGCTATTTGTTCAATCTAGTGACAGTAAACACAAAATCCTCATTCTGAATATGTACCTTTGAGATATGAAAAATTCAGAGAAAAATTCACAAAAAGAGAATTATATTATCTGTCAATACAGATGAACTGCACTCCATCTGCACTAGATGAACTAAGTAGAGTCCTTTACTTCTGTCCTGAAGGTCTGACGAAAACTGATTACTGTGTATCTTTTGCTTAATCGTCTTCCTCTTGATGCAAGAGATCACAAGGATGCCTTTCAGTGAGACAGTAAAAACTCCAACCTATCTTACCCTGAATAGTCGTAATTTAGTGCTGTTCTGAAGAAATTTCAAGCCATATCATTGAAAGAACAAGTCTGTGTAGTACCTAACCACAGAAAAATACAGTCCAGCCAATGAGTGAAGAGCTACACAATAGAATATGCCTTCTCCACCCTGAAAGTAAAGCTGAATAAGAAAGGGCACAGCACGGCCTGATTACAATGTGTGTTCTGTCCTGCCCCACCTGCCACTCACAGCTCCTGCCTCCAGGAGAACAGACCCAGGATTAACGTTGGATATAAACCAGTGCAAATGAAAAGATGTATTGTATTTGTTTATTTAACTGGGTCTTCTCATACCTAGAATTTTATCAAAAGTCATCATCTTACAACCAGGTACAAACAATGGGATAAAACTGAATACAAATTCAGTTCAAATGCTGAATGTCTTGATAGCATGGAACTTATCCGTAGTATGAGGTTCCAAGACAAATTACCATTTCCATTGCTGGAAACTGAAGGCAGCAACAAACCATGAGGGAGTGAATCCAGGAGACTCACTTGGAGTACCCAGGAGATGCCCCAGGACAGGGATTAAGTAAGGGCACGGATATCCACCACTAACCTCTGTGGTTCCCAGCTGAAGGAAAATCCGGTGGTTGAAATTCATCCCAAAATTTCAGGTCTCTATCTCGGATTCTTTGCCACAGTTAAGGGGCACTTGTAACTCCTGCTCTGGAAGCTCAACTGCCATACACCAGAGCACAAGATAATGTTTATAAACTATCAGCTGCCTACACTACGAGCCTGTACAATTAACACTAATTCTTCAAACATCACATTCAAACCAACAGCTGTAGGGATTCAACAGGGTTTTATTAAATTATATTTTGCCTAGAGAAAAATCTCTTGTTTATCACCACTTACAGAAAGTTTCCTGTTCTCCACTGAACCAGTTGCCTAAATCTGATTTTATTTGTACAAAGATACATGCAAGTTTTGCTACAAGCCTGATGAAACTAAGAGACATGCAAATGACTGATTAGAAACTATCTGCAATTTTCACTATCCGCAACTGCAACAGAAAAAACATTCAGAGTACCAAAGACCTTAGACAGAGGATACACTGACCAAATTTGAATTTGGATAAAAGCCTGGCAGAGAAAACAAAGATTCCACCACAAAACAGTTTAAATAGGATTAAGACAACAAAGACTTAATTTTTCAAGTGAAATTTAAAATGTTTTACACTAAACAGAAGACTGAAATAGAAAACATAAGCCTTTAACTACAAACATTAAATTAATGTTATCTTAAATGTTGCTAATTTATAGTGCAAGGATGGAAACCCCTTCCGTTTTAACTGTTGTCGTATTTACAAACTTCGCTCCTTGAAAGGAAACAGTATTTAGAAATACAGCAAACATCACCCCGGTATAGCTGGCACTTCTGGCTCTACTTGTTGACTCCATTTAAAAACAGGGAAACCCACTGGGAGCAGTAGCTGCAACTTGTTTTCAATCAGATAGAAAGCAAGTGAGATGAGACCTAATACTATAAACAAAGGACAGACAGACAATTCTTCAAAGGCACTGAGGTTTCCAATAATCCCTTCTAAAGGCTCCTAAGGAGGTTTAGTCCCTACAGAAGCCAAAGCAAGTCAATCAGTACAAAACAAATAAATTAGAGTGCAAAACAAGATTTATTTAAGACCAAGACTTCCGCCTCACTAAACTCTCCCATGTTTCAAGGTATCACTTCTGTCTTTTGACAACAACGCTACAAGATGTGTGGCCCTTAACATCATAAACCACATTTCAGAGAGATTTCTCCCAAAGGAACTAAAGAGAATAAGGCTCAGAAAAATGGTGAAAGTGCTTTTATTCAGAAAACTTTAATGACCACGGTAGTTTCTTCTTCTCTGCAGAACAGTTTCAGAGCCATCGCATACTTGGGCTTCACGACAGGAAATGCTGTTTTACCCAGAATGTCAGAATTCTAAGTTGTGGGATGCTCACATTATGGAGAGCTGTGGCCTGACCCAGGTTTAACTTCAACCCTTCTAACTTCCATGAGAAATTGAAGCCCATGAGCCCAGCTTCTTTCCTTCTTCTTAAAAAAATCTTTGCAATTATCTGCAACTGGTCATTTTTTGTCTGCAGAAACATTAAGACCTCGAACCAACCATACATTGATTAAGTCTAGAGAAGTTTCTGTTGACAAATTTTCCTGATAACTCTGCACAGACAGCACAACCTGCAGCCTAATAACATGGGAGAAGACAACCAGCACAAGAGTATTCCAAACACAATGTAAACCATGCTTGCCCAGATCATCTCTCCTCCATTTCAGTTTCCACAGCAGTGCATTATTTTAAATAACACACATAGAAAAAGAGATTAAAATTGTTTGCACAAACAGATGGCTGTATATAATGCTTTCCCAAGCACTACACATCGTAGAGAGGTCTCATACTGGTTAATTCTATCTCTTCTCAGTGGTTTCTTACTTTCATAAACGCTTGAAGAATAAAAAAACAACAGGTCCCATAAATAGCCAAAGTGTTTCTACATAATGCTTTAGGGTAGCGTTACATTTCCTTGTCTCTACAAAGGAGATAGAAACCTACCCAATCCCCAGCCCAATATTATAAAGGCTGTTCCTGTGTCAAAGAAACATCTGCAGCAAGACTGTGGTAGTAACAAAGTGGTTTGTGGTTTGGATTTAAGACATTCTCAGCACCACATAACTTCCTGAAATAATCACAGATCAGCAAAGCTTCCTCAAGAAAGTATTACTTTCATCAATACCCTTCCTAAATGATAGTAAGTTGGAAGGGACCCAAGACAACAGAGGTCTATTGCTCTACCTGGTCAGGACCCACAGAAGCAGCAGCCGTGAGCTGCGCTGCCTCCTCCTCTGGAAACTCCTCCGTTCCACTCCCATCCAGCTCTGGTCAGGAACATCCAACTGCTTCACCCACAAACACAGTCTGAATGCACTGCTAGGTACTGCTTTTCCACTGCAACAAGCTTAGAAATATTTGGGTCAACTTGATCAATTACAAAACAAATTCGATTAGATTAAGAGTTTTGCACCAGCTGGACAGGAAAATGCCTCTTCAGAACCCAAAATCACTCTCTGCATCTCTTAAAATAGCTACAGGGAAGATGGTAGGTCAGCTAGCTCACACCTGCCTTTTGTGCAAGATCGCATCCCCCAAATGCTATTTCCCTTTCTTTCCATCGTCAAAAAAGAAACCACTTTTCACTCCCCTGTTCCAACAACAGGAATGGCAGAACTGGCAAGTGGAACTCACCACTGGTGTATCCTTTCCAGTCCATTTTTGCACATTACTGACCCAAGCACAATCCCATTTTCACCACTTACAATAAATCTCAGCGACCTCAGTCACAAGGACTTTTAAAGTCACAGATGAAAAAGATGAAGCTGTACTTGAAAAAAATCTGAACCAGCAATATAGCACAAAATGGAAAGCTTACCATAAATGCTTCCAAACAAATGCCTTTCCTAACAACAGGGAAAGGAAAATGAGCAGCCCTTGCAGCTTTCCAGGTGTTCTCCAGAACTTAACTGTCACTAAATGCATCTCCACATAACATTATTAACAGGCCTACCTACAGCAGCCAAAACGTCGCAAGAACTAAGGCAACTGCACACGCTAAGCTGAACCAGCCCTCATTTTGTAACTCAGTTATGCGTGATGAAGTTTAACAGATCAGGACCTGCAGACCAGCAGCTCTGTAGATCTGACTGAAAACAGGTACTGTCTCTAACAAGCTGCAGAAAAGCTGCCTACCAGCGCTGTCCCGGGTAACGCTGCCTCTACTTGCCATTTGTTTCCAAAGCATGTATCAGCTTTCTTGGAAAATGGTTTTTTATCTTAATCTTATTCCTAATTTCGAATGATGGAATTAGAGCCACTATGCTTGTGTGCTAGTGTGGTAAACGTTACATTTAATGATTCCAAGAACGCTGGTGAACAAACTGTACTTGAGGGATCTTACACAGGTTAATGATGGCCACTGTTAAAACAGCTGGCAGAGGACTTCCTAGAGTTACTACGGCAGCAGCTTCTTGATCCACACAGGGAAACTGCAGCAAGATGTGCCCGTAACGAGCTGCTTTTTAGATCGAGAACTTCCCTTCAACGTTTGTACAAGCCATTTTACAGCCGCACTTCTAATGCACGCTCCTATTCAACGCTCTTAAATCTCATCATACGATCAGGTGAATCTTGCAGAAACAGCATTCCCGATGCCAGGGGTAACCTTCAGCTGAGGAAGCGTCTCCGAGCCTCTCACTGAAGCCTGCCGGGGAGCAGCCCCGCAATGCGTATGATGCTGCTGCTCCTCGGGATCAATCAATAGCCACCAGGCCCGTGCTCACATCGCGAACCCGCACGGTCTGGCCCAGGCGCTGCTCCGGCTCACCCCCGCACAGAGGTTTCCCACACCAGCCCAGCCAGGCCCGGCTGCCCACGGGCTCTCCGAGGGGGTTTATCCCCGCTCCCACCGCGGCTCTGCCCGGCCCCGCTCCGGCCGGGTCTGCCCGCGGGACCCTCCCGGCAACAAGTGCCGCCCCCCGCCCGCCCCGGGCCCCGTTATGTAACAGGCGGGCGGACACAGCGAGCGCCGCCGCCGCGCATCCCCCGCCGGGCCGGGATCTGCCCTGCGCGGCTGGGAAGGCTCGGGGCCGCTCGGCGCAGGTGAGCCGGGAGGACGAGCCGCCATCCCCTCGTCCCCTCTGCAGGTGCAATGGCCGCGGCGGGGTCACCCCGGCCCCAGCTCCATCCTCCCCCCTTTCCCCACCCGCGGTGTCCGCC
>VZRS01000201.1:159049-189059 GCA_013398055.1 Ifrita kowaldi
CTTTCTCTAAAATTCCAGTGCTCCCAGCTTCTTCCTGGCAGTGCCCTGGCTGTTTAAGTTACAGTCTCCTCAGACACGAGTGCAGCTAAATCCTTTGTCATCTCCCATGTTTATTTCTGTTCTGACAGATACCAGTTGTGACCCTTCCTGCAGTAAGCCACTGCCCTCCTGGCCTCCACTCTAATTGCAGCTTTGCTAATCATGTTTTGATCACCACCCATCTAATCGCTGCTGCGCACGCCAGAGCCGGCCCTGAGAGCAGCGGAGAAGGGCACACACGCAAACAGCGCCTGTGCTGCCGTCCGTATGGGAGGATCAGGGGATTACGGGAACAGCAAGCCCCGATTAGCGCTGCCGAGGCACCGGGAGCTCCTCGCCAGCGGCAGGGGCCGATTGCCTCCCGGTGGGGAGCTCCGAGGCACACGGTCTCCCTACAGGGACACGTCTGTCTGCCCTTGGCAAAGCTGGGTGCCGCTCTCCCTTGCTGTTCTGAATAGGAAGATGGTTTTAAATGCTGGCAGTGACCCGTCCCGGGGTGGGAAGGTTGTGTTAAAGCAGTGGGACACCGTTCTGGGAACGAACAGAGGGTTGTTGCTATCACTGACTCAGCCACTGACCCACCACCAGCAAGAAAACAGCAGAATTCTATTCAGTGGCTTTTGAATAGGCGTTATGAACACATTAACCCTAAAAGGGAGCCAGCAAAGAGCCGATTTGTCTTAACAAAGCAGGAAACAAACATCCACTGAGCTAAGGCTCACATACCAGGCAGAACAGACCTCGGTACTCAGCGGGCCCCTCCCCAACCAACCCAATATATGCAAATGAATCTGAGTGATTTAGAATAATTACCCCATCCCAACGTGTGCTGCTTTAATGTATCCATTAGATTGTTAACTCCATGGTTTCCTCTGCTCAGTGAGGGAAGATAAAACATTTCCAGTGAGTTCTTTTGGAAAGGTTATATGCCCACCTCTTTCATGGGATCTACTCCTGCTGGACCTCACAGGATCTCAAGGACCATCCCACTACTCAGACAAACATTCAACAACCATGAATTTCCACTTCACCTGGACCTTTTAACGTTCCAGGCTTTCTCTTATTTTCAGCCTGGACAGAGAGCCTCCAAACTACTCTTTCTCCTTCTGCTCTATCTTCTGTTCTGTGTCCATCAAAAGTGGATCAGCTGAATAAGTGGAATGACACACTGTCTTCTGCAAAAGGAAGCGGGGGGGCTTTAAATCCCATGTTGTGTTAAATGACTGAAGTACAGTGCTTTGTAGTGCATGCTAACAGCACACACTGCTCCCTGTTTACTGCTGCTTCAATGAGACATTGTCCATTGAGTGGAAGTAAAAAGCTTATGAGATGAGACAGGCATATCATCCTGTCTGAAGCCCAGCTTACACAGGCAGCTTCGTGCGGCGTGAGGAAGAGCCTCTGGGAATGACAGGCGTCTGTGGAACATTAAAATACGACCCAGGATAGGTCAAGTATTTATTGACCTGATCTAAAACTGAGTCTGAGTGCCCAGGTTTCACTGATTTGAATGAGGAGTATATGACAGCTTAAACTCCAGAGGCTCTGCAGTGACTGAGGAGTCCTCAAACTGAGCAAGACACAGAGGGGCGAGTCTGTCTGCAACAGAGTAAACAGGATAAACCTTTTCCATTTGTTAAAGCCATGATTTATGGACAAGATTATCATATGCCATTCTACAGTCCTAATCCTAGACCTTGAAGTGGCAGCAGAGATTAGAGTCTCTGACCATTTTCTAATGTCACTAGTAATCAGTGACACATCTCAGACAGAAAAGATGCTAAAGCAACGAAAGGGAAAAACACCCTAAATGTCTGTAGAATATTTTTTTTTCTCTCCAGTGAAAGGCACACAAAGCCACACATCACACAGTAGATATGCACAAGAGAATTCAGCACTAGAACATCTTCATACCCTTTTCCCTCAAGCATCTCTGCTCCCTTTGCTGCCCAGCTCCCATTCTGCCTAACAGCTCCTTAATCACAGTATCTGTCACACACATAAAATATTATTTAACCTCCAGCACAGAGGAAAATGCATTTATAACCTACTGGGTTTTCCCCTTTAATCTCCCTTTCTTCCTTTCCCCCCCCCCCCCCCTTTTTTTTTCAGTAGCTCTGAGCAAGAATGGTTCTAACAACCTTCACAAAGACTTATTCAGGTCCAGACAGAAACCAACTCTCTGCACTCTTGTCAAGACAGGAGACTAAAAGAACAACACACACGACCTCTTCTTTCTACCCAGGTGACAGAACACACTCAAACACACCAGAAAAGCAGTGTGGCCTCTCCTGCAAAGATGTCAGTAAGTGTCATTTTAGAATTACAGAATCAATTTAATTATGATTGAGGCTCAACTCAGCCACAACCCAATCCTGCAGATAGAATGTTATGATCCCTCAGTGATATTTAACAGTTCTTGTGTTTCAAAAGTATTTTTGTGTCCTTGCTCTGCAGCAGCCTGACACAGCTGAATTGAATGTTCCTTCTGTCTGGGCAGAATTCAACGTGTTGACTTCCAGCTTTAAGCATGACCAGGTCTAGGATCTGACTACGCCAAAGATCTTGTTCTCTGTGATCCATCTCACCAGTAGTTAAGTCAAGGCGCTGTTCCTGGCAAATTCTCTATTTAAACCCCCAAGGGCCTTCTCTGCAGATGGATATGAGCCGGCAATCTTTGCATACACAGTGGTGCCAGGCCAGCCTACTACTTACTAGAGCAGGTACACTCTGAGCTCTCCTGGTTTTGGTGTCTGCAAAACCCTTAGCAAGCCTTTCCTCATTGTGACTGGGATGCAGTTTATCTAAACACTTCTCAGTTATCCAAGTCTCCCCTCCTCCTTTTGACAATGGCACTGAAAGTGAAAAGATTTAATTTAATTCCTTGCACCGCTCCAATCCTCTGACATCTAGACTTTGCTACATTTAGAGAGAAGAAAAAATCAGGTTACAATTACCATGTAGCTACAACAGCCAGAGTAAGTCCACATGTCCCATATAGTTTCAGAAACCTGTGACCTCAAGGTCAAGGTCAGACTAAAACAAAGGCACCACTGTACACCCATATGGTGTGAGAGCAGCTAAGCATGTACAGAACCAGCACAAGGCACAGCTCCTTTTAGAGGGAGACTCTGAAGTCTGGTGCTGCTGGCAAGGCAAGGCAAAAGCTTAAGATTCTGTCTAGTTTAATTATCATCTTTCTGCAGGCTCAAGGAAGCTTATGAGAACACAACAGTGAGGCAGAATTCTCCTCCTGTACTTCCACCTACAGAAACTCATCCCTTCCTGACCTGCCCCTATTTCCCTCCCCACACACCCCAGAGGTTTAGCAGAATCAAGCCATTAAAAAATCCACCACTGAGCAGAGACTACAACAGGGAGCTCTTCTCCTGGCAGGAGGCAGGGCCGTGCCTCGCTGTGCCCGGGCAGCACCACAGCCCAGGCACTGCTGCAGACACGGATCAGGGGACACGCGGTGTCTGGCTGCTCCAGGCACTCGAGGTACAGGACAAAAGACTGAAGGCAAATGCTCAGCTACCACTGTCCATTCCAATCACGTTCAAGGCAATTTACACTGTGCCCTCCGATTAGGAGGTCACAGGCAAAGCTGAACACGGATTACAGTGCACAGTCAGCAGCAACACGAGCTCCTGTGTCACTCCTTGGTCAAGTAACTTCCTGCATTGTTTCGTGGGACAAACACATGTACATAGTAACATCCAAAGCTGCTCTCTTCTGAAGCAGCACCCTCCTCTGAAATCACGGAAACTTTACATCCCTTCATGCAGGGAACAAGAACAGCAGGGAGCAAGGGTTTGGAGCTCAGGGGTGTCTCTGCATCCAGCCTTGATGGAACTTACGTTTTCCATGCTCATCTCACAGAATTCCCCTCCTCTGGTGAAAGGATTTTCAGAACAGTCATCCCTGCTTCTTCTATCAGTTGGAATATTCCATCAGGAGAGTCCCGAGTTACGCCTCAAGTAGTGAAATTACTTTCACCTCACTGCAACTGGGGATGTGTTTTATATGACAACATGGGGACTGTGGTGCAAACCCCGTGTGCTTGTGTAACTCAATTATGATTTGTGTCTTCCAAAATGGGAAATTAGCTGTACAACAGAGTATGCAGTGAAATGAAACACGGGGAACTTACCCTTCACCTGGGGCTAAAACCCCAACAGTTCAGCTAGGAACACTATTAAATACCCATTCAAACATAAATCAAACTAAGTGGGTCCCTAATATTTTAAGAGTCTCAACTGAGAACACAGAGGTAACCTTAGGATTCAGCTGAACCAACTTAAAGTACCAAGGTTAAGCTGAAGTATTTTCTAACCTTGGGAAAAAAACTGTTATTAACTACCTGTGTTACTCACAGAGTGGGTAAAGGGCCTTCTTCTCTGGCAGGTGGACAAAGAGCTCAGGTGCTGAGCATCACTGACAGGCACAACACATGGGAAGAGGTACCCAAATGTCTCCAGCTGCTCTTGTCATGGACAGACAGGATCCTCTCCTGTCCCTCTGGGGATTGCTCACTTGTAACTGCATCAGAAGAGAGCAGCAGGAACCATCAATAGTGAAAAACTAAAGTACAGAGGCATCAGTCCACATCTGGGTTGGAGTCATTATTCCAATTGTAAAACAGAGGCTGAAAGTTTATTTTCTGAGTTTCACATGCCTCTGGTCACAGAGCACCATTTAGTACCAAGGAGAGTCAACCTGGAAAATGTCAAGGCAGCAAAAAGCTCTGTGCATAGAACCATTTCATGCTGATACATGAGGCAGCTTGTGAGCAGGCCAGGTTATAAAGCTTCAACATCTTTTTTTTCTTTTCCAAAATAAACAATCCCCAAACTGAAGTGCTTCAGGCTACAAAGGAAACCAGCCAGGTTGTTTACAACATACAGCAGGAATCCTGCTCAGGGCAAATCAGCTGCAGAGCAAATGAAGTAGTAGGTGATTTCTGTCTTTGGATGGGAACCTACCTCAGTCTGGCAGGGAACAGATCCAAGCTCCTACCTTGGTAAATAACAGCAGTGGTCCTCCCTGTTATACAGCACTTTTGTACTTGTAAAACTCTGAAAAACATCAGTAGCAAGGAGGTTTAAGGGACACTGCAGTGCAAAGTGTCTGTAAATGCCGCGAGTCTAAGGCAGGTCTGGAAGAACCTCCACAGCAATCCTGTGGCCTATTTCCTGACTGCTCCAGAATTCAGATACACAGGGTACAGACTCTGCAGGATGCAAATCACTCCTCACCTGAGGCTGCAAGAAAAGTCTGTCCACCAGTTCACTCACTGGTGCTGTGCCTGCTCCTGATTACTGAAATTTGACATTTTAATGTCCTTTCAATCTAGTTTGAAGGGCCACCACAGAGCAGCCCCTTCCTTGAGCCAGAGTCACACGTCCCCCCCTCAGTCAACGCTGTAAGGGCTGCCCCCCCTCACCAAATTCACATTGAAGTGCTTCTTAGGCGACCAAGTCAAAATCTAGAGAATCCTTTGGGCTCATTCCTGGTTTATTTTAATAAAGAAATTTCTTATCTGGCCCCAACAAAAAGGGGTAAAAGATTTACTTTCACATAGAACTTTACAAAGCTGCAACTGAATCAAAAGGAGTTTTCATAAATAGATGTACAATTGCTCTCATGACACAGTATTTATTTGCTCAAGATAATTTCTTCCTTGTGCTCACAAGTCCATTCTTCCTTTTGCAGACAACCCATGGTTTCTCTCCAGCTTTTCCCCCATTTTGAGACCACAACAGCATCCTGTCGGCAGAATTTCTTGCCATGAAAATGGTCACGTTGTCACAGTCAGATTCTAGAATTGTTACTGCAACTAATTAACAACCATAGGAAAAGAACCAGGAACAGGTGAATTGAGTTCAGCTTTAATAGATTCTGAAACATCTCAAAGTCAGTGCAACCCACAGCAAAATCCAGAAGTTTCGTAAAAACCACCTGCACATATGAGAGAAAATGAAGTGCTTGGTTTTAGGCAGCAGTGCTGGAGACTATGTGCAGATTCCTGAACAGTCAGTGCACCTCGGGAATTTCACTGCAGGTTTTTCAGTCTGTAAATGTCTGTGTGTGTTTTAAGGCCCTGCAGCTACAAAGAGAGTAAACCTGAGAGTGTCACCTGTACACTCAGTGCTGGACAGCCTAATGCAGCACTGCTGCCTCTTGCAACAGTGCCTCAAGAACATGCTATCATCCTAGGATCCAGAGAATTTCCCTATCACCAAACAGCTGCAAGGAGGGAAACCATGTACGATTTTTCAAGTGACTAGAAACTTCAGTTTATTAAAGCCCAGTGCAAGCTGGATTTAAGTTAATGATCATTAATTGTTCCTAATGTGAGAGCTAGTCTTGTGCAGCAATTAAAGGGTTAAAGTGGAACTCTGTAGTATTTTAAACAAATTCACATATTCTCTATACAAATTTGGCAAATTCATGTCACAGCCATAGATCTCATTCTTGCAATTCCTGCAAAACATCTGCAGCTCCTCTGTCGGAAGCCAAGAGAAGCCCCTGGGCAGCCAGGTGTGCCAGGGCTCGGGCACGGCCTCCAGTGCCCACCAGGGCCGGGCAGCTCCGGCCTCCAGCCCGGCCAGGTGGACTTCTTGAACCAAATCTGCTTTGACACATGCTCCCAAAAGAGCTCGAGGCCACAGAGCAGCTGAGTATGGAAAAACTGATTGCATCAGAAACACTGCAGCCAAAAGGAAATCAAAACCATGACTCCAAAGCCAATCAAAAACCCAAAACAACCCCCCGAAAGCAAGCGTTTATGTGTTTAGATGTAATAAATATTGCAAAGCACATTTGTCTTCCCCCCCCAAGTCAATAAGTATAAAGAAATAACCAATGCACCAAAACATCAGCTTCCTGCAATGAAAATGTTGGAGTCAGCAAAATACCTGCAAGCCAACTGAAGGGAAAGCTTTTGCATTGTCACCCAATCACAAGTTGCTTCCAGTTCTATGCAGCCAAATCAAACCCTCTTCAAATTCACAAGTTTGACCTAAATAAGCACCACAGCATGAAAAGCTTCTTTAGAAGTAGGATGTCAAGAGACTTTCTTTAAAACATAAAATAAAATGTGAGATAAAAGGTTTCCATTGGTCAAGTTTGAAAAATTGCCTTCCTTTAGCCAACCACAGCCTGTCCCTTTGAGCCAACCAAAATCACACCTTTAGGTTTGTCCTTAATGAACACAGCCCGGCTGAGTTGCAAAATCTGACAGGAATAGATGGCTGTGAGATGCATTCTGAGGGTTGGGCAAAGGGAAACAACATTACAAAGGAGAAGGAATACCAAGGAACAATTAGGGTGGGCAGAGGAACTTATTAATGCTCAGCCATCCTCCTCTATCTTCAGGAATCTCACTGTCCTCTCCAGTTCTGTGTTGTTCAGGTGTCCTGTCGTTACTGTCTTCTGTCTTCTGTCTCTGATCTGGAAAATGCCATCACAACATCCTCAGCACCTGCAACAACAATGGATACAGGAAAACTGTGCCATAATTACTTCCTTTAAAGAACAGTGGAGAGATGCAGTACCCAAACTGTCGTTCCACACATCCACACAACCAACAGAGAAGCAAACGACAAACTAGGGAATGCCAAGAACTGCTCAGCTCCACAGAATCCTCTTCTGGGGTTTGCAAAGTTCAAATTCAACTCAGAAGGAGCATCAGCATGTAAAATTCCTCCAGTCTTTTACCTGTAGCATATCAAGAAGCAAATCTCAGTTTTGTGCCCCAAGCAACTTCTGCCTATACACCTGCACACAAGGTAAAAGAGGACTAATAAAAATTCCTCACCTGTTCTCATTATATGAATTCCATTTCTCAGTTATCTAATCTGCTCTTCAGTTGCAATATAGCAGGAAAAGTGGTCAAAAATGGTTGTAAATTCCCCTTGCTAATGTCCTTAAAAGCTAAATCAATGCTCATGAAATGCAACTACATTTACTTTTATACACTTCACAATTTATTCGTTATATGTACTCGAAGGAGGAAATATTAAGGACCAAGCAGTAGTTTGTTTTTCATATGTAGGGCCCTTATCTTATATAAAACTACATCAAAAACTGCTCTGATGCACTCTCTTGCCAGCAGTCAGAAGCCCTGCAGTCATCTCCCTTTTCATCTCCTGCACAAACTGTTTCTTCCTTCATCAAAACATAAATGATACATAGCACCAGGATCCAGCCTGGAATTAACAAGCTGCCTTGTTGATTTTAAAGCACGCAAGAACTACCAGCCTATAAAGAAAAACAAGGATTTCACTTGCAAGGATTGTGACAAATCCTTCAGTGCTGGAGAGCGAGGTCCCCACGCTGCAGCATTAAGGAGGCAAAGGCAGCTCCAGCAGCACCTCTGGCACTGAGTGTTCCGTGCATCCCTTTAAGGTGCGGGAGCAGCTGGAGTCGCCTGGCAACCGTGAAATCACAGCGACGTCACTCAGCACAGGGACCAGCTGGATTACTGAACAGATGTTGACTCTTTTCCCGGGGTCTCCCCTTTCCAGTGTCTAAACGGGAACAAAATCCTTACAAGTTTCCTTGCAATCCCACGCAGGAAAGGGGGCTGCAGCCCAGAAAACCCCAGAACCCCTGAACACAGCTCCGTGTTCCTGCCTGCCCCAAGCTTCCAACCTTCCAGAGCCACCGAGGGAACGTGGCCACGTCTGGAGGTGTCCCCCAGCAAAAGAACCTGCGTAACATTTGTCCAGAAAAAGGTCATCCACATTTCTCAGCACAAAAGCAGGTTTTGTTCCAGCCCTGTCCTATAACCCAAACTACCCAGAGCTGAAGGAAACCAAGCTAACGAGGCTGCTCATTAAGCAATTCTTCAGTGCCCGTGCTCGTGTACAGACACAAACGCTGCCAGAGAACAGAGCTGGGCCTGCTGTGTGCTGGAAGGAAAGCAGGGACTCGAGACCCAGCGAACAGAGCTGCTCCTGCAGGCCCACTTGGCTCCCACAACGGATGTTTTCTTACTAATCAAGTAAAATAATGTAAAAAGCAGAGCACAGGTTACAAAGTTAAGCTGCACATGGCCAAGAGCCCGTGACTGAGACAATGGGACGGTGAACCACGTTTGCTTTGGGCACATCCTCACCGAGCTCTGCACTTCCAGCAATTAATGTACAGAACAATGACAAAGGAACACTTTTACCTGACCTGCATCTATACATACAGCTCCTCTCTCCACAGCTGTCCCTTTTCTGGGCACACATTTCTACCCCAGAACAGAGACTTACAACATACCCAATGAAATATTCCCCATCTTTTCTGAGCAAAGCTTTAAGTGCCACAAACTTTTAGACATTTAAATACTTTTCCCACTGCTTCTGCCTTACACTTTCTCACCCTCATCCTTCCTAGGAATTAACAATAATTAACTGGTGGCCTTACATCCTATCTTAGACAGTAATAGTGATAATCTTACCCCACTAACTTCCAAAAAAAGTCTGCTGAGACTATGTTCCAATTGCAGTTGTTTGAATTGCTGAATTTAGAGTTCTTCTACACCATTTGTTCTTCAGTCTTAGCAAGCCAAGATGAACCGAAGGTCAAATGACTTTACTGCAGGGCAGGGAGGGCTGCAGACACATGCTGAGCTCAGTGTCCCCAGCTGCTCCTCAGCTCACCTGCATGGCAGAAAGCTTCCCCAGGGGACTGATGCCAGTGCTGCCCAGCAAGGGCCTGGGACAGAGACATGAACCCAGCAGGGTACAGGCTGGATTAAAACCACACTACCTTAACACAAGAGAAGATGCTGACACCTCTAACAGCTGCTGCTTCCAAGGGCTCTTTGAATGATAAATAGATACGTACACCTGATTTGCTTGTAGTTACCTGCAGAATTAATTAAACCCCAAAAGCATTTAGAGATCAGAAGGTTTAGCCTGTTGTGAATTTCTAAAGGCTGCCAAGTTTAAAAAAAGAAATTCTTCACTTCACAGAAGATCTTTGCATACATATATTTCTTCAACCACCTTCCAGCAACAATCTTCTAAACATTAACTCTTCCCTGAAATTCCCAGTATTAGCATCCTAGTCTGCCATTCTAAAAATACACCATGCTCTGCTGAGAGGAGCAGCACATTAAAACAAGCCTTGTGTTCAAGAGACTAAAACTACACTGAGCAGAGCTCAATCTCCATTCTCCATCACCATCTGCCCCTGGAACCCCACAAGCCGCCTCGGGTGGCTTTGGTGCCCCACAACCCAGAGAACACGTCTCACCCAGCCAGGCACGTGTTTGCATCTCAGCCTTGCCCTCCCCATGGGACCAGCTTCCTCCAGGAGCCAGCACGACACTCCTGTTGCTATAGGAACACCAGAGCTGCAATCACCAAGGTCTCAGCACAATTCCCATCTCGTGCTTCCTCCCTGCACTGCTTCCATTTACAGACCTGCCAGAGCAGCGCCTTCAGCGAGCCCAGAGCCAGCCCACCCTCTGGAAATGGAGGGAGCTGGGGAACAGGGAATATGGGGCTCATGCAGGAGAAGCTTCTGTGCATAAAACTTCCTGAGAGGCATTTTGCTTGTACTCAAAAATACGTGAGCAAGCCTGAATTTCACCCTTTCAGTCTGGAGAGCCCTAACGAGTGTGAGCTGCGTTAGCTCTTGCTGCAATGCAGGCACGACCAATGCGTGAATATCCCAAAACAGCTCAGGATTACATCCCCTCTCCAGCACACACACTGGTTGAACTGAGATGCCTCAGGGTTCCTCAGTTATTCTTGGAGCCATAAAAACAAACAACAAACACTCCACAGATGTCAGCTAAAGAGCTCCCTGAGTAAAGAAAAACACCCTGGATTTTGCACTTTCATAATAGGTGTTAACAATGATTGAAAAATAAAATGGTTATAAAAAATGTGAGCATGACATTAATATTAGACTCAATTATCATATCTCCTCTTCCAATAAAAATAAGCATAAACTGAAGGGGAGTCTTAGCCTTCAGGCTTGATTAAAAATTACAGAGATATTCCAAGATGCTTCTTGATCAATTAGCCATTAACTTCCATTGCTGGATCCTCAAACAACAAACAGAGTACCACGGAGGGACTTTAAATGTCAGAGATATTGGTATTAACAGTGGCTCCTGGAGGGTTTATGGCACGAGGCTGAATTCAGCAGGGACAGTAAAAACTTCTTCCTTCAGTGCATTGTCACATGGCTGACACAATGGACACAGAGGCTGCAGTGACTCCCTGTGGTCAAACCAAGGGGCTCACACACAGGAGCCACTGATCCTGATCAGAAATCACAGCAGGGGTACCACAGGGACAAGCTCAGCAGTCCTGCTCAGGTAACTGCCATGGGGCCACCAGCCTCAGACAGCAGATCGTGGGTGCACAAAAAAGAAACACATCAAAAATGCAAGAGAGACTGTAATAAATGAACAAAATCCTACACCATCCATCCTCTATACTCCTGTTGAAAAAACTGCAACAAACCAAAACAACCTTCCTGGAACTGGAGCCAGACTGCAGCATTTTAAGGCACACACAGAAACCTGCAGGTCCATAACAAAGCTCTCAGAGTGCTCAGGCCAACGGTGTCATTCTATTTTTTGGAACAAAATGGGGATGTCAAGTCAGCTTTGTGTCTTTTGTGCCTGCTGGAGGAAAATGGCTCTAAAGATACGTCAGGGACCAGTCAGGCTGAGAGCAACTTGTCCTACTATGGAACAAAAGATTGTGAAATCCACTGAAGTACTAACCTGGTGTAAGTTACTTCCTAAATAACATCCCTTTTTGTTGTTCTGTAAGACAAGTTGCATAAAGGGAAAAAAATCCTCCAGAGGAGATTCAATGAAAACAGAAAAGTGGGGAGGAAAATTCCTTTAAGCAATCTCGGAGCAGCAGCACGGTGAGTGTGTGGATTTGCAGGGGTTTTTCAGCACAAGGTAATGCCATCTAGTGGAGATGGGATCTCCCTCAAGGTGGAAAATCGGGCACATTTGCCATGGTATTCCCAGCTTCCAGGAATTTCATACTCAGCCTCCCTATTTCAGGAGGGAGCACAGCACCCAGTAGAGGGTACAGGCAGCAGCAATTGTAGTTGCTTCTGTCTGTACAGCACACTACAGCTTCATCTTTCTCCAAAGGAAAAGGTATTTGGCTACATTTCCTCAATTCCATTTGTACTTCTTGCTATTCACTACTTAATCTGGAGATGGCATCTCTGAACATGAAAAGAACCAGCATCCTTTCCCACTCTTCTAAATATTTAACTGTTTTCCTTCTTTGTTCTTTTCTTCCCTACCAAGAAAAATCTTAATGGTCAGACCACAAGATGAATTATAATTTTGGACAGTTGAAGGTAGGTGTGGGGTCAAATCTCCCAAGAGAGAGAGCAGAGCCTCAGATTGTGTCAAAGCAAGCACCCACAGGGAGGACTTCACTTCCCCATGGACAAAGTTCTAAGAATCTTCATGGATTTTTATGAAAATGGTGACAGAGAAATCAGTTACCAACTGTTCAAATACAGGGCAAGGACAACTTTCTGAACAATGTGTGAAGCTCTTACATTTCCTGTATTGCCTGATCAGTGAGTCAAGAAGCAGACTGAGGAGCTCTTGGTCTCTCTTTTAATAACATTTAAAAGTCACATCAAAACTCAATTTTTTGAGTCTCCAAAACCCTCTGCAAGGTGAGAAAATGTAATTTCACAGATAGTAAAATCAGACAGTTTAGGCAGTGAAGTTGGATGCAGCTGTGCAGGAGCACTGCTGTAGGAACCATCTGTGTCCCCTGGCTGGACTTTTGATTTTATCACCTTTTCCTTGCCAAAGTGCAGGTAATTCAGCACAGATTTCACTGTGAAAAATGTAACTTTTAAGGATAATGCTGAAAAATCCCAACTGCAACCAAGTCTCTCTTAACTGAATGTGTCTACTTCAGTTTTTGACAAGAAACAAGCAAATTCTCACTTTAGACTGGCAGAAATACTGTGTATTTTGGCTCAGAATTCTTCAAGTATCCACCTCCACCAACCCCCAGCTATGTGAGGAATGAACACACAGGCTTAAAACACATCAGCAAGTTTGTGCAGGTTGTGTTTGTAATGGATTTCTACATGTCTTCAGATCTATACTAAGTTTCTGCTCAACTCAGTTCTTTCTGGCATGAGTCTTACAATGTTCCTTCAATTCCAAACTGCACATTATGAACGTGATCTGGCATGAGGGCTGTGCAGGGGAGGGAGAGGAATCCGGTAAGAAACATTCAAGTTCAGAAGAGATTAGTGGACTCAGAGCAGCTCCACACAATTGCTCACCAAGACTTCTGCAAAGAATTAACAAAACCAGCACGTAGTTCATCCCCTTAATGGGAATCTAAACAAACCAAAGCAGATTTGCAAACTTATTATGTGTCTGCTACCCCTGTCTGTGAATTCATTACATTGTGCAATTAAAGAAATGCAATGGGAAACAAATTCCTCCTATTGCTAATCTTTCCCTCTTACTCTGCTGGAATAGTAATGTTGCACTTCACTTCCACACTCCCAGAAATGTGAAAAACAGAAGACGTTGTTGGATGACTCCATTTTATTTGGTGACAAAAGTGTTATCAAGAATTCA
The DNA here is from genome assembly GCA_013398055.1 of Ifrita kowaldi. Classification (NCBI taxonomy): domain Eukaryota; kingdom Metazoa; phylum Chordata; class Aves; order Passeriformes; family Cinclosomatidae; genus Ifrita; species Ifrita kowaldi. The sequence continues at coordinate 172,695 of VZRS01000201.1, forward strand.
TCCTAAGAATATCAGACTGACTTTACCTGTCAAAATAAAACCACCTGTTGAAAAAGCTCACTCTGGTTCTCTTCCAAAGCCTATTGCAAGCCAGGACTTGCACATCCCGGACTGCAGGATGGGTTTCAGCAGGTGGCACACTATTCTGGAAGTACAGGAAGCTAAAGGTGGGGTTTCCTGAGGCGGCTGTCACAGGGGAAGGCAGGGGAAGGCAGGGGAAGGCAGAGGGGGGCAGAACTCACCCTGGTCGATGGAGTGCTGGGGCAGCTGGCTCAGCTGGCTGTTCACCACCCCCGCGTACGTGCGCAGGAACTCCTCCTCGCTGGCCGTCAGCTGGGGGCACAGAGGCACTCAGCAAAACCAGAACCACACAGACTGCAGACACCAGCCCCCAGGGAGAGGCACCACACCCTCCTCTGCTCTACTCTTCACCAGCTCAATCAGCCCTTATTTGTGCAGCTCGACCACCAGCAAGGACACAGCAGCAAAATGGTTCGTCAGAACTCATGGGCAGGTTCAGTGTCACCTTCAAACAGCTGCTTTACTTGGCTGTTTTTCCAATAATGAAAAACTTTAAATCATTTATCTATATATGGTAGTTTCAGGCATCACAAGCCTCATAACATTTATGCAAAAATCAACTGTGTTTAACTGATCAGGGTTAAATCCGTGGTGGCTAAAACAATTCAGCATTAAAACCAGACCATCGCCTGCCCATCTCAACAAACGCTACCCCAGTCAGTCCAAAGTTGTCTGAAAACCCACAAAAGATGGGCCATGAAGTTCATCTTACGTTTGATCCCATCTTCCTGAGCATGAGCAGGACTCTCACTTTCTGCTGGATGTACATCTCCTCCGGACTCTTTCCGGGGACGCCCTCACGGTTCATTCCCCTCCTGCCACCTCCTGGATTTCCTGGAGATACAAAATCAGAAAAAGACAAACTAAAATAGGCAATGGGGTCTAACAGGAAATAGAGGGAAAGTTTCATTTCCAAAATACCTGTTCTTCACCAGTGGCAGATCACTGAATATCCTGGGAGAGTAAGGAATCAAATCCTTCCCCAGAGAAACCCTTAAAAATACGAGCAACTGAACTGAGGCTTACAAATGGAACTGAAACATTCACAGAGGCTCATGTTCACATCCCCACATCTGTGGTTACGTTACTGCATGAGTAGGAAAGGAATTCTAAGAACTAGATGAAAGAATCACCCTGACAGAAGAGTCCGTGGTTTGGGGTTTTTTCCATAAATAAGCACAAGCAGAATGAAAACAGGATGCAGAATACACAGCAATCAAGCCTGCAATGGCTAAACAAAAGCTGTGTGAAATCCCAACTCTTAAGCCTTCCTCCTCTCTCTTTTTTCTTTTTTCCTTTATAAGACAGGCCACTGCATTACTGTAAAAGTTATTAAAATTTATGAAATGGTTTTGGAGAGAAAGCAGAGCTAAGAAGAGCAGGGGAAGAGTATCATTTAAAAGCTGAGCTTTTGCTTCTTATTTTAATAAAAATAATTATGTTATGGAATAAACAGACTGTGCTATCCAAATTCTATAGCACAAAGCATGATTATACTTTAATATATGAGTATCTGGTAATTATTTAAGTTTCACAACAGGGTGTTTACCAAGACAAAAAAAACCATTCAGGCATCCTCTTCAGCGCCTTTTAAAAACCATCTTGAACCATGTTTATTAAGTCAACAGTAGTAAAAACCTTAACCTGAAATGTAAAAAATAATGGTGCTTCAAGTAACACACTATTCCAGCAGTGTCACGAACTCAACCAACCCCTTACCAGTGCTGTGTGGTGGAGAAATGCAACCCCTGACTGCCCTGAAGGGACCCTGCGAGAAAGACGGAGAGAGACTGCAGGAGCCTGGAGTGACAGGACAAGGGGGAATGCCTTCAAACACAGCTTTCCCTGTAATGTTACCAACCTCTCCTCTCACTTCATTTTCATTATTACTGTCAAGGGAAAGTAATCTGGGTGTGGAAACTGTTTAAAATTACACACAGGCCCTCCTGAGTGAGTCAGAAGTAATGCAAACTCCAGCAGCAGCTGCTGGGACAGGCTTTGCCACCCACATTACTGAGCATGGAGATAACACCAGTAAAAAGTGAGAAAGATCCATCACCAGCCCTTCTTGAACAGGTTTCAGTGGGAAGATCTGCATGAAGCTGATTTGCTATAGATGGTTCTGCTTGGAAACCTGCAGCCTGTACACGTGCAAGGTGATGATTATTGGGGTTTTTATACAACCAGCAAACTGCTCTCTGAAGGGGGAATGAAACAATCCCATATTTTTGTGGAGTGTCAACTTAAGTAAGTCATTTGGATTATTCTACTAGGCATACACTCCACAGTGCAATTTACTGAGTGCTCACAAGTGATGCCAATAGTAAGACAACAAACAAAGTAAGACAGTGAGCAAGGAACATTAGGATATACACATCCGGAGACTGATAAAACAATAAACATTGATCAAAATACCAAGTCAGTCTGAAAGGTTGTGACTGGTTCTTAATATTATAAATATTTTAAAAAAATTATTGTACTTGAAAAGGGAAGCTGCTGTACTAGCAACCAATTAACTGAGAAAAGAAAAACCAAGACAGCGAAAGCTGAAATGTAGCAACACATCTATCGTTTAAAAATGAAACAAAATGTATGGGACATCAATAGGTGGCACCATCCACAAGCACCAAGACACTGTCACGGCTGCCCCCATGCCAATGAGGAGGACCCCACTTCAGCATTCCTCTGCACATCAGATATTGCAGGACCTGGAGTCTATTCATTGCTTCCCACCATAACTATCTTCTAGTTGTTTATTTCCAAACTTTGAAAAGGGGTGATGAGAATTCCTATCTAAGCCTGGTTCTTCTAAAGTAACTTTCAGCCAAGATGGGTTTGGCATGAAGGCACCTATTTACAGGAAGGATAAAAATCCTAAAGCCTGCTCATTCAGTGAATGCTTCACACAATCAGTAATGGGGGGGAAAAAACCACTCAATATGGCTCAAAAAATACATATAAAGAGGTAAAAGTAAGCTTTTAGAGCAACAGCACTTTGCTTTCCCTACACCATCCAATCATCCTGAGCAACAGCCACCACAGCTCTTCCTACTCAACGACATCAGAGTGGAAAGATAAAGGTCTTAAAACAGCACTGAGACCCCAGCACAAGAAATGTGAACATATCTCTGTTTTCTTGTTACATAAAGCTTAGAGAAGACACAGTTTAGGATGACAACATTACCCAGCATATGCTACATGAGAAAATTTCCAAACCCACATACAAAGCTGGTCCATGCCCAGAAGACAGCACGATTCACCTTTGCAAATGAAGGACTGAAAAATCTTACCAAAGTACTTATCATCTTTGTTTTCTCCAGTAAGCTACATTCATATGCTACACATTACGAAAGGTTCGTTAAGCAGCATTTCCCTGCTCCCACAAATCTCTCTGGCAAATGGATCAGTGGCCACTGCCCCATCCCCAACCAACAAAACACCAGATTTCCATGCCAACATACCTGCTTCTAGAAACCACAGGAGATCAGATAATCCACGTGTTCAGTCCTGATCAGTGATTGGAGCTGGGAAAAATGTATGAGGGAACTGCCCTGTGAAAACAAATGAGCAAAGAATTACAGAACCTCCATAGCTGAACCCCAGAAAGATCCTTAATTCAACACACCTTCACTCCCAATCTGCTTTAGAACATGGCCTAGGTAAAACTCATACAACTGCACACTTGTCTGGAGCTGTCAAACATAAAAACCTTTTTATGTTTAAAGAGTAAGTTTTTTAAAATCAAGCCATTCTTCAGCTGCAAGACTTCCACCCTGACCATACCAATGACATTCCCAACCACTTGAGAATGAATTGCAGTCAAGCTTTGCATTCTTCAGGAAGCTTTCAGCATAAAACCCAACTCCCTGGAAAAACCAACAAATACTGTGATATGTAATTTCTTATAGTAACAAACCCCAAAATAGGCGTAACTTACCAAGGATTTGAGAAGAACTAGGGAGAAATGTAAACCATGCTGATTTTGACCAAAATTGTTGTTTTCAACTGTGCTTATGTTAACTGAATACAGCAATTACAAGGACTGGCACTGGAAAGCTGGGCTGGAAAACTCTTTGCACAGAATTTTTCAGACCAACCTCACATTCAATCACCCAACAGACAGGAGAGACTTATTTTTAAGATTTCTGACATTTTTCTGAACATCTTTTACAACTGGGTATCAGGGCATGGTAGGAATTTATAACTTCCTATCCATCACATCAGACTCTAAGACAAGCTCAAGGTCACAAATGAAGTGACAGTTCAAGCCCCCTTACTGTGCAAGGAAACAACAAGTGCTGCTACTCAGGACAACATTGCAGCCAGTAAAATAGCATAAATTGCTGTAGTTAATGAAGAATTTCTGATTAGGGTAGATATGCACACCTGCACCATTTGTTAATAAAGTCCAGATTAAATGTACTGTCCCTTTTTCATCCTTTTTTTTTCTCTTTTTGTGGTCAAATATCAAAAGCTGATCTTGACTAATTCCACTTTTTCCTGGCTGTTCACCACTCCATGCAGATGTCCTCACCAAGAGGGAAACAACACTGGAGTAGCCAGAGCTACTCAGATGTTCTGTACCCAGAGAAAAGCTGAATCGAGGTCAAAGTGCCAGCGTGAGGTACTCTCACTTAAGAGATCAGGCTGCTTCCCCAAACATGGCGAGGTTAAAGGAGTTTTTTAAGCTAAAACGTAAGGCACACTCATTGAAAAGAAACATGTTTTTAAAGTACACGTCACTGAATTACAACAGCATAAGAAAACTGAGCCAGCATCAGGATACAACATGCCAAGGGCAGGATGCTGGCAGCTGAGTGTCAGCTGATCAGCAGAGATAAAAACTGATTCTGCACAACCCATACATCACCAACAAACTTACCAACAGCACTGATGAATCCCAGTGTTTATACTTAAAACACAGAATTAATGTATTTACCTATTCTTGCCAATATTATATTGCATATGAGAAACATTCCCTGGAAAACAGTATTTCAACTTGTATTCTCAGCACAAAAAGCCAGACAGGGTGACAGAAAAACAAGAACCACAGTGTACTGGACTGAAGGAATCCCCACAGCATCAACAGAACTCCACTGGAAAACTGTTCATCCAAGGGAAGGAATAGACAAAGTAATTCCAAAGCCCAGAGACACAATCACTGATACATCCTGGCCTAAGCAGAGAAGTGATGGGATCTCAGCTGAATGTCTGGGAATCATGTCCTGGATGGCACATCATGTACAGGAAGAGAGGCCAAAGGCTGGTGAAACCATAGAGAATGTACTGTTTATCAGATCTGGAACTGGTCTCTCCAGGTAAGGGTGAGGCAGATGTGCAGAGCCAACAGGAAAGTTTTGGCTGCCTGTGCTTACCTCTGGCAGCTGGACGTGGATCTACTCCCCAGTGGCTGTTTTCCATTCCTTTCTCACAAAAAAGACTGACCCGTGCATTTCAAAAGCTGCAGTGTTAGTCAGGAATGACTGCATTTCTTCACTAAACTGTGGTAAAAGACCAAATGCTTCAAGCTTGTCCTGCTGCATCCAACACACTGCAAATGGACATAATTGGGTCACCTAATTCTCCCTTGTTTGCCAGGCACAGGCAATGAATTTTAGTTCTCATTTATTTCTAAGATGATTCACATGACAGAATAATAAAAACCAAAGATCTATATATTACAGCCAACACTGCCAGACCAGCTTTGCCAAAGCAATAAATCTGAGTTTGAAAACACTCCCTCCCTTTCCCAAGCAGTACAGGAGGTCAGCCAGTAACAGATGGGAAAGCTGTCCTGCAGCCCAGCACTTCCCTCCCCGCGCTGCCTGCAGTGGGCTGGGTGAGGATCTCAGGAATTCCTCCAGCTCAGCAAGGCCCAACATGTGGACTGGGCAGAGCCAGGAACGCCTGACATCCCCATCTGTCTCCTACCCAGCCCCTCTCCTGGGCTGGGGAAAGGCTGTGTGCAACTCCGGCCCCTGGCAAACCAAGTAGGAGCAGCACCTTCACACAAAGCACTGGGGATTGAAGCTGCAGGTCCTGGCAAGGCAGGAAGTCAGAGATCACAGCAAACCAGACATGGGTTTGGAATGAGAAGCTGTACTTCTGCACCCAGAAACACCTGGTCTACTTTACAAGGATATTACCCAAGTAATAGAATAGCTAAGAGCTTCCAATTTTCCCACTAGCATTAAGGGCTACTTCCTCACCTCTGCTCATTGTTACTTGTTCTGAAAAATCTTTAATGAAAATACAATATATTTCTTCCCGAAAATGAACTAAACGGCCACCGTGGCTTTCTCGTCAATTACTGACCCCAGACACAACAGTACATAATGAAAAAACACTGTAATTGCAGGTAGCCTCCCCTTTTATTCTTTCTTCCTAACTAGCTTTAGAACATCAGCTACTGGGGTTTCGCTTCAGGAAAATGTAGACCAGAGAAATCTGTACTCAATCTCAGTTTAACTTGTCTGTTTTACCAACAGATGGAAACAGCTCCTAAGGAAACTCAAGCCTCACCAGCAAGAACTGTTTTGACTGAATGCCTTCAGAAGAAGATTCCAACACACAGCAACTGAAAATTACAGATTTGTAACTGTATTTCCTTCACTTCCACCTACACTGGTATGAATTTAAAACCTGGAAGGGACTCTCTGCCGGACAATGCCACAGATCGGTTCATAATTAAGAACTCCCTAATTCTTCTGACTCCCCTCTCGTCACCTTTTTAAATAAACAAAAATGTCACATCTCAACAGAAAAAGAGACACACTAAAAAAGTGCGTTTTTATCAATTTTGCATAAAGGAAGCTACTTAAGCATCCCATTCAGTTTTAAAGCCATGCTCATTTAATGCAATGAGAAAGCAACATGAGCATATTCCCCCCAACACTGCAGTCCCCTGTAATGCTGAAAATCCTAACAATCACATTTTACTGGCATGGGAAAACACAAAGTGCAACTGAGGAATATGCACAGCCTAAATTAAGGGGGAAGAAAATAAAAAGGCAGTAAGCTGTTGGAAAATGTAGTATTTTACATATTCAGTCTTAATAATTTAGGGTACTTAGAGCAGCCATCTGGCAAGTTCTTTAAAACGTAAGTCACAGCTGACTACCTCTTTAATATCTTGTAGCATTTCCAGTTATAGCCAAAAGAAACTCAACAGGAGTTAGTTCAGCTACTTTTTTTTTTTTTTGTTGAATCTGACCAGTTCTGTTCAAGGCAGTTAAAACCCTCAATTAATGGGATAGGATTATAAAAGCTCAGATAAGGAGTTATGGTGAATAAACCCGAGCACTGCAGGTTCCCTTTGCTCTACACAAGTGGAGTTAAGAGCAGCAGGAAGGGGTCCCTTTGACTCTCTGATATCATTATCCAAGGTTAAGCCATTACCCTCCACAGTTACACCACAGAGCACTTCAGTGCTTAAACGTGGCCATACTGGGAAGCTTGGAAGTGCAAGGGGATACTGCCCCTAATTCAAGCCTTGTTAATTTTCAAATGCCATTTTTCAGAGAACAGCTAGAGCCTCAAAAACCTTCCAAGCTGGAGCCTGAAACCTGAAGTCAGGAATCAGAGTCTGCAAAAACCCTGCTACAAATTTTCTTCTAATTCATTCTGACTCATGACCTTCAGTCACAGGCAGCTGGAGACTGGATTAATTCCCATCTCCAGAGGGATACAATGAAGAATTCATAACAGCTACCTATTTATAGGTGAACAGTAAGAGCTGAAATATTTAATACGGTTTTTTTTGTCTTCGTTTCTATGTTCAGTGCTACCTTTTAGCTGACTTCAGAATCTGAAACCCCAGTGTCAGATTTAGGTCAATTTACTGCTGGAACTCCTGTGGTAGGTTCATATCTCTTAAATGTTAGATTTAAATTTTTAACGAAACACTGCAGTCCTCCTTCTTGAAGAAGGACAGGAAACAGCCCAAAACATTGCCATTTAGTCATGAAACATTTATGAACACAAGCAGGGGTTTTTCTCCCCAGTGCTGGATCACCTTTCAGAGCTTCAAAACTGACTTCAAAAGTAGCAATGAAGTGCATTCCACAGAGCTTCCCAATACACCAAAACACTTCTTACATCAATGCTCAAGCTGACTTAAAAAATAAATTTAAAAAAATCCTACCATCATAATCACCATTTTCATGAAATTAAAAATTTGCCTCCTGACCTTCAGGCACACACAAACCAGATGATTTTCCCCCCTTCTCTCAAGGAGAAGGCACCTCTCACATCTCATACAGTTAAAAGAGGCAGCACAGGGTTTTAGGTAGTTCACGTCAGTCAACTTGAAGCCTCTGAAATTAAATGTAGTAACAGCAACAAAACCTGAAAAAAAGCCTTTCATTTTACAAAGGTATTCACACTTCAAAGATGAATGTGTCAAAAATTCTTCAAAAAGTGACAACACTTTGCTAAATTCCATCCCAGTCCAAGAAACAATTCTAGGAGAATGTTCCAATACTTTACTCACAATGGTGCCCAACAGCTGGATGATGAGTGCTGCTCTGTCCTAATCATGGGCATCTTTCACAGAGGCTCAGGCACCTCTTCTCCTATTTATAACAAAGCTACAAATCTTCTAGGCAGGAAATTAGGCACTAATGACAGATAGCCAACGATTTAACTACCAGGTATCCTACACTGAAGAATTACTGCTGTAAAAAGAATGTTCAGCATTCATCATTAAAATAGAACAGTACAGCAAAGCTTTGTGTGGATCTATCTGCAAATATTTTATTTCAGAAACAGAAAATGAATCTTCCAGCACATAGGCCTAAACTTGAGATGCCTTTTCTTGTCTCTGAGAAATTAGCTCTATTTTCATAGTTTGATTTTAATTTGAATCATAAACTAGTGAAAAAATGGAACAATAATAGGTAAAAATTATCAACTACTTACAGGAATCAACAAATGTTTTTCAATGTACCCACCCCATTTCATATGGTTGGCATGCCACGCATTGCCACACGTGTACCCATGGAACACCTATGAGGTGTGATGTGTTTTGACTAATAATTATTGACACCAATGACAGTCCCCAGGTCTGTTCTGTGGTCATGGCAGAACCTGAGCCAAGGCCAATCCCCAAAAATGCACAAGGAACAGGAAGACCATTAATTGTGGTCAGGTCAATCAGCTTTGGGACCAAAGCCACGTTCTCAAAGCAGTTCTGCACAAAGTGGCAACACTGGACTCGGGATCCCCTGAGAACTTACAGATCATTAGTATGAAATCTGGGGTTTGCTGAAGAGGGACATTTATAATAGAGAAACTAAAGTCAATGGGGTAAGAAACAACAATACACAGGACATAAACACCCTGCACTCATGAAATATAACCATCGATAAAGAGTTACTTGGCTGTAGAAGCAAGAAATTGGTTCACTCTTCATAATGAACCTAAAATAAGCCTCCACGACCCAGTACAATGTTAAAATTGATGCAGGTATGTGAATGTGCCAAGGTGCAGGATGTTTCTTCTTCCTCTTCAGCAATTCTCAAGTGACTTAAAATGGAACAGGAAACAGAAACATGAACAAGGACAGCCAGAATTACCAGCACTGCTAATGGTGAAGAACTTCAATATTTGTTGTGTTCCCAACCAGTTTCATTAATAGTCTATTCATATTCAGATTTTTGATATTAAACTGCATCTAGTGCAAAAATTTTATGTTTCAGGCAACTTTAACAAAAAGGCAAAGGACATTATTAACTAATCAAAAATGAAAAGAGAACAGTCTAAACTGACAGCATCACAGAATGGGTGAGCTTGGAGGGACGACAGTGGGGTCATCTGGTCCAGCCTCCTGTACCAGCAGGGCAAAAATCCTTAATCAAAACAGGCAAAATCCTAACTAAGAACATGAAAAATTCCAGTAAGTATCTGTAAGCAGTTAAAATAACAATGACATTGAATTTCAATTCACAATCATACAGTAAAAGCCTCCAAAGGCCAGAAGTGCCATTTCTGGAGTCAAACTCCCCGTGCTGGTGTGACCAACTTCTCCCAGCCCAAGCACACAGCACTGGGTGCATTTAACCTGAAATGGCAGAGGCCACAAGTGGTGGCACAGAAAGGCTTTCTCCCCACTGTGTGTGTACATGTATCTATATATTTTATATCTATATATTTATATAGATATATATTTATAGGCATTATCTATATATCTATATATTTATAGGCATTTCTCTGGTATTCATCAACACAGGATCTACAGATACCCAGGTATTAGAGAGAGCTTTCAATGTAAATGTGACCTGTGCTGCCCTGTAATTTTTACTGACACCTGAACATCATTATTGCCAGGTCACAGACACTTCACACTGGAAATGCCCATAAATCTTTTCTAGTAGAGAGATTAGGGCTAACTAGATTTTTTAGAAGCAATTAAAACGTGAGCTGTTATTAGGTTGGTGACTACTTAGCATTTTAGTATTTTGCAACACTGTATCAAACTACATTGTTAGGAGCAGAGGCTTTCAGATTAATAGTTCTTTACTACCAAAATTGTGTAACCATTGGACAACAACATGAAATAGTGTTCTGGCCTCAAGCATCAATAAAATTTGCTGTAAAATGTGACAAACACAGCCCTTACATCACCTAGTTACCTTGCCTCTTCAGGAAAAAAAATCTTTTGTGCTGCTTTCCCCATGGATGCTCTAAATAACCAAAAAAAGCAAAGAAGAGGTTTCAGTTCTGAATACAGGTTTAATTTTTAAAGCCATTTAAAGACATCTATTATTAATAGCTCTTGCTGTGAGTTGAACTAAGAATGGCTATTTGTCTAATGTGGCTGCATGCCTTGCTCATCTCTTTGGTACTAACCAGAACACAAACTCTGCCTCCTCAGTGATCCGTGAGCATCAGTAATGTTACTGGATAATATGGGCAAGAGACTTTTGCTCCTAAGACCTTCATAAAATAATAATCCATGAGACTTTTGCCGGATAGTGTTCCATAGATTGGTCTCAGTAGCTCTTTTAATGATATGTGCAAAAGTATGCCAGCTTCTCTCTTCTCTGAAGGACTTACTAGAAACAAAAAGCACAAGAAAAGGATTTTTGTTCCCTTCTTAGGTCACCAAACAAGACTGCTGCAAAGATAGCTGATGGAGGAAGGAAGGAAAAAAATCCTTGTCAGTTTTAAGAGAGGACTTTTAACATTCACTAGTTCAAAACAAATTCCTAATTATACATCAATTTTACCATGGACATTTTGCTTTCCCCATGTTTTGCCCAAGTGGGATTGCAAGGAAGGAAATCTTGCCTTCAAGAGACTTCCTATTTATCAGGAAAGTGGATGCAATTTCCTTCCTCCCTAGCCACAATTCTGAATGTTACCTTCATTATATTAGCCACAAACTGCGACATAAACCTGCATGAGGTCAGTGGTCTGACAGCTGAAGAGTCCCTTTAGCACTGTACAAACACATGTGGGCTGGAGAGAAGTCACCCACGGACTGCAGGGCCTGAAGGGTTTTAGCAAGGCCCCAGCGGTTCTGGGACTGATTAATTCCTGAGCACAATGGAACTGGAAAAATCACAGGCAAGACTCAACACACATATGTTAAAGGCAACCATATGTACAAATGTTTATGTAGATTAATCAAACTCCAATACATAACAATAGTAACAACAGGAGTTAGCCCAGAGACCATTCACAACAATGCTCAGTCCGGCTGATTCTTACACAAGTGAAAACCACTGTAAGACCCCAGATCACTTCAGAAGTTTCCAAGAGCAGGACTGCACCCAGCCACCACCAATTTAAGGCAGAATGGGCAAAGAGAACGACTGGAAGTGCAGCCAGATTTCTGCAGCTCCCAAACCATAAGCACAGTTAGAGGACACCTTTATAATGGGCAGTGGCACAACAAGAGGCAGGAGCTGACAGCAGTTACATCTAAAACTGCAGCTACCAAGAGCAATGAAGTGAATATATAAAAACAAGGGGCCAAAGCTGTAGTGCCTCACACGAGCAATTCACACAGAGTACTTTATTTAAAGATTAAAACATATTTTGTAAAAGCTAGTGAACTAAGAATCTTGACAGTGAAACAGTAAGTGAATGGTTGCAAACAGTTTGATGTGAATTGTAAAAGGGTTATTTTACCGAGTTCATTGTAGCTGCTGACCAAGATTTCAGCTATAAAAGTTCTGTTTAGCAAAACCCGATGTTCTGACCTCTGAAGTTGAGCAAAACCTTTCACGAATTCCACATAAACCAATGAGTATTATTTGGCATCTACAGACATTCCTGAAAAAAGGCAGCTAAGAAGACGTGAATGCTCCTATTTTTCTCAATTTGGCATCAACTCTTAAAAGTTAATTATATTGTAAGTGTTACTGCTGATCGGTTTTGTATAAACATTCAGTTAACTGTGTTTATCTTGAAGTCTGATATTGCCTCCCCCGACCAACTGAGCAAGCTGCCAAGGCACAAAGAAATTTCCAGTTTTCCACATAAGATCCAGCACACTCAAAGTTAGGAAACTCCATTAAAATTACATTAATATGGCAACAGGCACCAGAGATCCCGCAGCTGCACTACCCTCCCCTTGGTTCTACAAAAAGCCTTCCTTCAATTTACCTTAAGCTGTTTCAGGATTTATATTCCTCCTTTACAGCAACTCTGCTGCAAAAATTTAGGTCACATTTCCTTTAAGGGTACACGTCCATGTGTACTTATTTAAAGCTCAAGGAAATTAATTAAAAGCTCCTCACTGACTTCAATGTGCATTGAATCAGGACCTGGATGAGTTCAGAGGCAAAACAATTACACTTTAATTAAACATCTCCACCTCTATGTGAAGTAGTCAACTAATTTTATGGAAGGATAAACTGAGTCAGAAGGTTTCTCAGCTTGGTCATGGTCATAAACAGAGTTGATTACTTAAGTTGCTTCCATATTTTTTAGCTGCCCTCATAACAAGAGAAAATGGACTTGCTGAAAATCAAATAAATTCTTGATCTGTGTATTTGCATGGAATAAAACAGAACATCCTGAGCAAGTGGAATGGTTGTACACATGTACTGACTCCATCTCTGTTCCCCAATCAGTAGCTCATTTAGTCAGTCACAGGAATTCCAATAATGCAAGAAGTTGAAATTATTAGGGTTTTTTTGGAGATTATTAGGCTGTTTTGTTTGTTTTTAAATAGCATTAATAATTGTATCTGTATTATTTTTGAAAACAGAAATAGGCTTGGCAGATTTGATACCTGTAAAACCTTGGATGTATTTACTGAAAAGCATCCTGAAAATACTGAAAAGTCAAAGAAGCATGACTACACTTCCTGAATTCAGACTGACATTTAAACCATACATAAGCTCTGTAACATTCTGTCAGATCACCAGCAGTGAGCAGAAACAAGAATGAGCTTTCCTCACTTTTTTGAGCATTTGTTATATAATGCTTACTCAACACTAAGGCTGAAAATAAATCTGAGAGTCAGGAGAGTGCTCTCCTTATTCAAGTACTAACTAATGGGTTTTGGTTAATTTGCTGATCTTTGATTTCTTCTCACCTCTAGTTTTGCTCACTCTGCTCTATCTGCACTCTCATGCCAACGGAAGCTCATGGACAGGGCACAGCTCTTGAAAAAGAATTGTAAGAGTATCTCCATTATCAGAGACGCAACACTGAACAAAGTGGTTTGGGTTTTCTTTCCGTAAATGAAATTAAGTTACTTGGTAAAAAGTTTTTAGCACACTTCAGACCTATTTGCGTATCATTTCTCCCTTGTACTTAGAAGTAAGATCATTAAATTACCCACACTGGATGTGGGATAGGTGTGTAGCACAGAAGTGATTTCAGATGGCACATTTGTTAGGATTACAATTTTCCCAATCACTTCTGCACTATACACCCGATGGCGTGGTGCAGCTCTAACAGCTGCCTTGTCTGTGCTACATTTCAGCAGGAAATCCAATCTGATGACAGCTTGCAGTAAAAAGAAATACAGTTTTGCCTGTGCATGTATAGAAATATTTCTGATACCCAATCCTTCTTTTTGGAAAAAATTCTCCTGGAAGTTTCTCCCAGCATATCCAACAGCAGCCTACAAAAGCCTATTGCCTCTCCGTGCACAGCACTTGGGTGGATGTTTGATGCTTCAAACTAGGTCAGATGCTCAGGAGGGTGCTTTGCAGTCAACAACCAACTTAGGAACTGAAATACTTAGTAAAAAACATAAATGTTTGTGTTGGTTACAGATGACAAACATTTTGGAGAGGAAAAACTTATATTAAACACATATAAACTGATCTATTTCTGACAAGCTGTTTCCTAGGCAAAGCATCAACCTTTAACAGCTTCACCACATCAGGCACATTTAGGTGTTAGCTCTATTTGCCCATATGCAACTGCAGGATGATGTTTAATTTTTAGCAGCAGACACTTATCACAGTCATTGTTAGTAATTAATTGTTAGTAAAACAAAATCTAGGTTTTGTTTCCGTTCCCTTTTGGTTCTGTTTGGAAAAAAACACAAATTGTTTTGGAAACATCTCTCTCCTCTTACAAAGTGAAGTACTCTCAAACCCTGGATGGGGGAAAGGATGGAACGGAGCAGAAACTGACACAGCTACAGATTTCCCATAAAACAGATTCCCAAGATTCAGAACTTGCTTTCCCAAATACTCAACAGGATGTTCTGCCCAGTGACACTTACGAGCATTAACTAATTTTTGTTACGACAGGGACAGGAGCTCCCGACTGTGAGCCACAGCCCTTGCTGCCCACACAGCTCCCGCCAGGGCAGCCCCAGCTCTGGTGATCACAAGGGGATTTATCACCTTGACTCCTGCCAGCCTAGGGGATGGGTTTCCTGCTGAAGATTTCACTATCTTCCCAGCTGGATGTCAAAGAGAGTCCTGAAAGCACTTTTCTGTCCTATGTAACTTTTCCGTAACTTGTTGCAATGCTTACAATGAACTAAAAGACAAAACTGCTTTAAAGCAGATGTGGGTCCAACCCATTACCAATTAAGTTTTCCAAAATGGCCTTTGCTTCTGCATTTGTTCAGTCCTACACACTTCTTCATAGATTTATTATTTCCGTACCGCATCAACTAAGCACACAAATCCCCTTACCAACTCTAAATTACACTGAAGGAGCTGCCAGTTTCTACCAAGATGCCAGAGATACAATAACTGATGATGCTTTTTCAGCTAAGGGCAAAGTGAAGCAACAGAAATGTATCTGAAGTACACCTGTCACCATTTTCCAGATGAATCCGTTTGTCATGGCAAAAGCAGCTTTTAGCTTGGCAAGAAAACAAGCCTGTATTTTTAAAAGAAATAATACGTAGTTTCTGTATGATCCCTCACCTTGAATACCTGTACTTTCAAAATAAACCCAACTGAAGTATGTTTAGCCTCATTTTTCACCATTTACATACAGGTTCTCCTTCAGCAGGCTACTTCACATCACACGTGAGCTCCAAAAATAACCGAGGCCAAAAGACATTGAAAGCCAGCAAATTCGGCAGCCAAAGAAACCTAAAGATAGTAGGATTTTGTAAATGTGTTTAAAAATATGTTCTTAAATACTTTCTAAACATGCCTCTCACCATACTGGAGCCAGCTTAGACCAGGACTGTGAACTAGCACACCTAACTTGCTTCCAGAGTCTGCTGGAGTTTGGTGTTTTGTTTCTTTTTTTAAATCCTCACATCTGCAGAATGTCTCATGCTCATCTCACAGAGCATCAAAGCTCATCCTGTTCAACATGCCAAGATGAGGAATGGACAAATAAAAGATGATATATAACAGAGCAAAATATTTTCTTCTTGAAGAGAAAGCAAACCCGAGTCTGAAAGGCAAACGGTGCCCTGATGAAGCACATCTGGATGTTGAGCAGAAAGGAGGATCATGTCTCATCTGTCTCTGGAGCACTAATACATTCTGATCCGGAGGATGATGCTGTCCCTCTCTCACGTATCTGCCCAACAGGTAAAAAACTAACGTGTGCCAACAAATACTGTCCATCTAAACTGAAAGTTACCGAGTGCTGCCTCAGAGGCTCTAGAAACACAATTTTTAGCCAAGGTAGGAATTACCCCCGAGGGAAGCCCTTTACCAAACCCCGTCCGAGAGGCGTTTTCCAGGCGAGGGCCGGGATGCCGAGAGCATCGCGGGCAGACGGGGCTGCCCCGAGCGGGGCGTGCAGACCCGGCGTCTGCTGGCCCGCGGCCGTGACACCTGCCCTCCGTCCGCACGGCTCCGCGCCCCTCCGGCAGCTTCACCGGGAGCGGCTTCA
>VZRS01000201.1:189082-202125 GCA_013398055.1 Ifrita kowaldi
ACGCAGCCATGGCAGTTCGGACACCGCGGAACAGGGCGCCTCGTGACGTAAGGGGTGATGCCACAAAATTAAAAAGGCACCTCCTGTACCTGTGCCAGGGGGGACACGGCCTGCCAGGGGCCGCGGCCCCGCGCCGGGGCGGGGGAGCGGCGGCGGNGGGGCGCGCCCGCGGGGGCAGCGCTGGCCGGGCCCTCAGCGCTCCCGGGCTGCCACGGCGGGAGCCTGCGGGGACGGAGCCTCTCGGCGGGACAGACGGGCACTCACCTTGAGAAACGTCCTCTGGAGGGACGCGGTGCCGAGTGTCCCGGAGCTCGTGCTGTCCCTGCCGGCCGGGGCAGCGGGGCCCGCCGGGCAGCGCAGCTGCTGCGCTGGGGCCGCCGAGATCCATCACAGCGGCGTCAGCACAGGGTGCGGGGCCGCCCAGTAACCCTGCGCTGAGAAAGTTAAAGACACTGCAACATTCAGTACAGCTTAACTCAAGCTAATTAAGCCGATACAGAAAATGCCAACCTCCAACTAGAATAAATGGTCATTTAATCACTGAAGCACTGAAAAATAAAGTAATGCTTCACCTGCATAGACTGAAGGAGAGTAAAACCCCAGTGAACACAGAGAGGAATTAGTTAAAACTAAAAAACAAAGAAGACAGAAGCCACCAAAGGCTCTTCACCCTGCTCTATCTCTCATCTGCATTACGGTTTCCCACTAGGTTAACAGTAACCCTGCTTCCTTACAGTGTGCATTGGTGAGGCCAGCAAGGTAAGTACAAAATTCCTGGAGATAAAAATGCTTTGTGTACCCAGTGTTATTTAGTAAAATGCATCTGTTTTCTACTCCGTATTTAAGTTAATTGCATAAAAATAGTCACAGTAATGAAATAGGTGGCACTTCCTTTAACAGCTTGCTACTTAATGACATCAAAGCCCGATGCCACTGAAATCCAAACCCCACTGCCAGCTAATGAAGGGCTTAACATGAAAGCCTCCGCAAAGAGCAAACCCAAGCTGCTGACAGGAACAGGAATGGTGCAAATGTGCTGGGATCTGAGATCACTGGCACATACCCACAGCACAGCAGGCAGTAATGATGATTAATTATTTAAGAAAAGAACATAAGAGCTCCAGCAAAAGCTGAAAAAAATATGCAGAAGCATTGCTCTGGGATCCTCCAGTTGGATTACTGTTAATTAGCACAGTACATGAGTCTGAGGGAAAGATCTAAAAGCATCTTATGCTAGTAGGAGCATATAATTAAGCCATCATTTGCATCCTTGCAATAGTATGAATTTCCTTACTGATAACATCATGGCCACAACACCATTTTATGACTAAGTACTGTCTAGCTCTCCTAATTCAGCTGGCTGACTGTACAGCAGTGCAATGCAATCTCACAGATCATCAATTTAACATCCTGCATTTATTTAGAAAGGGTTTTAGCAGGGAGAGATACCACAAGGCTTCCTCTAGCCTAGGAGAATTTTCCTGCCCCATCTCAGTTTATGCCCTTCAAGCTTACCGAGATGTTCAGCTATCAAGCAAGGTGACATCTTGCCATCAGTCACTTGTGTCATCATAAGACATGATGGATGCTCAAGAGGCCTCTCAACTATGCTAATTCTGCAAGAGATGGAGTAAAAGATTGTTCATGTCTCGTGGGAATGCACAGACCCTCCCAAAGCAAACAAAAGGTAGAACTGCACTTGATCAAATCTGTTACCTTTCCAGCCATCACCCTGCTTGACCTAACCCTCAGCAAGGGAATGTTGGGAAGTTTAATTATCTGAAGGTTCAGTCTAATATTTTTACAAGTACTGTATAAAAACTTGGTATTATTTCACAGAAATCTATCAGATTAAATGGATTTATCTTTTCAATAGCTTCTAATCTCTTGTTTAATGAGGCTGCTGTTTATTCTAGTAAGCCAAAACTTCATGAAATCTTTTCCTCCGAATCCCTACTTGACTTAGAAAAATTCTCTCAATTCACCCTGTCCTTCCTGATGTCCAATTCTTTCTTAATCAGCTCTGAAATTCATTTAGGCTTCCTTCACAGCACAGCTGCTTCCACCCTCCAAGTCCCTCTGTACTTGTTGGCATCCCCCTCTCATTAAGGGCTTCCAGCAGCATCTGCACACACAATCCCTGCTTTCATTATCCATGATTCAACCACACACAACAATAATGAAAACTCTCTCTCTCCAAGATGTGTGTGGTACCCAATGAAGGACTTGTTTTTAGTTTGGAATCTCTTTTTCTTTTGTTAATCTTTTATATGTCAGACTTAGTCTGATAACTCAAATCCATCAAAATCATGCTCTGATGCAGAAACTGTACAGTGTTTCCTCCAAATTAAATGCAGTGCAACCAGTCAACTCTGCATTAAGTGGGACACTGTAATAAATGATGGAGGGCTACAACAGTCAGCTGAACTTTCCATGACTAGGGCAAGCACAGCTTGTGTAGATTAGAGAGAATATACTAGAAAATGAAATGGTTCAGCTGCCTTAGTTACAAAAATTAATGTTTCTACAGTCTGTGCAGTGAGGAAGAATGCAGAGCTATTTTCAAGGGATGAACAAAAAAAGCCTTTTAATGTATGAAAGGCTATGACAATCTCTTTTTGTTAATCCAGGCTTAGTTTGTGCAGCAAGAAACTGTCTCAGCTGTGTATTTTATTCAAAACCAGAAGTGTTCCCAGATTGAATTAGGTTTTACAAAGTTGCAAAACACACTCTTTTAGAACAACAGTACAGAACTGCATTTCCATCTCCACCTTACAAGGATATTAACTGGAAAATCTAAAGCAAAGCTATTTACCCAAACATTACCATCTCTGTCCACAGGGTCTGCTGGTGGATGCTTTGTCTGATGGATTCCAGCACATCTGTGACCATTACTGACCCATTTCTGGAGGCATGTTGAAAACATTATCAAGCAGCAAACTATTATGATAGCAAGACAAAAAGAGATGTTCCATCACTAGTATTCGTTTAGAAGAGAAATCTGCTGTTAGAAAGATCATTAACACATTATTGTGTTAAATTACAGCAGATATTTCAGTGCATGATACAGCAATGCCTTACATATAGTTATATCCACCAACCTTGTGTCTGTATTTCCTTTTTTAAGGCCTTATTTTAGAGAGTACTTATTCTGAAATGTTTTTACTTGTCCTGTCAGATAGTGTCAGGTACTTTAGGCCACCTTTCCAGATGCCCCTAATATCAGCAGCTCCCATTTCACTGAGGTGGGTGGCTTGGGTGTTTAAAAGTTATGGGAGAAAAATCTTGAGCTACATGAACTCCAGTAATTCTCCCCTCACCCACACGTAAAACCCTATTAAGGTAAAGTTGAAAAACCTGCAAGCTCATAGCAAGGCAAGGTGTCATATTTTCCACAACTCCTGAAGAAAACTCCCACATGAGCACCCCCTTCCTCTCCTGTGGATAGCTAAGCAGACAGAATTCAAATAAGAGTTTACTTCCCAAGAGAAAAACCTTCCCCAGAACTCAGTGAGGGTAATTTCAAAATGATGGAAGTGGGGAAACTAAGATGCCTGCAGGCTGACTTCTATTTCTTTACAATGTAAAAATTGTATTTATCCTTACATAGGATTGCCCTACTTGAAACAAAACCAAATGGTTCTATGTTAATTTGTCTCCCATTTCAGCCACTAATGATACAGCCTGCACTGCCTGGTCAGTAGGGTGTCATTAACACAGAGTTCTCTATCAAAATTAATTTGACTTTTACAGGCAAAGTAACATGAGAAACGAAGGGATCTCTTAAGAAATCTTGTATTTTTTCTTCAAGACAAAGATAACTTGCTACTTTTCCATTCAAGATCAAAGAAGAGAAATAACACAAGGAGACAAAGATAGAAGAAAGAGAGACAGAACATTTGAAGCTTCAATTTTCTAACACTTTTTCTTTCAGATCAGTACAATCACTGAATTCTATAGAGAAAGAAGATTAAAAAAAGGAGGTTATATATGGCCAAAAAAGGACTCTGGGAACTTTGCTGATGTGTTTAAAGCTACTGTACTTTACAATTCTTATTTCAGAAGTAAAATGATAAACAAAAAACAAAGCACTTCTAATCTTCAAAGCAATGTATGATCAATAACAACTTCACAGCACTCGATATTTAAGGATCATAATCTGTATTTTACTCCAGGAAAGAAAGATGTGTACAGAATGAGTGATCTGCCTGGGTCCAACACTGAACTGGGGATGGAGCTCACACATCACAAGCTTGTTTGTTAAACACAAACCCATGCTTTCATTTAGCAGTTGTTCTTTTGTTATCAGTTTTTATTTGAGGAAATCATTATTATAATAAATAGATTATGGACTTTTTTTCCAGTCCCTGCAGAAACATTTGAGATAGTGGTGGAGGTACATCCCAGGATTATTTAGCAAAATGTTTAGCACAACACACCAATTAACTTACTATGCCTGAAATCAATCTAACTATTTCAAGAGGTTACTTAACTATCTGCAAGGGTCAACACATGAATAGCTTCACATCAGCAGCAGCTTCCTTGTTAAATCACATTTCTGGTCAGGGCATTCTGTAGGACACAGCCAGGCTCCGGGTAAAGCCCTGATTTCTGACCCTTCACAGCTTCTGAGAAGTCTGACCCAGCACCCTGAATCTTGCAATCTTGGTCACTGATCTCAGTCTCATCTTTGTCCATCTAAATTACCAGAGATCCTTCCAAGAGCAGAAGCAGCACCACGTTGGAAAGATGTTCAGTCAAGGATCAGTTTAATAGGAATGTTACAACTGCCTGCAGTACAGAAATTTGCAAAAATCCTGAAATATTTACAAACCAATTTTTAGAAGTTTCTCCTGGAAACTTACACCTCTCAAACTACAAGGAAAAAGATTTCCATGTCATTGTACTGTAAACTTTTTCTGAGTGCTGAGAGATTTAATTTACATAGTAATGCTGCAAGCAGGCTGGGGGTGTATGGGGAGAGAGTTCCTTAGCACCAGTAATGAGCAGGAAGGAAAAGAAGGCAGCTCCAGTCCCCATGGACTGTTTTGTTTCCCATAATTTCAGAGTCTAATAACGCCTTTTAATAAGCTGCTCTCAGCTATGAAGCTGCAATCAGCCTTTGTCAGAGAACACAATGCTGCCCCAGACAGGAAAATAGTTCTGCTGGAATGGACGAAAGACCCCACCTCAATAAAGGCTTTTTAAAAACAGGGAGAAAAAAGTTGTATCAGTGAAAAACAAATTATGCTGTCGATACCATGTATCCTGTCATCTCTTAAATGCTGTATTTCAAAAGTATACCTACGAAAGCAAAATACAGTCTAGAGACACATTTTCTAGTCTACTCCAGTCCTAGTTTACAATTAGACAAATTCGCTAATTTATAGGGTATTTGTGCCCTGTAAGTGCACTCTAAATGATGATTGACCATGTTAATTTTCTGTATATAGTCTATGCTACCCACTTAGTCTCTGAGCTAAAAATTCAACTACTTGAGATTTAAAATCCTCCTATGCCAAGTTTATTCAGGATCCAGTGGAGACACAGACCCTCCCCTCTCCATAGCACCACCACTTACACTGAGGAACACTTGCACTGATCACAGAACAGGAGCTTTTCCCCCCCTTTTAAAACTTGTTTCTCCTGGCAAGCTATTTCATGCCACCTCTGAAATAACAGCAGCGTGCAGTTATACACCAGAGCTGAAGGAAGAGCCACAGAAAGAGCATCTCATTGCCATGTCCTATCAATTCCCTGTCCTTTCAATACACAAGGTTAAATTACTCCAGAAGCCTCCCCACAGGGCTGCCATTGTCCTCAGTCAGGGCTGGGACACAAAGTGCTCATTCATGTGCACAGCAAACAAGCAGCCAAGGGCCAGTGATCAGCATCCAGGCTCATTTTGGGTCTTCTGCAAACAGTTTGTAGGAAGATGGCATTTCAATAAACTACATCCATTTTCCAAAGCTTCGATGCTTTCCTAGCACAAACTTAGTAGGGAGTCCAGACAAAAATTAAGACAATGTGAAGAATCACCCAAAAAAAAAAAAATCTTCAGGACCACTCCTTAAAAAGATCTGCTTGCTACAACCACATGCAAAAAGATTAAGTTTTAATAGTTAGAGAAATACACATTCAGGAAAGTTCAAAACAGCTGACTCTTTTCAAAGATAGTCATACCATGCTTTTGTTTTAGAGTTCCACTTAGTGTTCAGCCTCAGAGCTTGTATTACTTAAAGGGTACAGACACCAAGGTTCCAAAGTGCACTTATGGCTGTTTACTTTGTATCTTCTGGTTAAGGACCCAAGAGGTTTAGGGCTTGGGTCTTCTGTTTTGCTTTGTTTTTTTTCAACATGTTAGAAATAGAAAAACCAAACGCAGTATGACCAAAATCCAATGCTGCTGGTAACTGGAGACACAAGCCTCACGAACCTCTTCATTGTTTTGCCTTTTCTACTTCAACACTTGCAAGAGCAAAGACTTTGTCTCCTGATCCTGAGGGGGAAGAAACATTTTAGTAAGTATTAGTAGAAATTGTGAATTACCTTATATACAACTTAAATCAAGCAAAACATTCGAGATAAAAGGAAACCAAACCTACATTGTGAAAACTACAGCACTTGAGCTAATTTGAAAAAAAACAACCCCACACTGGCTTGCCAGGTCTAGAGCAGCCATGTCCTGGGGGGACATGGATGGAGTTCCCTTTCCCCCAGCTTCTCTTGCAGAGCTGGGATTTGTGTTTGTAGCCGGAATGGTGTTGGTAACACACTCGCACACACACAGAGCTACTACCAAAGTCCCCTTTTGAACGAGAGGGTTCTCACCTTGCTTACACTCGCAGGGAGAGCAGAGCTGAAAGGTAGGGCACCCAGACAGTTTATTTGTACCCTGACCTAGCCTGGCACGTTCCTGCCATTACAGCTCTTTGATCCCAGTTCTAGCTACTGCTACAATGAACTGCCGTGCTTATTTATTGCCCTTTATAACTGAACTCTTGATCTTGTCGACACAATCAGAGGTATGACAATCATGGCAGGAAGGGTGCTTTAAAGCTGTATTTTGATAATGTGCCACTAACTGCCAAATTCTTTGCATCAAGCAGAGGAAAAGGCTCTCCTGATGAGAGTCATTAATGAAAAAAAGATCTGTGTTTAATTGTAAGAGC
The DNA here is from genome assembly GCA_013398055.1 of Ifrita kowaldi. Lineage (NCBI taxonomy): Eukaryota > Metazoa > Chordata > Aves > Passeriformes > Cinclosomatidae > Ifrita > Ifrita kowaldi. Next base: position 196,255 of record VZRS01000201.1, read on the forward strand.
AGCATCTCTGCTTGAGACAGACCACTCAAGCCTTCAGTATGATGGGCACCCTTGGCATTTTGTGGATGTTTGGCATTCGATTTATTTGCTGTGTTACTTTTTCCTCATGGATAGTGTATTAGAGTTTCATTGTTAATAAAACATATTTTAACATTTAAAGGCATGAATCTCTTGTTCACATTTTCTCTTTCATAGGGGAACCAGACGTACTTCTATTAATCAGTGTTCAAGGATGCAAAGGAATCAGAAGTCACGAGAATGAAAACTTACCAAGGTCAGTGGAGACTCTCTCAAATTGGCTCAGGGCTGTACCAGCATTTGTTGACAAGAACATCTCATCATCCCCAGTGAGCTAAATCAAAAAAACACCACAGCTGTGAAGTTGATACCTTAAGTGTGCATATTCCCACCACCTACCTGTGCATCTACATGAGCTACAGCAATGGTCCATTTGCAGTTTTGAAGTGGCAGTGTTACCTACCATACTGAAACCTAAACCAAAAAAAGCAAGCTACTTCCCCTAGCACTGAATTTTCCCTCCCTGGTTCCTGTCAGCCCAGGCAGGACAGCATGTGCAGTGTCAGACATGCCTCCACATGCAAGCTTCCAGTTGATCTCCAGTGATCATCTTTTATGAGAAGGTCACACTGTACCTGCGCACCTAAGCTATGCCAAGGTATCAATAACTTTTTTGTCACATGGTCAGTACAGTAACAAACTAAGATCTAAGCTTACTTCCCATCATCTGCTGAGGAAAGCAAAAAAAAGCAGTCACTGCCAGCTTTGACCATGGTAAGAGCCAATGACCTAGAAATGGTTCTCTTCCTTTAAAGTGACATTTCCTCATGTATATTTTACTTTTATGTATGTGCTCTGATGCCTTGTGACAGATGCCCATAAAATATTTACAATAATGAAGCAGTAACCTACATTTGGAAGGTTCAGATATTCTAAGTTAAAAGTCACTCATTTAATTAGCCTCAGATACACATCTTTATTACAGCAAAGCATGTGTGTCAAACTGTTCACAGTGTTTGCGTCAGTTTATTTATTAGAAATATAAAAATCAGGTACAGACATTTCAGGATGATGTTGGAATGAAGGAAAACATATTACTTACCTGCCTTCGCTGGCTTTGTAAGCAAGCATACAGCTAGTTAACATTTTGCAATATTGGGCAGACAAACATGCAATATTTGCTGTCATTGTTCACATCCAGAGCAGATGTGACACTACTGTCCTAGCAAGCCCTCTGTGCAGCAGGCTACTGATCATTTTAAAAGATTAAGAGGATAGGTCAGAGTGTGGTGAAGTAGCTTGATGTTGTGATCCAAGGAATTCATTCCAAGAGGATTAGATACCTTCATGCATTCAGTTCACAACCTTAACTAGCCCTTACATATTTTCAAAACATTTTTTTTCCTCTAACAGTCAAGCAATAAAATATTCTGAGGGAAAGCCTTTGCTTTGGAATCTACTTGGATTGCAGTTCCTTTAAGTACTGCACTGGATCTTTTCTATTACATTCCTTCATTTCCTAAAAAAGCTTCAGTACATAGATACACAGCAACCCATTTTCTTCATATACCATCCTCAAAGAGAAATAACTTCTCTTCCTCCCTCTGGTGGCAAACCCAGGACTTTTTCTGCCACTTACGGATCACTGGGGCAACAATCAATTTATCACTCATCTCTCCAATTTCTTTATCTCATACCCAGAGGTAGGTATTATAGACACTATACAAGTGAAGCTGGATACATGTCAGAAGCCTTGAATAGTTCCTGATGAATTGGTGGTAGTTTGCCAGTAAAAGACTTGTTTTGTGGCTTTTATAAATATGATCACCTTGTACCAGCTGGTGTGTGATTCATCCATACAGCCCACCAAAGGAAACATTTAAAAGTAGAAACAGCCTTACAGAAAGGTACACAACCATTTGATACATGTTCAGCTTCAGAAAACTTGGCATTTAAACGGAAGGACGTTTATGTAATATAAAAGCAAGCTGCATTTTATTGTTTGCTTATAAAATTGTAATTTCTTATTTTAATTATTTCTAATTCCTCCTAAATATGCAGAAAACTCTATTCACCTGACAATCATACCAACCCCTTACCTTCTCACCAAGCTTTCTGAGGGCAGTCAGGATTTCCAGTTTCTGTTGGGTGTACAAGTCTCGTGGCAGCTTCCCAACTATTAGGTCTCTGTCCATCTGCACACCAGGGGGAAAAAATGTCAAAATATATAAGCTTCCCATTATTTCACCCAACACAACAGCATGAGAAATGCAACAGCCTAAAAATATCATCAGTAATCATGGACCCACAGCAGAAAAGGACAGAGCTATCTATGATTTAAAAGATGTCTGTAACGTTTCTCTGAACATTCAGCAAATACTCTTTATCCCTAACTTTAACTTACTTGATTTCTCCAAACTTGAATCTCTTTTTATCAAATAATGATAATCATTTAAAATTATGTATTCACACATCACTGGTACATGGAGGAATCACATCTGATTTCACTTTATCCGGATCTTCATTTTACATCTCTGAAACATCAAGTGCACTCTCCAGCCTTCACTACAATCACAGACTTTCTATTTGCAGTTTCCTCAGTTAATCCTGCTAATCCCATTTTTGCTTTGAAGCAGGAAGATAGAAGATAACTCAAGAAATACACATGGTTGTCCCCATTACCTCAAGAAACATTTAAAACTGAACAAATTCTGAAAGAGAACTTCTCCATCTCTTTTGGACTTTACCACCAAGTTTTCCAGCACACTCAGTGCTTTCCTTGCAATCATTACATACTTGAATTAGTCTGGCTCAAATAAACAGTTTTTGCAGTAAAACAGAATTCTTCACCTCTGCCAGCCTTGTCCTCAATTGCCTCGGCTGCTTCTTTGCAAACATTCTAATCACTTCTGGAGTTTTAAACGCTTGGCTGATGGCTGCCTGTATTGCCTGCAACGAAAAGAGCAAGAATGACCAGGACTAACAGGAATCACAAACTACAGCTGCAGGACAAGATTAATGAGGGTTGGAGACCATAGTTAGTATCCTCTGCATCATTTGATACACAGAGCTCAGCTTTTTTTCATAACCATGGATGTGAAATTAAAAAAAAATATGACCTTTATGGAGGGCTTAAAGAATCCTCTAATTAGTGTAACTAGACTGAGAAAGAGCTGTGAAACTTTTCATTACTGTCCAGGTCTTAATTTCTACTAATTTCCAACACCTTCCTGATACTAGCACATCACAGTTTTAATGCCCACACTGATGACTACAGCTCTTCTAAGGGTAAGCAGAATGTAAATGATGAGGCAAACATCCTACTGTTATTCAAAATCCTCTATGGATTATCAAAATTATCACAATAGTTATCTTTGGACAAATCATGATCTCTCTGGAAACAAGATCCTAAAACATAAAGTTCAGAAAGAACAAACCATTCCCTAATTAAGCATTTGAAAAAAGAGAAGATGTATCCGAAGTCTGGAAGTCAACATAAAATGAAACCAATAATATAATATAAACAAATATAAAAATATATAAACATATAATAATAATATAATAAAAGAACTTCAAGTCACATAGTCATTCCTAAAGCCTTTTCATCTGGACTAGTATGAATCTGAAACGCAAATCAGCAGTAACAGCTACCTTATGCCTTCTAGCAAACAGGCATGAACTCTATTTCTCATGATACATATTATCCTGGATTGTCCCCCACACCTTTTATATTAATTTGCATTATTTTACGTTATTTTCTGATATTAAGGATCAGATATATTTTGTTCCTGCAATGTCCTACAGTGTTATGGTTGTAATTCATTAATGGGTTTTTTCCCTTTTAAAATGAAGACATCTATCCAAGTTTTTTACATGTACAGGTGTATTAAATTATAAAAAACATTAGTTACATAGATCTAGATTTCACATAAAAATTATAGTGCAACGTATCTATTCACTGTTTCATCGAACCCCAGGCAGAACATGAACTTTCTTTAGCAACACGTCATCCTTACCAGTTGCATCCCACTGAGCTCATCCACCAAAGTCATATCTCCAGACATAATCTTCTTCAGGGAGTCATTGAACTCACTCAGCTGCTCTAGAGTTTCTTTTTTGGTCTCTTCGTACTCATCTGCATCCAGTTCCTCTCTAAAGAGGACCCAAGAAGACACATTAATTCACAGGGTTTAACCTGAGACATCTCATGGAGCAAAGGGGCACATCATGGATCTTGATTCCCCAGGCAGCACTGAGGTGTTCCCGTCTCTGCAGACTGCTCTGCTCTGGCCCTCTCAGCTCTTACCCAGCTCATGCACGTGTAGTTTGCTTGGGTTTGCACCCCTCCCAGCCACCTGCGTGGTTTGTACAAAGTCACTGATAATAAAAAAGCCCTAATAATAAACAAGACACCTCACACGTGGAGCAGTATTTAAAAGTATTTTTGGATCTCAACAAAAATATGCAGTGAAATTGTCTTGCTCAAAGCTACAGTGAATGAGATTATCTGAGAAGCCGATCTCCTCACCCAAAGCCACCCACTTAGGAATAACTGATCCTGCAGTCTAAACCTTGCCCAATTCCCAGAACAGCACTACCACCCCTCAGCAGTTCTAATTGTTCTTGAAAAAGATACATACTACTTGGACGAGTTAGAACTAGAGTCAGAGAAAGCATCTAAACACAGGGTGTTTAAATGCAAGTACTAAAACAGATAAAAGCCCAACCTTCTTGATAATTCACTGTCTCAAATTGTATCAACCCACAGAAGACTGATACAAAATCACATGAAAAGTTAGACAAACTAAAAAGAAAACAATGCAAAAAACGCCCAGGCATCCATAATGATAAGATAAACCAAAAGAACCACAAAAGCCATTTGCTCACTGCTATTAAAAATCCCATAGAAAAATTGTGATTTTTGCGAACAGCTATTAAAAGTTTAAAAGTCACACTGAAAAAAGCAACTATTTTTATTACCTGCATTCTTCTAGATCTTGAAGTTGCTGCATTAATCTGTCCAACTGCTCCTCCAAGTTTTGTTTTAGTTTACTTGTCTCTGTTGTTCCTCTTGAAGCCATTTTCTGTTTTCACATGAAAATGTTTTTACATGACACTCCTAAGAGAAAGTACATTTTATTGTTTGTATCAACAACTTAAAACACATTTTAAATGCTCTAAACATGAAAATTATGCAATATCTTGCTGATGGAATGTTTAATCGCAGCACCCGGAGATCCTTGCAGTGGAAATACAGGAATGCCAGGCTGGGCGTACAGGATTATCTTCATAGCAAGAGGCGGTTCACCAGGGAAGTAACTCCAACGGCCACGGCACATAAAACCAAGCAGCAATTACTGAAATACAGCGGCCCCGCTATATGGAACAATAGATTCGACTCTTCAGTGGCCCCCTGGAACACGATTCAGGAGACAAGCCGGGTGCAGGTGCCTGAAACGAGCCGACACCTCAGGTAGCACCAGCGGCTGCAGAGAACCAGCGCGCTCGAGAGGAACCCCGCGCTCCCCGGGGATCGTCCCGGGGCGGACGCAGCGCCGGCGGCCAGCGGGACATCCCGGCCTCACAGCCGGGTCTGAGGGGCCGCGCCGCCGCCGGCGGGCGACAAGGAAACGCGGCCCTCCCTCCGGAACTCGCGGAGCGCCAAGCGGCCTGCGGGGAGAAGAAGGCGGAACTCGGGCGCTCCCCGGGGCCCGCCTGCCCGTTCCCAGGCCGGACTCCGGCCCTCCTCGTGCCCTCCGCCCACCTGGCCCCGGGCCCCCTCACCCCTGCGCCGGGCAGGCCGCGTCAGGGCGGGCCCATCGCTGCCCGGCCCATCCCGGCCCGGCCCTCCGG
>VZRS01000202.1:0-19801 GCA_013398055.1 Ifrita kowaldi
GTTCAGCCCACAGGGAGAGATGGAGCAGACTCAAGCTTACCTCGTTCCTCGAGGAAAGGCAGGCCAGAGAGGAGGAGGATGCAGAGCCTGGAGCAGCGCAGCCTTTTATGCCGTGTCCCAGAGCCCTGTGGGGCCACAAACATCCCTTGCTCACGAAACACTCAAACTCCTGGGAGTGGCCACTTGCAGGGCCTCGTTGCTGATGAAATTCCTGCCTCTTTCATCTTAAATGTTGTGCCCCCACTTCATACAACCCAGAATCGTGCAATGACTCTTAGAATCACTTGGGGATGGAATGGACCTTAAAATCATCTAGCTCGAACCCCCTGAAATGGCTTCTACAACTGTTATGAATGGATGATGTAAGTTTAAATCAGCTCTTGCCTTTGCCCAGGCCTCTGGCAGCAGGCAGTAGCTGTATTGAGGTGGCTAGCACACCAAGGATCCACAAAACTAACAAACATAAGACTTAAAACAGACTATTACTACACAGGGATAAAACAAAAGAAGATACTAGTATATACACACGGAATTGAAGGTACCATTATAATTACAGCTAGCTAAGAAATAGTATAATTTAGGGTTCCATGTTTCTTACCATCCAATTCTTGATGGGGTACACATCAAAGTCCTTTCTCTCAATTCCCGGAAAAGTAACCTCAAAAGCCCGTGTTTGGACTTAAGGGAAGAAATCTTCTCACACATTCCCAAAGGAGTGTATAAGAGACTTCTGCTCTATGATACTTTGCGTGGGCTTTTATAGACATAAGAACTGCGTCTTTTGGTCACTGTTATATAATACTGTTCCTGCCTGCCCCCTGCGTGCCCCCTCAGATGTCTGGGCAGGTTCAGTATTAAGCCAGTAGCAAAGAGTCAGGAAGGGTATTTGCTTTTGCTTTCATTCTGGCAGGCAAGTTTATTTTACCCTCACTGTCAAAGGATAGAAAGGCAAATACCAATACAATGGCTAACTCAGGGTTTTTCCCGGGGCAGGGAAAAGGCGGGATCAGGGAGTGGGGACCAATGGGGGAGCCCCGGAGGAGTGAGGAGGGGCCAAGGCCAGTAGCCAACTGGGGAATTCACACTGGAATAGATTAACTTAACAGAACCATGCACCCTGGGAAAAGTCTTTTGGTCGCCTTAACATAAAGGTATGTTCACTGGCTACCCCAGTTATAAACGACCCAGATCTGATATGGAAATGAGTTATTAAAATTTATTGAGAACTCAATAAAAATGGCAAAGCAAAAGGGGACAGCGCTGGGAGTGTGGCTGGGTGCCGGAGACTCATCCACAAAATGGTGATTCTGCCTTTTATACCCTTGTGGGTGCATCAATCTAATGCATATTTATTTATGGTTTTACGTAGTCTCGCCCCCTTATCAATCTTTTGGGAGCCCGTGCTTTTCTGTTGCTGTGGCCTTCAGGGTCTTCATTGGTTGGAATCCTATTCCTTTCATTGTGGTGTCATCGAAGCCAGGCTGGCAACAGCCCGTCCCTTTGCAAACCCCACAGAACTGGTGTTACAGCACACAGATCATACAGCCTCTGTAAAAACCAACTCACAACCAGACCACCCCAGCAACCATTAAACAGTTCTTAACATGTAATATTGTAACTCATAGTATAATTCATAACCCATACAACATACTGTGAAAGCCAACTCTCAATAATTCATCTCTAACAGTCACCGATGTTTATTTTCCTTTATCTCTTTCCACATCTGCTCTCATACCAAGATGTGTATTCAGGGCTTGGTCTCAGACTCTCAGGGGCCTGGAGGAAACCTCCTGCTGAGCTCTCTGGCTCTTCTCTGCGCTATTAGTCTGGCCTGAGTTACCTCTTCCAAATGCCCCAGCCATGAGAGAGGGGGGACATCCTGCCACATCCTCCTGCTGAGAAGTCCAAATCTCCGGATTTAGAGACCTTGACTAGAGTATGATGGGTCCACCTGTGTTCAGCTGTCCTGACTGCTGTTCTTGCGGTCCTGGTTGGATATTATGAACAGCAAAGACCAAAGGCAGCGTCTGTGCTAACAGGGCTTCCCTGTCAAAGAGACTTCACGAGACACAGTATCCTGGCCACATACTGGTTTCAATATACATCTTCACCTCCCTGCCACATTGAAAATTAACAGGGTAACATCAGGAAAATTAATCCACAAAGACCAGGGTTGTATGCTGAAAAGGGGGCAGCTCCCATCAATTGAACCCCTTAAAATGAAGGAACAGAGGGGGTTTACCTCTACTTAAACCAAAACAATGGCAAATAAATGGGTTCCCCCCTTTAATGTAACCCCCTGAAATATTTGAAAAAGAGGGGTTTTCCTCACTTTAAATCTCTTGATGGAAAAAGGTGGATTTTTCCCTCAATTTGAACCCTTAAAAAGGAGGGAGAATTGGGCTTCCCCCTCAATTTAAAACTTAGGGTGATGAAAATGGGGGAGTTACCCTCAATTCAATCCTGTAAAATAGCATTGTCAAGGTTTTAGCCCTCCATTTAAATGGGAAAATAATGGGAAAAGGGGGTTTCCTGTCAATTGATATCCCTAACAGCATGGAAAAGGCAAGGTTTCCTTTAATTGACACCTTTAAAATCGCAGGTGAAGGGGTGTCTACACCTGGTGAGCTAACACAATGCTTATTCTACCAAACCCACTGGCCTATGGAACTGCAGAATGCTCATTGTGTAAGAAGGAGAACTGGAAGTTCACCAGCCCCAGTGCCCTGCCAGCTCAGCCAGGTTGGCTGGAACACTGGGGTCTATTCCCAGGACAGAGGAATATGTGCATAAAGGGGAAGGAAAATATGTTAATGATTTTTGGGAAATTATTATCATACGTATGTTTAGTCCAGGACAATCAATGAATATGTATGTGAAATACAGTATATAAACAGAAGCTTCCCTGTAGTCAGCATGCACGGCATTGGGAGGAGCTATCCCCCTGTGAATCTGGCCAAATAAAGAATGCCTGCTTCTTAATGCTACATTGGAGCATTAAGAGGGAGTTTTTTTATTTTACTGAATTTTTGGTAACAGGGGGAACCTCCCCAGTTTAAACACAGATAATACCGGAAGAGGAGTTTCTTGCCTCAATTTAAACCCCTTTTATCCTCATAAGCCCCCTTTTTTCTCAGGGTGCTTGAGAGGGACTGGGAGTGCTGGGGAGAGACTGTCAAGATGAAATCGAAAGGGGAAAGGAGAAAGATCTCCCTGCAAACCCATGTGCCAGCTCACCTGCTCAGGTGCTGCCCCTTGCATGAGGGTCTGTCTCTTGGCACCTTCTTTAAGCGATGCTCCATGCCCAGGTGCATCCAGGTGCTCCCCTGGCCCCTGCAAGATGCTCTGAATCATCATTCCTTGAGACATGCCCAGTATCCCCCCATCCACCTCTCTCCTCCAGCAGCTCCCTGCACAGGTGTGCCCGAGTAACCCCCTGAATGCAGCCCCCGGCAGGACAGGCCCTCTCCTCATCCTCATGGGTCACACCTGGGGCTGCTGCACCTTGGACTTGGGGGGGGCTGTGTGTGCAGAAAGGTCCTGCTGGTCATTGCCTCCCCTGCACAGCCCATTGTCTGCCCCTGAAACGCTGGGGCACCGGGCTTTCCTTTCCGTGGAAAAGAACTGGCCTTCTCAATCGGATGCCCATGGCCAAAATCGGGATTCTGCCTCCAAAATTTCCTACATCTGAGGTTTGTAATTACCGAGGAAATTCCCCACAGAACATAAGCGATTACCAGTAATTTTTCCTCTGGGATCATTACTGACTTGGATTTCTGTCAGAGTGTTTGACACGTCCCTTGAGGGGTCACAAGTTTGGTCGGGTTGTTTATGGCCTGACAAGCCCAGACTGAACCCAAGCACTTCCCTCACTGCTCCACCCTGAACTGATATATTGAAATATTGATATCGTTTATAAATACTCCCATTGCCTGCTACTCAGTCTTTCCCTGTGCATCCAGGGAGCAGATTTACTCCATCCTTTGTTCCCAACCACAGCTCTCCAGCCCAAATCCTAGTTCTCACAGACACAAACCAAACAGAAAACTACTACAAGTGTTTTCTTTTAAAGTAAAATTCTTTGTACATCTGGCTACAAGAGGAAAATAAATTAATAAAAATTAATAAATTAATAATTTAATTATGTGTATTGATGGTCATCAGGGCAAACCTTTTCAGAGGAGAAAATACCCAATTTGGTAGCACAGATCCCATTTTCACAACAAGGCATTTTTTGAGTATGGGAATCCTGACCATCTAAGACATCTGAAAATTGGTATTTTGGAATTTGCCATTTTGAAATTGGGTTTTTTTGTTTTCTTGGAACTTGATTTTCTGGTATTTTGAAACTGAGATTTTTTGGTATTTTGGAACTTGGTATTCTTGCATTTTGAAACTGGGTTTTTGAAAGCTGGTTTTCTGATATTTTGAAATTTGGGTTTCTGTTGTTTCTTTGGTATTTTTGTATGCTGGTTTTTTGGTATCTTGCAACCTGGGCTTTTAGTATTTTTGTAACCTGAGGCTTTAGTATTTTGTAACCTGTGCTTGGCAGGGGCCTGCAGCATCCTAGTTCAGGCTCTTGGCTTCATTTGCCTTCTTCCACTGCAATTATCCTGGCATGGGAACTGTTTAATTGCAGACGATACAATGAGACACCCTTCCTGAAACAAATTCCAACTGTGGAAAATCTCACTGCCACATTTAGAAACACTTCAACAAAGACCTTGGAAAAAGCAAAGGTGACGTGTGATTACCTGGAGCCCCAGGAAACTGAAGAGAAGGTGGGGAACAAGCAGACAGTGAACACCTTCTACCGCTTCTCACTCCAGCCACTACTGCAAGTGCAGCGTCCCTGGAATTTCATGTTCAGTATGTCTCTTCCAAGCTCAACAGGTGAACAAACAGATACTCCAGAATTTACTTCCTTGATACTTCAGGCAGCACAGACCCACTGTGAGGAAGTAGAATCCAAGGGCAGATCTAAAACTGGTCCTTCCTCCCACTTGCCACTCTCTCCACACTTTCTCCTTCCAGTGGGATGCACTCTGGGAGCTGCAAAGAACATACAAATTGTCGTTCTTCTAAAGTGTGGCAAGTTGTTCTGACATACCATTATGCCGTGATATTATCCTGATTATATTATGCTGATCAATCAGAACAGTGTTTAGATAACATTATTTTAACGTCATTGTTGTCCATTGTGATGGAAATGCGCAATGTTTCAAGAAAAAAAGTCTTATTTAAGCTGTAAAAATAACAGAACATATCACAACACTGCAGAATTGGTACTACTTACCGATGATGAGGCCAACATGGACTTTGGAGACCTTATCATGCCAGCTATGGAATGATGTACAGTGTCAAATCTTGAGACTTTGTCCTTCTCATCCCAGGAGAAGGGCAGAATCTCCAGTGAAAACAAGCAAATCTGTATAATTGATTTATTGGAGAACATGCAATATACATTCCTGAATTTTATGTAAATAAAATATAGGGGCTGAGCTTCTCCTGAAACAAGACAGGAAGTGTCAACATCAGCAGGATTAAGCTCAGATCAATTTAACTACTTACAAATTCTATATTTCCTTAAATATTTTGTGGAATTGATTTAAGTATAAAGAAAACTGAAATTCTTTTATACCCTAAAAACATGGCACATAACTCTCAGTTCTTCTGAAATACATGTCATTTTAAAGGGACAATGATTTGAAAAGACAGAATTAAAAAAACCCACACAGTAAAAATTCCACATATATACATTATCCTTAATTAATACATGTTTGGTTTTTTTTCCTTTTATTAACATGTTCTTCTCTAACAACACACTATCTGTAAATATTAGTACCCATCGGGGCAAGTAATAGGATCCATTTCTCTGCTGGCATTACTGTAAACTGTAAGTGCAGCCACTGTCTGGATTTAAAATTACGTAAGAATAGGACTCTGACTGGACACTGAAACAGCCTTTAAGCATCTCTAGTTCAGCAGAAGTCAATGTAAATTCCAAGGTCTCATAAGCTGACTTAGTCCAAAGACTGTGTTTTTCTTNTTTATCATCAGCTCCCAAAAACAATAACAAACTTAAAAAAAAAAAAAAGAAAAGTACTTTTAACATGAGCAAACTGAGTTTATTGCTTGTAAATCACCTTCAGAAACAGCAAAGATTTCAGTGAGTACTCGCAAAGGAAATAAACTTCAAGCAGAGAAACCACACATTAACAGGTTCATTCTAATTAGCTATAGGTTAACTAAACTGTAAAAAACCAATAATGGAGACAGACTACAACTGTTTGCCAGTGTTACAAAGACAAACTGCTTCCAAGTTTCCAGTGTACACCTCTGGCAGAAGAAACCAAAAATCTCATCATGTAATAAATGCAGCTTCCATTTATTCCAGGTCTTCAAAACAAGCAACAAAATCTATTCATTCTGTACTCGAATTTACCAGCATTTGAAAATTATTTCAAAATACATTTTATTTTACAAGACACAGATTAAACATTATCTTAGCAAAATAACGCTATTTATTTGGTAACAAAATTCTGCCATTTGCCTTAATTTGTATGCTATTAAATAAAAGAGTGCAAAACCCAGTCAACTTGTCAAAAGTCTGATAGGGAGTGCATCCATTACAGAAATACNAGAAGGTGGGGAACAAGCAGACAGTGAACACCTTCTACCGCTTCTCACTCCAGCCACTACTGCAAGTGCAGCGTCCCTGGAATTTCATGTTCAGTATGTCTCTTCCAAGCTCAACAGGTGAACAAACAGATACTCCAGAATTTACTTCCTTGATACTTCAGGCAGCACAGACCCACTGTGAGGAAGTAGAATCCAAGGGCAGATCTAAAACTGGTCCTTCCTCCCACTTGCCACTCTCTCCACACTTTCTCCTTCCAGTGGGATGCACTCTGGGAGCTGCAAAGAACATACAAATTGTCGTTCTTCTAAAGTGTGGCAAGTTGTTCTGACATACCATTATGCCGTGATATTATCCTGATTATATTATGCTGATCAATCAGAACAGTGTTTAGATAACATTATTTTAACGTCATTGTTGTCCATTGTGATGGAAATGCGCAATGTTTCAAGAAAAAAAGTCTTATTTAAGCTGTAAAAATAACAGAACATATCACAACACTGCAGAATTGGTACTACTTACCGATGATGAGGCCAACATGGACTTTGGAGACCTTATCATGCCAGCTATGGAATGATGTACAGTGTCAAATCTTGAGACTTTGTCCTTCTCATCCCAGGAGAAGGGCAGAATCTCCAGTGAAAACAAGCAAATCTGTATAATTGATTTATTGGAGAACGTGCAATATACATTCCTGAATTTTATGTAAATAAAATATAGGGGCTGAGCTTCTCCTGAAACAAGACAGGAAGTGTCAACATCAGCAGGATTAAGCTCAGATCAATTTAACTACTTACAAATTCTATATTTCCTTAAATATTTTGTGGAATTGATTTAAGTATAAAGAAAACTGAAATTCTTTTATACCCTAAAAACATGGCACATAACTCTCAGTTCTTCTGAAATACATGTCATTTTAAAGGGACAATGATTTGAAAAGACAGAATTAAAAAAAACCCACACAGTAAAAATTCCACATATATACATTATCCTTAATTAATACATGTTTGGTTTTTTTTCCTTTTATTAACATGTTCTTCTCTAACAACACACTATCTGTAAATATTAGTACCCATCGGGGCAAGTAATAGGATCCATTTCTCTGCTGGCATTACTGTAAACTGTAAGTGCAGCCACTGTCTGGATTTAAAATTATGTAAGAATAGGACTCTGACTGGACACTGAAACAGCCTTTAAGCATCTCTAGTTCAGCAGAAGTCAATGTAAATTCCAAGGTCTCATAAGCTGACTTAGTCCAAAGACTGTGTTTTTCTTCATCTCTTACTATCAGCTCTCAAAATCAATAACAATCTTAAAAAAAAAAAAAAGAAAAGTACTTTTAACATGAGCAAACTGAGTTTATTGCTTGTAAATCACCTTCAGAAACAGCAAAGATTTCAGTGAGTACTCGCAAAGGAAATAAACTTCAAGCAGAGAAACCACACATTAACAGGTTCATTCTAATTAGCTATAGGTTAACTAAACTGTAAAAAACCAATAATGGAGACAGACTACAACTGTTTGCCAGTGTTACAAAGACAAACTGCTTCCAAGTTTCCAGTGTACACCTCTGGCAGAAGAAACCAAAAATCTCATCATGTAATAAATGCAGCTTCCATTTATTCCAGGTCTTCAAAACAAGCAACAAAATCTATTCATTCTGTACTCGAATTTACCAGCATTTGAAAATTATTTCAAAATACATTTTATTTTACAAGACACAGATTAAACATTATCTTAGCAAAATAACGCTATTTATTTGGTAACAAAATTCTGCCATTTGCCTTAATTTGTATGCTATTAAATAAAAGAGTGCAAAACCCAGTCAACTTGTCAAAAGTCTGATAGGGAGTGCATCCATTACAGAAATACTGATTAACCATGTGCCTACTTACCAAAACGTAACATTTTTATACCTTTAATCAGACTCAAGGAATATAATATACCAAAGCATTTCACTTTAATAAAACAACTCTGTTCTGAATCTTGATTTTTATTCTTATAATGCTGCCGAATTAAACTGCCTTCACGGAACAAACAAACAAAAACCCCAAAAAACCAAAAGCCAAACAAACCCAAACAAAACTCAAACAAAAAAACCACCTCCTGCAACGTGGGGGCATCACCAAACCCTTCAAAAGTCCCCCCAAAAAGGGTGTTCTGAGTGCACAGCAGGAGCGGACACCTGGAGATGGAATCATGTGGCCCCAGAGGCACCCTAGGGTGATAAAACGAGCACGGCGGGGTGGTGGTGGCATTTGGGAGTTCCCCCCCGCAAGCTCCCCCGCCATCCTCAGCAGCCACTCGGGTGACCTCGGCCTCGAAGTGCTCCAGGAAATGCTCGTAAAGGCATCGGGAAACAGCGGCTGCTTTGGACCCACCCGGGTGGGACTCCACAAAGTCGTGACAGTGCCGGGCAAAGTTGTGAGTGGCCACCCATGCCTGGCGCTGGCATCACTCACGCCAGCCCGGTGGGGAGTGTGGGGGGGAGAGCCCTGGGGAGGGAGAGAAAGGGGGACAAAGGGTGAGGGGGGATGGCCTGGAAACACCTGAAAATTCATCTCGATTCCCCCCAAATTCACCCAAACCCAACCTTCGTCACCATGACCCTCCCCAGAATCCCCCAGAACCACCAAATCCACCCCAAGACCACCCAAATCCCACCCTGACCCCCCCTCACCAGAGAACCAGTGCGGGGCCTCGACGTAGGCGAGCAGGGTGGCATCACAGGGCCCTTCTGACTTGAGTGGAATCGGGTGCACCCGGAAATACTCCAACATGTCAAAGATGCTTGGGAATAAGAGGTTCTGCACCCAGCACTGGCTGGCCTCATTCAGGGACACCAAGACATGCTGCAGACCCCAGAAAACAGGGCTCAGGGACTCCAGAATTTGGGACAGGGACCCCAAAAATGGGGGGGTCAGACCCAAAAACTGGGGACTCAACTAAGAATGGGGGTTAAGACACTAGAAATGGCTCTTACACACCTCCAAAATAGCACTTTATTGGCCCAAACCTGGGGTTTGAGCCCCCAGATCAGTTCCTGACATCCCAACACTGGCATCAGCACACCAAAACTGACACCTGGGACCCCAAAAGTTTGGTTTAGGTTCCAAAACCTAGCCTTTAGCTCCCCCAAAACCAGATTTTAACTGCCCAAACCCCCATGCTTTGAGCCCCCAAGCCTGTGTTCTGCACCACCAAGCCCAGAGGTCCCAGCCCTCTCACCTTGGCCTTGCCGTGGCAGTTGAGGGTCAGCACGTAGTGGCCGCGCCGGGTCTCGCTGTGCCGCAGCAGGAACAGCCCGTGGTCCCTTGCGCCCCCCGACAGCACCAGCTGGGCTGCACGGAGCCTGGACAGGGTCCCGTGGAACCACGGGAACGCAGCCAGGGGGTGCCAGGGGGGCTCCCCCAGCTCAGAGGGGGGCAAGGGGGACCCTCCCCCAGCTCTGGGTCCGAGTCCGGCACCACTGCCTGGAAAAGGAACAGCCCTGGCAGGGTGTCTGGGGGGCGGGGGGGCAGTGGGAGGAAAGGTGGAATAGGGGGGTCCCGTGGCAATTTGGGGGATAACTGGGGATCCCGGGGAGGGGGAAGACCCCACCACGCTAAGAAGCCCCAAAACCTCTCCCCAAAGGACCCTCAAACCAGGATAAATCACCCCCAATCCTCCCAAAACTGAGGGACAGCCTCCAAATGCCCCTTGGGCACCCCCAAAACTGGGATAACTCCTGCTCTCCCCAAAACTGGAGTCCAGCTCTACAACAGCCCCAAAACTGGGATAAAACCCCCTGAAATGGGGGTGCAGTCCCCCATTTCAGGTCCAGTTCCCCCAAAACTAGGTCAAATGCCAAAATAAGCCCCAAAATCAAGATAACTCCCCCAAAGAGGATGTCCATTTCCCCCGATGCCCCCCCAGTTCAGGGTCCAGCTGCCCCCCCGATGTGCTGCGTCAGGGGGCTGGTGAAGGGCAGGGCAGCGGGGGTGTGAAGGGTCCTGGGGGCTCCTCAAGGGGGCATGGAGGGGCAGTTCTAGGTGGGGATGGAGCAGGGGGCCGAGCGGATCTGAGAGTCCCCGTAAGCACCTGCGGCAACGGGGGAGGGCAGGAGAGGGGCCTGCGGCAGTCCGGGGACGCTTTGGGGGTTACCTCGAGCCAAGAGCTCCACGCTGTCCCCCTGAAACAGCTCTGCATCCAAGAGGGGTTCAGGGTCGTCCCTGGGGGGCACAAAGGGGGGCCTGGAGGGGGTATATAAGGGAGGTTAGTTAGAGGGGAATTGGAGAACAGCAGGGAAAAATGAGGAAAAAAGAAAAGGGAAAACTGGGGGGAAGAGGTTAAAATGGATAAAAAAACCACAGAAAAATGGAGAAAACCACACAAAAATGAGGAAAAAGAGGAAGAAGAGGGAAAAAAAGGAGAAAAGAATGGCAATATGGGAATGAAGCCAATAAAATTGAGCAAAGAAAACAAAAAAATTAAGCAAAAATAGCAACAAAAACCTGGAAAAAACAGGAAAGAGGAGGAAAATAAAGGAAAAATAATTAGAGAAAAATGGCAAGAATTGACAGCAAAATGTCAATAAAGAACAATAGAAAAGTGTAAAAGTAGAAACATGGGGCAAATGATGAAGAAACTTGGTTAAAAATGGAGTAAAATGGTGAAAGGAATATAAAAAGTGAGGGGAAAAGGGAGAGTGGAGAAAAAATATGGAAAATGAGAAGAAAAAGTGAAAATGGGAAGAAAAACATGGAGAATAAATAACTGGGGCAGAAAATCATAAAAGGGAAAAAAGAAAAAGAAGAAATACAAGGAAGAACAGATAAAAATGAGGAAAATAAAGGTAAAACCTGTAAAAATGAGGGAAAAGGGGGAGAAAAAGGGGGGAAAAGGGGATGGGAGCTGGGGGGGAGGGGAAAAGGATGTCTCTGAGGACAGGGAGATGCCACAAATGTGTGGCGGGCTCACACTGGGGGCTCAGACAGTCTCCAAGGTCCTCGAGCCACTGCTGCCACTGCCACGGGTCCAGAGCCTCCAGGAGCAGCTCCTGTCCAACCTCCATATGGGAATGGGAACAGCAGGGTCACGATTCCCCCAAAAAACCCTGGGGGACCTTCAGAGCCCCCAAATTGGGATAAAGCACTAAATAAGTCCCCAAACCAGGATAAAGCTCCAAAGTTGGGGTCCAGCCCCTCCCAATCCCCCATGAGGACCCTTAAAACTGGGGTGCAGCCCCCTCAAGCTGCGGTACAGCTGCCCAACTGCCCCCAAAATTTGAGTCCAGCCCTAAATAAGCCCCAAAGCCAAGATATAACCATCCAATTCACTCCTAAAATATGGGTGAAGACCCCATGTCCACCTGGGTCACAGAGGTGCTTCCTCTGGGATCCACGGGATGTGTGGCTGCCAGCATCACACACAAGAGGCTCAGCAAGGGCTTCAAGGCCTATTGGGGGGGTGGGGGAGTCACTGGGGACACCCCTCTCCATCCATCCATCCATCCATCCCACTCCCTCTTTTTCCCCTGTTTGCTCCCCTTTTCCCTCCTGTTTTTCTTCCCAGAATGACTCCCTCAAATCATTTTTTGGGCCCCCCCTACAAACCTCAAACCCTCTTTGGGCCCCTCCAATCCTCTTGGGGAACCCTCAACCCCCTCAAGGTGCCGCAAAACTTGTTCAGGGCCTGCCCAAACCCTTTACAAGGCCCACCCCGTACCCATCCCCAGTTCCCTCTGGGTCTCCCTCAAACCCGCTTTTGGCTCTCACAAATTCCTCTGGGCCTCCCCACAAGGAGTTGAGCAGCCCTGCAGACCTTCCCCAACCCACCTCTGGTAGCAGGAACAACTCCAGGGCTGCATTGTTGCCGTCGCGATGGAGCAGGACGCAACACCTCTTCCCCCTCCACTGCAGTCTCTGGGGTTCTCCAGCCCCCAGGCGCTCCCCCAGATCCTCGGGGAACAGCGGCTGCAGGAACTCTGCCCACTGTTTTTGGGAGGGGATTGCTTTGGTGCAGCTGCTCAAGGGGAATCCAGGGATTTGGGCAGTCTCTGGAGCCCCACAAAGAGTTGGAGTTTGGGGGGGATGGGAAGAGCCGGCAGTTGGGGCACGGGGTTGAGGGGCCTGGGTGGTGGCCCCCCCCACCGCCAGCACTTCCCCCTTTCAACTGCAGGATGCCCCGGACACTGCGGATGATGCTCTGGAAGGAGAACTTTTTGCGGAACTTCAGCTTGGGAAGAGGGGGCAGGGGCGAGTCAGGGGTGTTTTGGAGGTCTTCCTCTCCCCCCCCATCCTCCTGCAAGGCGGGGGGAGTACCACCAAACCCTCTGAAGCTCCCCCCAAAATGGGGTTCCAAATCTGAAACAGCAGCAGACGACGCAGAGCTAGAGCAGTATTGCAACTGAGATGCTGAGTTGAGGGGGGGGGAGGGCGCAGCCTTTTGGGGTCCTCCCCCACAATTTGCCCCCACCCTTCTCAGCGGCCCCTCGGGTAACCTTGGCCTCAAGGTGCGCCAGGAAATTCCTGGTGAAGCAGTGCTGGAACCACTTGTGCCAGGCTGGTGCGGGGAGCTGGCAGTGCAGCCCGAATTCAGGCCCCCCTCCCTGTCCTGGGGCGGCGTGTGCAGGGTGGCAGAGTCTGGTCTGGACTGCCCCTCCGAGGGGCCGTTCATGCTGGGGGCAGCGCTGGTCGGGGGAGAAGGGGGTGCAAAGGATGAGTGGGGGCCCAGAATCAGGCCTAATTTCCCCTTCAATTCACCCAAAGGCCAACTTTGATGACCCTGACCCTCTCCATAGCCCCCTAGAACCACCAAATCCCACCCTGACCCTCCCAGGATGCCAAATCCCCTCTGGGTCACCGCAGGAGGCTCCCTCCGGCCTCTTAACCCTCTCCCAAAGCACTCCCATCCCCCCCGACGCCCCAGATCCCGAAATCTGCCCCCAGGACCCTCCATATCTCACCCTGACACCACCAAACCATTATAAACTCCCCCAGACCCAACCATGAGCCCCTCAACAGCCCTCAGAGCCCCCCAGGGCCCCCCAAATCCCTCTCGGACCCCCTCAAGTCCCCCTAAGCCTATAAACCCCCAATATATTCCATGTACATTTAATAATACAGTGTGAATGAGAAACCAGATCTCAAACTGTTCTAAATTTAAGGCGCGGTACTGAAGACAGTTTACAGTTTCTCTCAACCACCAGCCCAGCGGCGCAGTCAGACCGCAAACAAAGCGGTGTTAAACTGCCAGCCCAGCACCGCGCCACACCAAAGATGGCCGCCGGACCGGAACTGGCTTCGGCCCCCACCCAAGATGGAGGCGGGGGAAGGTGTGGGTGAAAGTCACGTGATGCCACGCTACAGACGGCGGCACCGTGCGCATGCGCGTTTGGGTGGGCACGCGAATGGCGCTGGGGGGCCCTCGCTGCTCTGAGAGGTGTCTGTTGGGCTGCCTGAGCCCCGCCCGCTCCGGCCCCAGCCCGCGGCCTCAGCGCCATTTCCTGCGGCGTCCGCCGGGGTGGGGACACGGGGAGCGGCGTCAGCGGCGGGCGGAGGCACGGGCCCCTGCCGAGGAACCCCTGGGAAATCCGAGGCACGTCAGCGTTTATGGCAGGTTGCAGCTTTAAACACTCAGGGTTCAGATGGCCAGTGCCCCCCCTTGAAATCCTCATCCCTCCTATTACATAGGACAAGTATTCCAACTCTGACCCTCACTAACTCCTCTGGGATTTTAAATAGTTGGGAAATATCAAAACTGAGCAACATGCAATAGCAGTATGATACTCAGGTCATTTCTTCTGGAGGGTGGAGGTGGCTTTTCCATCTAAGGATGCTGCTGTGGAGGAGAGTTGGCCAAGGGGCTCCCTGTGGGACTGCAGGATCCAGGCATGGGACAATGCCTGGGAGCCTGGCAGAGGCTCTCTTTATGTCACATGGGTATTTTTCAGCAGTAGAAAGTGGGGCAGTTTCAACCCCAGGGGAGCTTGAGCCTCTTGCTTCTGCATCCAGAGCTACTGGCTGCTTCAGGGAGGCTTTGCCAGTGGCTGGGGAATGGCTGAGCAAGGCACATGCCAGGAGGAGACAGCAGCCGTCCTTCCTGAGGGCTGTCCAGCAGCAGCAGTGCCCCATTCCTGCTCCATTTCTGATCATCAAAATGAATAATTCAAAAGAGATAAGGGTGCATTGAAAGCCTTTCCACAGGCTTTATTTATAAATCATATGCCCCCACGCTAAATAAACTTGATTTTTGAACACCTGTTGGTGACCTCATCAGCACAGCTGCTGAGCCACCAGTCTTTGTCACCATAACAGGCTCCTTGGTTGGGATGGAGACACCATGGAAGCATCCCTGCCTCCTCTGATTCTTCACGTGCAGCTTACGGATAGTTATTTTGTGGAAGAACAAAAAAAGAAAAACCAAAACAAAAAACCCCCCCACTAAAAAAAGAGAGGGTGTCTTCCCCTGCATGCTGTGCTCCTACCTGGCTGCAGCTCCAAGAGGAATCTGTAATGTGCTGATGTTTAGACTAAAGGACTAAAATTTGTGTCTTTGTGACTGAAGAGGAAGAAAAGCAATGGGAATCAATCAAGCAAGGAACATCACATCTCCCACAGCCCCAGCAGCCTCTGCTTGGCCCGGCTGGCAGATGTGGAATGGGGAGCTGGTCTGAACACCAGAGGCAGCTTTACTCACCAGAGGGAGTTGCTATGCCTGAGATTTTTTTGCTTCTGTGTTTTTAAAGGGTATTTAATAGTTTAATGGGATGTTTCATTGACTCATGACCTATAAAATCACACTGTAGCACATCATCCTGAAAACAGCTGTACCCTGTGAATGCCTGGGGCTATTTGAAAATGCAAATAGCAGAAAGAGACCCCTTTTTTCTGTTAGGATGCAACTGTGCACTTTTTCTACCTTTCCTGCTGTGCCACAGAGGGCTTTGTGTTACACCTGGCACCAGGGCCACAGGACCAGCCTTGGGTCCCGCAGTGACACTGTCTGCTGCCGGGTCTGCCCGAGAAGCTGGGCCTGGCAGGGCAGCAAAAGACATCTGTGCAGGAGCTTTGCAGAAGCAGGGCAGGGATGAAGAGTGTGTCCCGGTGGCTGCTGCCCATGTAATACCCCTTGACAACAGCAGACTCAAGGACCCTGGCTTCTTTGACATCTCATCCAAGTTCTCACCATTTTCAAGGACTCTCAGATGCCCAAATTGTACCACAGAAAATTGATAAACAGTGAGGAAAAAAACCAAACAGGAACATCCTAATGCAGTGCTTGACCTTGCTTCTGCCACTCCAAACTCCTGGCAGAGGCATCGGAAGGAGTTTGAGCTGACTGTGCATCATCCTCCCTGCTCCAGCCCATCGTCTGCACCACAGCCAGGTATGGCAGAGTCACAAACAAATGGAATACATCTTGGTCCCTCCCAAAACATAAGCCAATCCAACACAGGAATTCTAAGAGCAGGAGTTTGTGTGCACAGATTAGTCTTGGGCAGTGCTTGTAACTGCATCTTATTTGGCTGCACTGCTCCTCATCCAGAGGTGAGGCTGTTGAGAGCTTCAGCCACCAGCACCTTGCTGCAGGTGGCAGGCTTGGTCTGGCACAGGACTGGGAGATCTCCATGTAGGCGGCCAAAGTTTATTAGAGAAATTGTTAAATGCCAGTGACTCGTATACAAAGGTAAACTGCAGAGACTTCTGAAAGGCAAAGGTGTTTCTGACCCATAGAAACTGATACAGGTTACCCAGGCTCCAGTGACCACAGCAGGCTTGACAGTAAAATAATGATCATCTTGCAGTTAATCTTAGTAGAGTCACAGTTTCTTCTACCTCGTACATCCAATGGGATTTGTACATTGTCTCAGCACATAACTATTACCTCCTGCCTGCTGCCTTTCTGTTGCTATCTCAGCAGCATTTCCTCTGTCCCCACTCCTTCCCAGGAGCTCTCCCCTCCCTCGTTTGCTGTGTTTAAACATCCAGAGCAACACATCTCTGTGGAGCGTTTCTAAATTCAACATGAGGCTGCTCTCATCTTTAACTGGATGGGGGAATAAGAAGGTGCAGAACTCAAATCTGTTATTAGACCTTTAAACTAAAATTAAATAAATAAAATTAAAAAGAAAGCCCCAAAACAAAACCACTGTTCATTTCTCATGGAGAATTCAAACCCTTCACTGGCATGTTCCTAGGAATGGGTTTTTTTCTGCTTGCAACAGTTAGCAATCATGGAATTGTATCCTGGAGCACCATGGTGGTGTCCAGCCGGTGAGGTGAGCTGTCAATAAGGCTGCACAGAGCAGTGCTGCTGTCCACACAGCCAGGCTGTCCACGAGGCTGGCTGTCAGTCTGGGTACAGGGTGAGGGCGCAGGGACGGGATGCCCGAGGTGCAGGAGCAGATCTTGTAGCTGTTCGAGCGGCTCTCGTCGTGCTGCCCCAGCCTGGAGCACACCCCAGTCCTGCTGCTCCCGGCTGCCTCAGGGGCATCGCCTGCATGCCTCTGCACACCAGCCAGTCCCTGGCAAGGGACTGAGGGTACCCGGGCTGCACCTCCAGCTCGCTGTCCAGCACCTTCCAGTACTCCTTGCCCTTGAAGAAGTAACTTGCACCTGCAAAGAGACCAAAACCTAAAGACAAGGTGAGCGGCTGTGGGTGCTGTCCCAGGGGAAGGGCATAGGGGCACTTGGAGCAGCAGAGGAGCTTTCCCACCCCAGCTGAGCCCCAGGGAGTGGAGGCACATGAGACATTACTGCTTGTTGTCAATATCCTCTCTCGCTGCAGGAGGGATGCTCCAGAGGGTGATGCTGTGCCTGGCCAGGATCTCTCACACCAGCCAGGAGCCACCAGCAGCTGGAGGTGGATGGTGACGTGTCGCCTCTTCTGTGCTAAATCCTAGAGCAGATGCACCTCCTGGTACTGTGGGTGTGTAGGGTCAAGGCCCTGTGAACCAACAGCTGGACACACCATACACAACTCTCCTTCTTGTAATAGCAGATGGTAAGGCTGGAGACCCCACTATTAATGACCTGGGGTGTGTGTTGCTGACCCTGGCATCAGAAAAATAACCTGAGCCTGACAGGGCCCTGGGAAGCTTCTGCTCTCAGGTGCATGTTTTCCACTCTGAACTGGGAGTTTGTGAATTCTCTAAGCATGGGAACGTCACTCCCAGTAGCTTTGGAAATTCAGCTTGAAAAGTCTCTGGAAGTGGCCTTCCCCTCTGTCTGGTTTAATGATTGTTATTACACTGTTAGGTTGCCAGTAAATAAACCTTGGAAGCGCCACTTTGAGTGAATAGCTGGTTGTAAACATCTCATGTGACAAAATTTTTGTGGTCTTTTCAGGGGGAAGAAACCACTGAGAAATCTCATCCTCAGAAAATAAGTCGTAACTCTGGGAAAACATCTTTAAAAGTATTTTTTGTCTGCATCCTCATATATCCAGATAAAAATCCAATGACAAAACCAATGAGGAGCAAATCAGCCCATACTAGGATAAAAATCACTGCAAAACAGTATCAGCTTTGTTCTTTTAATAAAGTGCAATATTTATCCCCCCACGATATTTTTGTTGCCTGTTTAGAATTACAAAGTCTTCTAGTGATCAGTGTGGGGAGCTCTGGCTGGAATCACACCTCCCTCTTCAGCTTCCAGACACTAGGAATGGCCATCCCATCGGAGGCTCAGCATCTGTGTTGGCAGGCAGGGTAGAAGGGGCTATAGCTCTGTAGAGCACTGATTTTCTTTGCTGTGCCTTTTTAAACTGCCATATGGACTCACCATCTGACCACCTCATGGCATCATCTAAAGGGCTGGATACTCCCTTCCACAGGATGGCCTCCAAAGGATACGCAGGATCCATCCTCCGCTCATGGTCATCGTAGCACCAGTAGAGGTTGTCCTTAAAGAAATGTCTTGTCATTGTGAGCCCAGGAGAAAGCAGCGTTCATTCCTCCCAGGGGCAGGCTGAAGTCTGAAACGGGCCATGGGTACCCTTCCTCCACGTTGTTGTCTTTGAAGACCCAGTATCTGTCTCCTGTGGAAAGGAAACAAGCACAGAATAAAATCACATTTGTTTCACAGTCTATGTTGCTTTCGTGGTCAGCTTTGTAGTGCTGGAGAGTGATGCAGCAACCTTCCAAAAGCGTCTCCTTAGCGAAACTGCTCGGCAGGGCAGCCACACACTCACACACGCGTGCGTGCACAAGTGCACGGGATAGCTTCAGTTATATGGGTAGATGGCAAAGAGGCAGGAAGGGTCTCTCTATAGAGTTCTATGGACAGAGATTTATTGCAGCCATGCCATAAGGGGATCCAGGGACAAAGACAAAATACAATGGAGAGTCCAGGTTTAAGTGTAGGAGTGAGGTGAGCATCAGGGACCAATGATCTGAGGGCATGGGGGGCGGTGCAAAGGCGGGACTGGGGAATGGGAGCCAATGGAGAAGCTCTGGGGGAATGGTGAGGGACAAGGGCCAATGGGGGGAACCTGGAGTGGAGATCCTTCTAAGGCATGGGACACAAAAGGTAACAAAGGAGGCGGGGATGCCAACAGCCAACCAGGGAAGCAGAACTGGGGTAGATTAACAGCAGAACAATGCATGCTGGGGGAAGCCTTTTCTGTTCACCCTAATCGAGGGAGGCTCTCTGATACCAGGGACTGTCTCACCAGCGGACTTCCTTTGTTCCTTGTAGTGTAGGCTCACCGCCCACCACAGCCTAAACCAGTATTTCCCCACAGATGAGCTGAGCTAATGTTTTATTATCTGCTGTGGTGACAAAGCGTCGGGACTGAGCTCTGGGCATTTGAGGATGGGAATAGGAAGGAGTCAGCCAGTGGGGGAACCTCTGGCTTTGAATGGTTGCTTTTTTGTGTCAGGCTGTCCATGCACATAGCCCCGCTTTGTTGCTGAAAGCATGACTGTCCCAGAATGACACACTGGCCGGGGCGGCGAGCCTCAGGAGCCCCGTCAAGCTCCCTGGGGTCGGCCTTGTGCCCTGCCTGCAGACACGAAGTGAGGTCGGCCGCGTTGCCCAACGGGCACAGCGCGGGCGGGCAGCTCTGCGCTCTTCTCCTCTGGGCAGAGGAGGTAGATGGTAAAGAGCCTGATTGCCCCAAAGGCAAAGAGGCAGCGGAACGGAGACTTCCAACAGCAACGGATTTATTGGGGGAAAG
>VZRS01000203.1:0-11243 GCA_013398055.1 Ifrita kowaldi
TTTATATTTTTATTTTATTTTAATATGATTTCCATTTCATGTTATTTCTTATTTAATTTTTTGGTTTATTTGCTTTGAATTTTTGATTATCTGGTTTAGTTTTATTTTTATGTTTATTTTTTATTTTAAATTTTTTATAAAAATTTTTTTCTTTCATTTTTTCTGCTTTATCACTATTTCTTTTTTTTTACCTTGACTTTCATTTTCCAGACCATGCTTCCCTCACCTTCTAGCATCCTGTGCCACCTCTCCCATCCCTCCCATACAAAGTATAATCCAGGCAGGAAAATCCCAAATATCCAGGTAGCCTCACCAAAAGGCCATGAACCCTCAGGTTTAGGGATGCAGCACTGCTGATACTCCCCAAAAACCAGATTATTTTGGTGTAGGTGGATGAGAAAGTGAAACCCAACTTGTTTTGAGGGGAAAAACATTCTCCACTAGTGTTCGGTGCGGAGCTTTTGGCTTTACCAAGGTGTTACAAAAACGATGAGAAATGTTCTAACTGAACCCACAGCTTTTGGCCAGGCTTTCCCTTCCCTGGCTGTACTGACTGCCTGGATCCCTGCCAGAAATCTCAGCAAGCCAATTAAAAATAATCCCGATTTTGGACCAATTATGGGAAGCTTCTATTTTATTTCTTCCCCCATTTCGTGTTTTTTTGGAGATGTGTTTGGGAGTGGAGTTTTGAGTGGGAAAATCCTGTCACGCCCAGAAGGGAGCGGGAGCAACCTCAGCCCCCACAGGAGCTGGGAGCTCCTTCAGTCTTGGGTTAGAGCTTGAACCCCTTGGAATTTTTTCCGAGTCAGGAAAAGCTGATTTTGTTTTCCTTTTCCCCCCTTTTTCCCTAATTTTCCTCCTTTTCCCCCTTCCTCCCCCCACCTTTTTCTCCTTTCCCCTCCTTTTCTACCTTTCCTCCTTTAGTGTTTTTTAATATTTTCCTTTGTCTTCTTTTTCCCTATCTTTTCCCCCCCCTTTCTTTTCCCTTTTTCCTTATTTCCTTTTTGTTTCCCCCTTTTATTTTCTTTTCTTCCCGTTTTTCCTTCTTTTTTTATCTTTTCCTTTTTCTGTTTTCTTTTCCCTTTGATTTTCCTTTTTTTCCTTCCCCTTTTAAAAATTTTTTCGTTTCCCCTTTTTTTCTTCGTTTTCCATTTTTTTCCCTCTCCCCCCCACCAAAAAAAAGGGGGAATGTTTTTTCCCTTTTCCTCTCTGTCTTTCTTTCTTTCTCGCTCCTATTTTTTCCCATTTTCTCTTTTCTGCCCTTTTTATTTTCTTTTTGGCTTTTCCTCTTTCTCTTTTTCTTCTTTTTTTTTTTTTTTTAATTTAATTTTTTTTCCTTTATTTTTTTTCCTTTTTTCCCTTTTTTTTTCTTCTTTTTTTCCATCGCTTTTGGCAGCCCAGCCCTGTCCAAGCATCAAACCCAACCTGCCCCAGCCCAGGCTCTCTGGGGTTCCCCCTGATGCCACAGCCTCTGCCCCCAGCCCAGCAGTGAGGCAAAACTCGGCCAAATAATTGAAAAAAAACAACAATATCAAATTGTAGTGGTTCCCTTTGCCATTACCAGGCCAGCAGTGTGTTATTCCCAGGATTATTTGGTGGAGGCAGGACCAGCCTCTCCCAGCTCCATCACTCCCAGGTACGTCGAGGGCACTTTATGGCTTTATAAAGCCCTTAAAATGTTTTTTTTAAACACTCCTTGAAGCTTCCAAGGCAAGTTGGAGAATAGCAATTACCAGCTCCTGGATCCCTGGGCAAATTCCCACGGTGATGGTGGATGTAAACCACTTTAGACATTTTTAATGCTCCTGAGCAATAAATTTAAAAGGGAATTTATTGTTCCAAGCTGCTAATTTCTCCATCCGAATGCTGCTGCCTGTTGCCGGTGCTGATGCCGAGGACAGCTGGGAGCCTGGATGGAGATCTTGATGCTATCCCAGAAAAAAAAGTCTTTTGCCTGCTTGATTTTTCTCCTTTTTTCCCCCCCTGTTTTCTATTTTTACCCTATTTCCACTCTCTTCCTGCTGCCTCTTTCCAAAGGGAAGGCTCCCGGTGAGGGAGGGCGATGAGCTGAGCCCTCTCCAGGTCTTGTATTTTATTATCCCCTTCATCAGCTCATAATAAATAATTATAAATAATTGGCTCAGGGATGGTGGGTGGAGGTCTCCCCTCCAGACCATCCTGCATTCCATGCCCTCCATGCCACCTCTTGCATCCTGCATCCTCTCCCTGACCTTGCTCACCCAATTTAGATAGAATTATTAAAAAAAAAACCCCAAAATCTGGGTTCTGAGGAGGTGAACTTTGCTGGAGGAGTTTAAAAAAAAAAGAAATAAATTCTTACTATTTTCTAGCCCAATCCCAAGAAAATCCCATTGATATAAAATGCCTGCAAAGGTCTTTTAGTGCATTTATGTGCAGAAATTGGTCTCTTTATATCTTGGTGCTGGATCCAAGATCTCATAACTCTGGCAATTCATTAATTGCTCTAAAACAAAAATAATGAAGTGGGGCACTTTGTCAGTGGGATGGTAAAGAACAAACTTAATTATCATAGAAAACAAACAATAAAAAATAAACAGCAGTAGATACTCAATAACCAATGAAAAATAAATAGTCAATAATGAACGATAACAATATGAATTAAATACTGAATGGTATTGATGGGTTATTTTCCTGTAGGGTGTCGCTGGTGTGATTTTAGTGATGCTCATCCAACTTCAGGGGTGCTGGTGCCAGTTTCAGGAATGCCAGTGCAATTTTCATCGGTGCAGTTTTAGTGATGCTCCTTCAGATTCAGGGATGCTGCTGCAATTTTAGGGATGCTCATCTACCTGTAGTGATGCTGATCTGATTTTAGGGATGCTGGTCTCATTTTAGGGATGCTGCTGCAATTTTAGGGATGCTGGTGCAGTTTTAGGGATTCTGGTGCAGTTTTAGGGATGCTGGTGTGATTTTAGTTTCTGGTTTTTTAGTTGCTGGGATTTTAGTTGCTGGGATTTTGGTCCAACTTTAGGGGCGCTGATGCAGTTCTAGGGATGCTTATGCAGTTTTAGTGTTGCTCATCCAATTTTAGCAATGCTGATACAATTTTGGGGGTGCTTATCCAGATTTGGGGCTACTCGTGCGATTCTGGTGATTCTGATGCATTTTTACCAACCCTTGTCCATTTCCAGTGATGCTCCTCCAGCTCCTGGCTGTGACTCCCCCAGACCAGTAACCACCATGGGCATATTCCCCATTCCTGCTATTTTCCCCCATACAGACCTGACCCCCTCCCAATCCCACTGTCTTAACCATCACTTTTTATCAAGTTGCTTTCCACTCTTTTTGAGCATTTCAATGTTGTCTCCTCATGCCAGGAGCCACCTCTTGCTGTTGGGGAGCTTTTCCTTCTTTCCAACGTGACCTTTGCCGTCTTAATCCCACCCTGTACCGTGTTAAATCATTCCTCCTTGCCTAAACAACCTCCAATAGGGTTTTTTTTTCCTCCTGTTCCTTCCCTTTTAAATTTAACACCCCAAACAGTGGAGCTGAAGGTCCTGGTGAGAATATTTATGCTAAAACCACTAAATAAAGCGATTTAGTGGCATCTTTAATAGCTGAGTACCTGGCACGTGGCCAAGGTTATCTCAAGGTAGAGGCATCGGGGGGGTTATTTTCCCCGCAACCATTTATATAGGGATTTGGCTCAACAGGGGAAAAGCCAGAGAAATTCCCAGTGCTGTTATCCCTGCAGGAATTACTGGGAGCGTTTTCACCCGGAATTAATTGTGCTTGGAGAGGCGCTCAGTGCAGCAGTGCTCTCACACTGCTGTGATGAGTTGGGAAGGGCTCAGGGATTGGGATGTGGCTGAACTGGCATTCCAGTCTCTGGTTTGGGTGTGCTGAGTGTAAATCTGGGAGGTGCTGGGGTGAGACCCGCTGCGAGGTGGGATTTGCATCATTCCCTTCACAAGATTCCCATCACCCGACTGCTCCAGCCCAGCTCTGGCTCGGCCCATCCATCCCACATCCCAGTGCTGCCCCGGGGGGCTGCTCCCCCATCTGATGGCATCGCTACCCTGGGCTGGGGGCACCCCATGCCCTGCTCCAGCATCCTGGAGCCAAGCAGGCAGAATTCCACCCTTTGTTTCCTGTTCGCCGGCTCGACTTCGGGAGGCTGGAGCGCTCAACAAGCCCCTCTTTGTGCTAATTTAATTAACGGCCGGGGCTGAGGGCAGTGGGGATGAGACACGGTGGCTATAAATACCTGCCTGGGGGGGTGTGTGGGGGCCTTCAGCCCAGCAGCAACTGAACCAGGATCTAATTAATTTCCATTTAATTCAAATTGACTCAGAATAAAACACGATTGATTGATTGGTTTATACTCGAAAGCCAAAGGTTGATTGGGTTCTAATAGGAAATTATCGATGGATCGATTTATAATAGGAAGTTGTGAGTTGGTTTGCTTGTAATAGAAATTTATCGGCTGGTTTGGGGTGGAAAATCATGGGTTGATTGATTTATAGTGGGGAATTATTGATTGATTCATCATAGAAAATAGTGGGTTGATTAATAGTAAGAAATTATGGATTGATGTACACTAGAAAATTATTGGTTGATGGATTTTTAATAGAAAGTCATGGATTGATCACATTAAAACAGAAAACTATTGATTTGTAATAAAAATATTGGTTGATTTATAATAGAAAATGATCAGTTGATTGATAAGAGGGAATTATCATGCAGGAGAGCAGCGTGAGTGCTGGGCACACATCGTCCTCCCCATCACAGTTTTGAGGGAGGAGAATCTTGGCCCCTGTGAGAAAAGTGCAGCTGCTGATCAACCTGTTCATGCACTCCTAGAGGAAAAGAACTTTTCTGATGCAAACTGAACATCCCAATAGTGATTTCCAGGGAAAAACACCACTTGGATATACGTGCCCACGCTCCTGGTGTGCCTCCTGCCAGTGTTTGAGTGCATGAACTTGGTGGATGCTCTGTTTCCTGGAAAATTCCTTGTCCCTGTGCTGGTTTTTTTTTTGGTTACAACCCGAATTTCAAACTTTGCATTCCATTTGCAAGCGGGGAAGGGGAATAACACAGAGGGAGGTTCTCTGAAGCTGCAGCAATGGAGTCTAAAAGAAATTTGAAACTCGCTGCTGAGTGAGGTTTAGCTGCCAAAAGTGATGTTGATCTTCCATGGGAGATGCAGATGATTTTTCCTGCTGAGAAATGATAGTTTTCAATGAAGAGATTGGGATATGTTAGTGAACTTTTATCATATAGTATAGTATAATATATATAATATATATCAGAATAAATACAATGAATGCAATTGATAGAAATATATATAATACTGTAAAATAACACAGTAAGAAGTTATTTTAATGTACAATGAAATTAAGCAGTGATATGGCTGCAAGAATGGGGATAATCCTAAATCAGAGATTTTTGACCCCAAATAGCAAAAATCCCCATTCGACTCATTGCACCGTAGGGGAAAAAAAAATCAGTGAAAAACAATTTTCCTCGAATTTTTGCTGTTTTGGCACATGGAGCATCACATCTTTGCTGCTGCTCTGGGTAAGGAACCCTGAGCACGTCACTGGCAGGGACCAAGTGCTAAGTTATATTTATTTATTTCTAATGTCCATGGGAAAACTCCCCGAATACAATATAAACATCCACCAAATCCCTCTGTGATCCCAAGCCCTGGATCTCAGCTGCATCTTTGCGTCCACTGTACCATTAATTAACAAGATTTCCAAATATTTGCTGAAACCCAAAGTGCTTTTTGCCCCCGGTGTGCGTTTATTCTCCTCCCTGGAAATAAAATAAGACAAATCATTAACACCGACGCTTTGGGGTGCCTGTTATTACTTTGAACATTTCTATTCCCATTCCCTTTAAGACGGGGTGTAGTCCCCGTTTATTTTAGGGATGCTGGATCTGTGTCACATGAAACTGAGGGGAATTGTTGGTGAAATGATATCCCCAATCTTAAAATAGCTGCGTTCCGGCACGGCCCCGCAATCCCTCGGTGAGGCTGGATCCTGCAACCTGAGCCCCGGCAGCCCCGGGGCACGGCCGGGCCAGCGCCTCCCTCGCTTCCACCCCGGCGTTATTTACACGAGCGGCTGCTCGCTGCTGCTTTTGCTCTGAGGGCATCCAAACAGCTCGTGCCTGCAGCCCTGCTTTGGTTTTCCATATGAATAGCCTGAATCCTTGCAGGGAAAATCTGGGAGTTGGGTATGTCCATGTTCGGTGCTTCATTTTCTCCCTGTGCACGGGGAGCTGGAGCATCCCTGGTCCCGGCTGGGATGATCCCTGCTGCCCCAATCACTGGGTGCCCAGGGAACTGGAGTATCCCTGAGCATCCCATCTCCAGTCTGGGTGATCCCTGTATCCTTGCTTGGTGCCCTGTGCACAGGGAGCTGGAGCATCCCTGAGCATCCCTGCTCCAGCCTGGGATGATCCCTCATGCCCCAAGCACTGGGTGCCCAGGGAACTGGAGCATCCCTGGTCCAGGCTGGAATGATCCCTGCTGCCCCAAGCACTGGGTGCCCAGGGAGCTGGAGCATCCCTGAGCATCCCTGGTCCAGGCTGGGATGATCCCTGCTGCCCCAAGCACTGGGTGCCCAGGGAGCTGGAGTATCCCTGAGCATCTCTGGTCCAGCCTGGGATGATCCCCGGTGCCCCAAGCATCCCTGGTCCAGCCTGGGATGATCCCTGATGCCCCAAGCAGTGGGTGCACAGGGAGCTGGAGTATCCCTGAGCATCTCTGGTTCAGCCTGGGATGATCCCTGTATCCTTACTTGGTGCCCTGTGCACAGGGAGCTGGAGCATCCCTGAGCATCCCATCTCCAGTCTGGGTGATCCCTGTATCCTTGCTCACTGTGTGCACAGGGAGCTGGAGCATCCCTGGTCCAGCCTGGCATGATCCCTCATCCCCATCCTGCCCTGCCCTGAGTGGCTCCTCAACAACAGGAGCATTTTTAAAAGAATTATTCCCCCTTGGCATTTTCAGGAGAAAAAAAAAATTGTGATTCTCCCATAGGAAGAAGCTCTCCAGCCTCCAGTGGGGTTTGGCATCACTGGAGGGAGCCACCCCAAACAGGAGATGGGAGCAGAGTGTGGCTCTGGGATGCTGGCACAGCAGCTGGCCTCTTGTTCCCAGTGTGACTGGGGGCGTTAGTACAAACCACTGGGTTTTACTGGGCTTGTACTGGGATTTTTGGCTCCTGAGTGGGGCAGTTTGATTGGCAAACACGGATGGTTTGGATTTTTGCGGGTGTTGGTGATGTCCACTTGCATCTGTATTTGCACAGCTTCTCAGAAATATTCCACATCCACTTTGAATCCCAGTTTTCCTGGGTTGAAGACCTTTGCTCCTACCCAAACTTACGGGCAAAAGTGGTGGTTTTTTTGGGTTTTTTTTATTTTTTGTTATTTTTTGGGGGTTTTTTTCAGTCCAAAGGGAATGTTTGGGATGAGTCTTATCTCCATCCCTCTCTGCCAGGAGCAGGGATATTTGTGCACTGGATTTTTGTTCCAGGGCAAGCAAAAATCACAAAGTAATTAAATTTCTCCTGGGATGATACAAGGCTGGGGAAAACGTTGGATGGGAGAGAGTGAAAACAGGGATTGGGAATCCCATGTTGGTGTCCCACACCAGCATCCCTGTCTTGCTGGGTTAGAGGTTTAGGTGGGTTTTTCCCTGCTTTGTGGTGGGGAAATTGTTTTCCTTTTTCTATGGGAAAATAAAAAGAAGAAAGAAAATTGTTTAAAAAAGAAAGTAAAGAAAGAAAAGCGGTAATGAAAAACAAAAAAATGGGGGAAGAGGAAGAAAATAGGAGTAAAAAGAAAAAAGAAACTTGGTAAAAACAATAAAAAGGAAAAAGTGGGAAAAAAGAGAAAAATAAATAAAAAGGGAAAATAGAAAAAAAATAAAAAGGAAAATTGGTTAAATAGAAAGAATGAAGCAAAATTGGAAAAAAGAAAAAATGGATTAAAAACAAAAGGGAAAATGGGGAAAAATAAGAAGAAAAAGGGAGATTGGTGAAAGAAAATCAAATTGGAAAAAATAAAATAGAAAAATATTAAAAGAGAAAACTGGACAAAAGGAAAATTGGAAAAAAAGATTTAAAGGGATAAAAAGCAGATATCCCCCAGCCGAAGGCAGAGTGCCAACAAGGTGTTTTTCCAGCAGCATTCCTCTCCAGCTCTCTGCCTTCTCCCATGGGAATTATCCCCCTCTCCTGCTGCCTGCCACATTCCAGGGCTCTGGGAAGATGCTCCTGCCCTTTCCTCTCGCCTCCCCAAACTGTCCTGCAGCTCCTGACGGACGGCCCGGGAGTGACCTCGGGATAGAGCAACCCCCCTTGGTGTTCCAAGATTCTATTAGAGTTCCAAAGCTGGGATTAAGTGGACATGATTTCTTCCCACAGCCCATTAATTTTGGTTTATTGCTGGCCTGATGGCCATTACCCTTTTTTTTCCCCGCCAGCTCCTTCCCCCATTAGGTTTGTACAATTAGCAAAATACGAGCCATTAATGCGGCGTGGGGCTCGCAGATGGGATTTGGGGATGCTCCGATGCCAGCGAGGCATCCCACAAACTGCCCCGTACCCCGCAGGGACGTGCATCGCCTGCTCCTCGTGGGATTTTGGGATGCAAAGCCATTCCTGCAGCTGAGGGGTGGATGCAGCCACATCCTGCCCCGTGCTGGAGCATCCTAGAGCGAGGCAGGGGCGATGCCAGCTCTGGAGTGTCCTTTTGTGTCACCTGCAGAGCAAAGGTGCCATGAGGCACCCGAGACCCCTTCAGGGCACCTGGGGGAAGGATTTCAGCAGAGGCCATGGAATGGTGCCCTGGTTGGCACAGAGCCTTACAGGGCACCCTAATTAGTGAAGATGCTCGCAGGGCACAACAAATAAAGATCCCAACCAGGCACCCAAATAGGAAAGGTCATTGCAGGGCCTTCTAATTAGCAAAGGCCCTGGTGTGGTGTCTGCGTGGGCAGAGACTGTGGGATGGGACCCGAGTTAGCGAAGGTGCTCTCGGGGTGTGCAGATGAACCAAGGTCCTTGCAGGGTACCCAAATGAATGACCTCATCAGGGTGCCCAAATCAGCAAAGCTCTTTGTGGAGCACCCTAATTAGCAAAGAGCCTGGCATGGCACCCTAATTAACAAAGACCGAGTTGGTACCCCAGTCATCAAGGGTGCTCGCAGGGCACCCAAATTAAAGACTCCAGCCAGGCACCTTAATTAGCAAAGATGCTTGTAGGGTACCCAAGTCAGCCAAGGTCCTGATGGAGCACCCTAATTAGCAAAGGTGCTCACAGGGAATTAAAGCCTCCCAGCAGTGCACCCACATGGCCGAGGTCTGTGCAGAGCACACAAATTCCAGACCTGTTCTCACCTGAGCGTGGAAATTCCCCAAAACTCATCCAAAAGGCTCCTCTCCACAAGTGTCAAACATCCTGTGCTGCGGGGCTGGTCACTCCTGTCTCATCTGAAAATGGATTTTAGCATGTCTGATGCCCAAGGTCTGTAATTCCCACCCATGCCTGGTGCCCATCAATAGCTTTCATTAAAAACAGAGCTTTCCAGTAAAATCTGACCTTCTGAGGAAACCAGATTTTGAATAAAACCACATTTTTCAATTTTTTTTTGTGTCCCAAGAGTGGGATGTGGTAAGGTTCGTGAAAGGATAAACCCTTTTTGTCTGAGAGAAATCAAGTAGGTTTTGCTCAAAACTCATAGCAAATTTGTGGCAGAAATCGGACAACAGTAAGTTGAGCCCAAGATGTAGAAAAAATTGATGGATATTGCAAAAAAAAATCAAATAATTGCATTAATTGCAGCCTTTGAATCACTTTTAAGTTAAAGGCAGTGCAAATAATATAATAGTATTAATATCTATAGTATTAGTAGTATATTATAGTATATTATAATATCCATTTATTTATGTGTTTGTAGGGGAATATAAAATATATAATGTTGAGGAATATATTTAGGAATAGAAAATATTGGGAAATATTGTATGTATTGAGGAATATTAGCTAATAGTCCCTGTATCTATGGGGTAATACAATGTTTTATACATTTATATGTATATAGATATGGTATATTGGGGAATATAGTGGAAGGATATATCTGGGAATGTAATATATGGGGAATATTTATATACTGGGCTCTGCCAGCTGGGATTTAATTGATATTTCTCAATTACCTGCTACTCTGTGTGACATCAGGTGGTTCATTCCTTCAGTATCCATCCTCACCCTGCTCCATCATCTCACTCTGCCTGGAACCTGATGCATCCCTGAGTAGTTTTCAGTGAGCTCATCTTCGCCCTGCACCTAAAAACCTCCCAGATTTCCCAGTTTTTTGGGTGATGATGGCAGCATTTCTTCCAGACATTGCTTGGGAACTGATGGGAGTGGGAAAAATAATTTTAGGGATGCTCAAACTTGGAGCTGGAAGATGCTCCCAGGCTGAGATCCCCAGCGGAAGCGAGGTCTGCAGGGATTCCTCTTGAACAAGAGATATATAAATATAATTATAGATAGAAAGCCATGAATGTTTGCTGGGCACCAATTTTATGAGGTTTTGGCGTTTTTCCCCCATTTTTAAGTCATCCTGCAGGACTTCCTGGCAAAGGGAAGGCTTCTCTTGCCCTGAATGGATGTTTTTTACAGCTGGCTCTGTGGTATCCTACTACAGCAGCAGGTTAAAACAACAGCAGGTCCCTTCCCACTCCCCTGGCGGGTTTTCATCACCTCCGAGGTTCAGTCCTGGTGAATTCTGAAGCAGCCCAGCTCGTGCTCTCAGCTTTTTTAGGTTTCCCTGTCGTTCTGAGCTGCCTGAACAGTGCCCTTGGCGTTCCAGCACGTGGAGGCTGCGGTGCTGCCGGGCGTCATTAGGGACCAGTGTGAGAACACCCACAGCTTTAGGGTAAAAAACCCTCGTGTAAGAGCTGGGAATAATACCAAAACATCTTAAAATAACTTGAAAAATGGCATTTGCACCACTCAGTGCTCAGTGGTGGGATGTGGGCACATCATCCGGTGGGTACCAGTCCGGTCCCTCTCAAATTTTAGGGATTGCTGCGCCCACACCTCCAAAATATGTTTTTCTTTCTATTTTCTGGGGTGATGAAACGCAAAGCTAATTGCAATTTGCATGATGCAATCAAGGTGAGCTGATGAGATGCTCAAGGGCTTTTCGGCAAGCACAAAGGCGGGGGGGGGGGGGG
>VZRS01000203.1:13816-55994 GCA_013398055.1 Ifrita kowaldi
GCTATTATATGTAATCCAGTATGTATTACGTATAGGGCAAGCCGTGCTATCCCTGTGTATTTTTTTTATATAATAATATAGATAGCAATTCTATAGTGTGTATATATAAAAATAAAGTATTAATTCTATATAATATTTATAATAGACATATACATAATGTATATATATAATATAAATATGTAGTTATATGTGTAATATTTATAACTGTGTACTTAAATATAATGTATTATTAAGGGATTTTTTATTATTAAGTGGAAAAAGTGAATTTTCAGCAAATCTAACAGGATTTTAGTCAGTGGGAAGGTGGCACGGGCTCCCAGCTCTCATGCACTCCTCCTTGCACACCTCAGGCTTCCGTCCGTCCTCCCACGCTCACTTCCCTGCTCACTCCCCACACACTGCCCTGCTCACATCCAGCTCCTGTTCACCTTCCTGTGCTCTCTCCCTGCTCACTCACTGCGCGCTCCCTCGCACTCTTCATGATCCTGTTCACGTTCCCAGGGACATTCCCTTGCTCCCTTGCACACTTCATCTTCCGAGGGATGTTCCCGTGCTCCCTCGCACTCTTCATGATCCTGTTCACGTTCCCAGGGATATTCCCTTGCTCCCTTGCACACTTCAAGATCCTGTTCACGTTCCCAGGGGCATTCCCTTGCTCCCTGGCACACCTCATGATCCTGTTCACGTTCCCAGGGATGTTCCCTTGCACACCTCATGATCCTGTTCACGTTCCCAGGGGTATTCCCTTGCTCCCTTGCACACTTCATCTTCCCAGGGATATTCCCTTGCTCCTTTGCACACTTCAAGATCCTGTTCACGTTCCCAAGGATATTCCCTTGCTCCCTTGCACACCTCATGATCCTGTTCACGTTCCCAAGGATATTCCCTTGTTCCCTTGCACACTTCAAGATCCTGTTCACATACCCAGGGATATTCCCTTGCTCCCTTGCACACCTCATGATCCTGTTCACATTCCCAGGGATATTCCCTTGCTCCCTTGCACGCTTTCCCTGCCCACCCTCCCACGCACTCTCCGTGCTCACTCCTTGCACAACCCCGTCTCCCTCTTCTCCTCCCACTCACCTGCCCACGTGCACTCACCACACCCCACAACTGCCTCCCTCTTCTCTCCTCCACCAGGAGTGGTCTAAAAAACTCCAGAATAGCCCAATTTCCCCCCAGTTTTCCAGAGCTTTTCCCACTGCCTTCCCAGCAGGACTCAGCCCGCTGGTACCCACTGTAGCATCCCAGCTGGGGTGGTGGAGGCATTTCACAGCTCCTAAATATTTGTGCACGTGGCTTTGCAGAATGTTTAATAGGATCTAATAATATTTTATACTATTCAATATTTAATGTATTTTAAATATTTTTACATATTTTTAAATAATTTAATATTATTTAATAACACGTTATTGTGGCGTGAGCATCACCTGTGGCTTATGGAAGGCACCAAGGATAAAAAAGTCACAGGGAGAATTGTAATAATCCCTTTGGGAGTCAAATAATTGGTGACTGAGGAGAAATATGGAAAAGTAAAATAAAGTGAAATAAATTAACAAAAAAACCTATGTATTAACGAAACATTAACTCCCAACATGAGCTGACTTCCATGAGAGCTGGGAGTGGGGGATGCTCTGCTCAAAAATCCCACTAGAAGGAAAAGAAAAGAAAATAAAAATGTTTTATCTCCGCTCCCATTCTGTGATAATGATCTTAACCGAGTTGGGAACTGGCAAGGAAAAAAACGTGCGTGGTTTTTAAATGAAAGTTGCCTTCGCTCCAGAGGGCCGGGGCAGAGATTTGGACTATTTGACCATTTGGGGGGATATTTTATTAATTATTCAATATATTTTATTATTTGGGGGACTAATTTATTGTTCTTGAGATGTAGCTTGTTATTTATTTGGGGTTTTTTGTTATTTACTCAGGGTTATTTTATCGTTTATTTTGGGTATTTTATCACTTTGGGGGTATGTTGTTATTTATTTGGAGTGTTTTATTTTTCCTGTATTTTATAATTTATTTGGGGTATTTTTGTTCATTTTAATCTTAATTTTCAAATTTATTTGGGCGTATTTTAGTACGTTTTGGGCTATTTTTATCATTGGGGGGGATATTTGATGAATTTGGGGGCTATTTTATTATTTTGGTGGGTATTTGATATTTGGGGTGATGCTGCTCAGGGCTTCGGATGCTCCCAGCATTGTTGGCTTTTCCCACCTGCCCCAGCAGGATTGCAGAGACTCCGAGCAGGACAGAAATTACGAGGAGGAATAGAATTCCCCTGGCAGTATTTCTCCTGGATTTGGGAAAGCCCCTGCTGTGCTGGGATAGGGATTTATCCCAGCCCCTCGGAACGCTGCCGGGGGCTGCATTTCGCAGCAGATTTTGGGTGTCCAGAGAGTGGGAGCAGAGGGGAGAGGTGCTGGGGGAATTTTTTGTGTGCAACCTCCTGGTCTGAGGCCTTTTTTAGGCGCAAACACCTGACTGAAAAGTCCTTTTTCGGCTCTAAACCCTTGTTTAAAGTGGTTTTTTGGTGCAAAGCCACTGTTTGAAAGACTTTTTTTGGTGCAAACACCCGTTTAAAGGACATTTGATGATGCGAGGACAGTTTGAAGGACTGTTTTTGATTCAAACCCCCTATTTTAAGGGCTTTTCTGGTGCAAACCCTTTTTAGGGGAGTTTTTTGGGGGTTCAAACCCCTTTTTGACAACCTTTAGTGCAGCCTCCTGCGTGAAGGACTTTATTTCTGCAAAGCTCTGCTTGAAGGACTTTTTATTGTTGCTGAAAACCCCTGCTAAAAGTACATTTTTGAGTGCAAGCCCCTATTTTAAGGACTTTTTTGGGTCCAATTCCCTGCTTGAAGGACCTTTTTCCTGCAAACCCTTGCTTGAATGGCTTTTTTGGGTGCAAACCCCAATTTAAAGGGCTTTTTTTTCTGAATGCTGTTTTGGAGGAGCTGCTAAAGCAACATTGGGTTGGGATGAGAATGGGAACAGAGTGTGGATGGTTTTGCAGGGGGACAGGGATTATTTGGTGGAAAAAGACAAGATTTTAGGAGCAAGGAGGGAACCCACCAACAAGTACTTGTGTTGGATTTTGAGTGTGATTTAACCCTTTTTCTCCAAATCCACGTCCTTAATGCTTTCTAGTCTTAGGGTTAATGTAAATAATACAGGTTTTGCAAAAACAATTGTGTTTTCCACGTTAAAAAACCCCCTCTGATGAGGAGAAATTCCCGTTACCCAATGATGCTCCTCGATGACGTCCTGTGAGCAAAACCACCTCACTTTGAAGCTTTTTCTTGGCTTTAATTCCAGCCTGGACCAGGTGATGGAGGAGCATCACAAGCATCCCTGTGGACAGCATCTCCCATTCCAACCATTTTTTGCTCTTCATAGCTGCGTACAGGTGGGGAAAGTCTTTTTCCTGCTGGTTTTTGAGTAAAAAAACGAACTTTTCTCCACTTTCCCCCCACTCCTCCATGCCGAGCGCTCGCCACCCTGCTGTCTG
The DNA here is from genome assembly GCA_013398055.1 of Ifrita kowaldi. Classification (NCBI taxonomy): domain Eukaryota; kingdom Metazoa; phylum Chordata; class Aves; order Passeriformes; family Cinclosomatidae; genus Ifrita; species Ifrita kowaldi. The sequence goes on from VZRS01000203.1 coordinate 17,330, forward strand.
TTTTTCCTCACCGAGGTTCAGTTCTAATTATGTTGATTTTCTCCAGCCCACCCCCCTCCTGGCAAGCTTATTAGGGGGAATATTTTTATTTATTATCATTTCGCCCAACTCCTGCCAGCATTTCCAATTACTCTCGCCGCTTCCTTGTAATTGTCTTTCCGTAATGGCTGCGAAACAATTGCGCTAAATGAGGTGGCTCCGGCAAGATGAGGGTTTCACTTCATTAAAGGCTAATGGATTCCCAGCTCCAGCTCTGTGGGCAAAAAAAAAAAAAGGGAAAAAAAAAGATTAAAAAAAAAAAAAAAGAGGTTTAAACAACTTCTTTTATTTTATTGGGATGACTTGCCCCAGTTTGCTGGGGTTTGAGTGGGGCGTGGGTGCGGGTGACCCCGATATTCGCAGCATTGCTCAGGTGTTCAGTGGGTTTTTCCCAAAATCTTTTTGGGGGGTTTGGGGGATTTTTAAAAATGATTTTTCTCTAAATTGCTGCTGAATTGAAAAAAGACTGGCTTCCCCCTTTTTTTTTGCTGTGTCTATACTGATAAACTGTATTTATTGCCATAAATATAGAAATGTATGATGCAGAGCAATATGATAACGTTGATATGTAACCTATAGCAAGTGGATGTAATACACAAATATTTCTAAATAATTCAATAACTACTTGGCATAATCCTATATTCTAGAAATCGATTAGGATCTATTCACATCGATACATTTATTTACAATGCTTGCAGTGATCTACTGATTATAGAATATATGTTACTTTGCTATATAATGTTTGATATCCAATGATTATTGCAAGGGATTATTATCTTGCTATGTATTATGTAGTATATATTATTTATAGTAGCATTAATTAGAAATACTTTAAATACAGCTATATATATATATATCTATATATCTATCTCTATCTCAGTATAATCTATTTATTGCTCTAAAATACCCATTTCTGCTACCAGAAATTGGCCCCACAGGCAGGGATAGAGCCAAATCTTTTGGGGGTTTTGGTTGAATTTTGGAGTCTCGCTGGGTGTAAGTTTTGCTCCTCAAGCAGATATTTCAGTGGTTTTTTTATTCCAAAAACCTTTTGGTTTTGAAATTTCTCCTGTTTTTTCCCATCCCTCCGCTCCCTTTTCCCTTCTTTTGCTGGATGTGGATGTGCTTCAGGTGCTGGGATGGACCTGGGATCCATCGAGGTACCATGTGGAGTTGGGTGTCACAGCTCAGGGAAATTCTTCTGTTTTTTTAGATATTAAACAAAAATCAATGCCCCTAAGACCTTTATTTTTGGGGGTTTTTTGGGGATTTTTATCAAACCCCTGGCCAGTGGATGATGCTCAGGGCCAAAGCACCCTGACACAGATATGTGAGCAGGGCTTTATGGCAAAGGAGAATTCAGCTGGTAACTCAGGGAAAACCCTTCAAAAAAGCAAAATTCACAGTAGGGTGAAATCCTCAGAGCCAGAGCCACCCCCACAATTAGCAGGTGCTTGTGTAGATGTCTAAAAATTTGGAAAACCTGGTTGGAACGGCCAGTTTGTTTTCTGAAGTGTCACACTTGCTGCATTTCCTGAAATAGCTGTTTTTGGCAGCAAGGTGAACCCCAAAATGGAGGGGAAATGCTTTAATGTGGGGATTGCTCATCACAGGAAAATGCTGATTTTCACCGGTGTGTGGGAGGAGAGAAAGCCAAAAACTTGAGAAAAGTTGGTTTTTTGGTGGAAGTTTGATAAACAGATAAGAAGCAGCAGCAGAAGGGGTTAATGCTTATGGGAATCAGATACACAGAATAAATATACAGGTTATAGTACCTCTATTCCATTGGATCCAGCCACTGGATTTATTGTATTGGATATTTTATATATATATTTATATATATGTTGGATACACATTGAATGTATTGGATGTATTGCATTATATCCATCTATTGGATATATAATGTTGGATGATTATTTTAATATATTAATTAATTAATTAATTTATTTATATGATATATAGAGAGGATATACATTGAATATATTGTATATATTACATTATATCCAGCCACTGGAAATATTGTATGAATATGAATGCACTGGATATTTATATCCCTATAGCCACACTTTTATATCAATTTAATATTATATCCATTGGACATATAAAGTATAATATATCCAATATATTAATGCAATACATACATATCTTTTTTATAGATACCCTCTTTCCCTGTCCTTTCCCCCCCAAAATCCTCTGTCTTTATATGTATAGGATGGGTATATAAATGTTCTTTTAAAGTGTATATATAAATATATCTATGAAATGATCCAATTATCTTTATCTTGGATGCTGCTCTTTGCATATTCATCATGCTGGGGAACTCCAACTCTTCTGGGTGTTAAACCACTAAAATATGGATTTGCACAGCAAACCAGGGGAGCAAATCTTGTATTATCTCAGGAAAAGCCCTTTTTTTATTTAAAAATGCCTCTGAACACCTCTTGACCAGTGCTGCATCCTTGGCTGATCATCGTTTCCTGTAGCTCCACCTTGCACATATCCAGTGTCTCTCCCAAAAAATGCCTGTGCCCCATGAGGGAGAAAGAAAGAAAGAAAGAAAAAAGAAAATAATAATTTTGGACATAGAAACAAGGGTTTCTCAATGTAAATATATTGCTCGTGCCTCGTAGTAGTGGAAATATTGAACTACACATCCTTCCAGGAGCCATGAGAAATTCCCACGTGCCATCCCCACCCACGAGCTGCTCACCCTTACTGCCCCTAAGAGAGAAAAGGAGAGAAAATTCATTTAAAAACCTGCAAAATGTATCTTTTCAAGACACTACCTGACCTCCAAGCCTTACCTTCCTGCACTCTGTGTATGTGTGTATTTTTCCTAGAAAAATGCCGTTTTTAGGCACCTTCTGAAACTGTCTAAAGGGAGTGACAGCCTTTGCAAAACTGGGGTGACTCCTGATGGGGAGACCTCAGGTTTGGTTTAATCAACGGGAGCTGCCACGTGAGGCTTAGAAAGCAGAAAAACACCTAAAATTGTGATGGCAAAAATGAGGGCAATGCCAGTGGTGGCAGCTTGGGCTGGACAATGCTTGAAGCCGTGTGTTTTAGCATCTCATTTGGGGCAAAATCTTGGATTTTTTGCCAAAGCGGCCGCCAGCTGCTGCTGCAGAGCTCCATTAACCCAGCGCCGGGTGCCACCAGGTCTCCGTTTCGGTTACTTGACTGCTCTTGCTAATTTTCACCCTGTCCTTTTGGGGCTCCTCGGCACCTGGCACCCAGCCAGGGGGGATGTGCACCATTGCCTTCATCCTTATTTTTCGAGCATCCTCATCCTCATATTTAACATCTGCGTTTTGGGGGTTGCATGCCTTCAAGCTTTCTGCCTTCCGTATTTCTGAAGATTTTCAGGGCATCCATATCTTTCCATGTGCCTTTCCTTCCCTGGGAATGCAAGCACCATCCTAATCATCACAATAATCCAGGATATTATTTGGGATTGCTTTGGTGGAGAGCCTTGATGGTGCCAGGCTGGTGCAACCTGAGGAGCCAAAATCCTGAATTATTGCAGGCGTGACCTTGCTGGGATGAGTGACCAGACGGGCTGGGATGCTCTCTTCCCAAAAAAACCTAGGACAGACTTGATGCAGGGTCTCCTGACGAAGTCAGCGCTTCCCAACTTTAATTAGGCGCCCCTCATTAAGCACTAAGATCATATAACTGTGGCCCAAACTTCCCCCAGTGCTGGGCTGTGGCATTACGGCACTTAAATGTGTGGAGAAAGAGGCCAGAGCGGTCGCAGAGCATCACATCTCACCCTGTCAGAGCTGCATCCTTGTTAAAGTAATTAGAAAACCATTTTGCAATTAATTAATTAATACTTTTTTAGGATGCAGTATCAAACGGGGCTTTAGCAACACTTAGGTCTTAATTTATCTTCATCCCAGGGCAGAAAAATGCTGTAATGCGGCTTCCTTGTCTTCAAAGCTGAGCACAGGAATTGTTTGCTGTCCAGTTTGGAAGCTGGGTGTAATTTGGGTGGGTGGTTGGGGACTGGGTTTTTCCTCCAGCTGTTGCATTGCTATTAGGTTTGCAGGAAACCCACGATTTTTTCCAGCTTTCTCTTTGCTAGTGTTGCTTCTGAGGGTTAAATCTAGCGCAGGTGTGCCAAGGGAGCGGTGAAAAATTTTATGTTTCTAGGAAAAATCACCTGTTTTTTAAAATATGAACTGAATTTCAAAGCATGAGGCTTTTTAAAAATTCTATTTTTGAAGTTAGGTGAAGACCGGATTACTCTGCACTTCAGACATCTGATTTGCCAGTACAGACAGGTGTCAAAAAAACCCCCAAGCTCCAAAAAACACCCAAATCTTGAGGTTTTCTGATGAGCTCAGGATCCAAACATAGAGTTTTAGGAAGGGTTTGGTTGGTTTGGGGTTGCTGGAAGCCTTAGTTAAAAGCTGAATATCCCTTGGAAAGGAGCATCACCATTTAAAAACCAACCCCTCAGTGCAGAAGTTTTCAGCAGTGTGTTTTGCAAGAAATTTTCGATGAAAAGCACTTTTTGAGCAAAACATCACTGAATTTATGTGCTCGAGCTGTGTCATGAGTTAAATGGAAGCAACAAATGATTTTTGCAGAAAAAGCACACCGTGGGTAGAAGGAGCCCTTGGGCTTCTGGGGAGCTGAGCTGACTTCCAGGCATGCCTGTACCGTGCAGGCAGTGGGGTGCAGACAGCCCCAGGCTGCCCTTAGCTCTGGAGCCAGGAGCCGCCTGGACCTTTTGTGATCCAAACTGTGCCAGAAAATGTCTCTGTTTTTCCCAGCCAGTTCAGTCAGGTTAATAAAAAAACCCATTGCTGCCTCGCCGGAGGGGCTGTGGAGCGGTGCAGGACCTTGCCAGGCTCTTGGCAGCCTGGGAGATGTCAAAATCAGCATTTTTTAGAAAGTTGGATGAAAATGCAGAGTTGCTGAGCTTTGCCTTGAGCCAGTGTCTTTGCTTTGGTCCTGGTTAACATCTTCAGCTTGCTCTGCTGGTGGCCTGGGCTGGTTCCAGGCCAGCATCCCTGGACTGATCCCAGCTGACATCCTGGGTTTGGGCCCAGCCAGAATCTCTGCTTTAATTTTAACTGTTGCAGAATCCCAGAATGGTTTGGGTTGGAAGGAACCTGAAAGATCACCCAGTTCCACCTCCCTGCCGTGGGCAGGGGCACTTTCCACTATCCCAGGTTGCTCCAAGCCCCGTCCAGCCTGGCCTGGTACATCCTGTCCAGGGATCCAGGGGCAGCCACAGCTGCTCTGGGCACCCTGTGCCAGGGCCTCCCCACCCTCCCAGGGAACAATTCCTTCCCAATATCCCATCCATCCCTGCCCTCTGGCACTGGGAAGCCATTCCCTGTGTCCTGTCCCTCCATGCCTTGTCCCCAGTCCCTCTCCAGCTCTCCTGGAGCCCCTTTAGGCCCTGCAAGGGGCTCTGAGCTCTCCCTGGAGCCTTCTCTTCTCCAGGTGAGCACCCCCAGCTCTCCCAGCCTGGCTCCAGAGCAGAGGCGCTCCGGCCCTTGGAGCATCTCTGGAGCCTCCTCTGGACTCACTCGAACAGATCTGTGTCCTCCCTGTGCTGGGCCCCAGGGCTGGGGCAGCTCTGCAGGTGGGGTCTCACCTGAGCGGGGCAGAATCCCCCCCTCCCTGCTGCCCACGCTGGGGGCTCAGCCCAGCACAGGGTGGGGTTCTGGGCCAGGGCCTGTCCAGCTCTCACCCACCAGCACCCCAGGTTCTCCTCTGGTTGTATTTCCCTTTTCCCATTCAGTGGGAATTTCATCAGACTGCCACTTCTCAAATACAATGGATAGTGGCTCGACAACTTTCTCTGCCATTTCCCTCAGGAAGTGCCTCCAGTGGGTGCATCTTACCAGGTTCCATGGATTTCTGCATCTTCAGGTTCCTTGGATGTTCTTGAACCTGATCTACAGCAGGCAGGGAGCGTCCTTGGTGTGATCTTAACCAGATCCTTGCTCTGGCCCTTGTGGGCATCCTCATTTTGTTTTTAGCTGGAAGTTTTAGTTTGATAAGAGCCAACATCCATGGATTGATTCTCGTATCCTTGAACTAATCCTGCTCAGCATCTTTCATTTGGTCCTTTCCAGCATCCCTGGCTTGATACCATTCCCAGGCTTTGATTTCAAACATCACTTTGCTCCTCATCAGCACCCTCAGTTTAAATTAACACAATTTCCAGCTGATATATGTAAATATATATATATGGATATTAAATGAACATTTTTTTTCTGCCCATTCCTATTTTTTGCAGCAATTTTTCATGGGAGACCATCCCGGTGAGAGAGTGGTAGCAGTTCCCCAGCTGGTGTTAATGCAGGGGGCATGGTGGTCGTGTATGCAGTGAGACCTGACAAGGTCAAGCCAAGAGTTTGTCTTTCTTAAAAAAAAAGCCCAAAAAATCACCAACAAGTTGTGTTTTACCTAGCTGAATAAGAAGCCAGGCTGAGCATCCCCAATCCCACATCAGCCCTGCTGTTTTCAGCTCTTGACTGGAAATTCAAGCAGAACTTTGCAAAAGGAAGCTTTCTTTCCTGGCTTTTTGGGGATGCTCCAGCTTCAGCGTGGGGATGCCGGCACCTCTCTGCTCCCACATCCATGGAAAACTGCGGCAGCCGCTTGCGTACTCGGGTTGTAAAGATAATTAAGTTGCATTTCTGTGCGTTGTTTACTGTTCCTCTGATCCAACTGTTCCCCCGAGACTCCAGCTCAGGGCTCGTTTTTGTTTTGCAAACCTCCTCGCGAGTGTGCCCTTCACTCTGCTTCGGGAACGATTTTAATTTTACTATTATTAAACCATCCCAGACGTTGCCTTATTATGTGCCTCGGAGCTGAAATTCCTGAAGGAGGGGGGGAACACGGCTCGCATCTGGGCTTGTTCTGCAGATGTTTGCTCTGCTCTAGAGAGGAGCAGACATTAAAGCCCGACGTTGGAGTGATTTTGCCCCGGGATGGGTTTGCACAGGTCGGCGCGGGATGGAAATGGCTTTGGCACAAAGAGGAGCCCTAAAACTTATTTCATCCTAGGCAGGAGATGGGTGTGAAAAGATCTTGTCTTGGCTTCTTTGGGAAGAAATTTAATAATTTTGATCCTGAAAAAAAAATAATTTCAAAAGAGAATGATAATTAAAAATTAATTAAATAAAATAAAATGAATAGGAAGGATCTGCGCCGCTCACCTGGCGAGCCAAAACCTGGAATTTTGGCACGGCTTCACGATCAAACCCTATTTTGCACTTTTTTACCTCTGAAGTGGGATGCTGAGATCCCCCCAGACACGCAGGAGTGCGGCGCAGGGCCCGCACAGCCCGGGGTGCAGGAAGGATGGATTTTGCCGCGTGCCTGCGGGTGTGCTGGCTGCGGCTCTGCGTGTGCGTGTTTGCCTGTGCGTTTGCACACGCGTGTGCCAGGTGTGGTTGTGTTTTCCTGTGCGTGTTCCTGGGGCGTTGCTGTGTTTCTGTGCACGCTGCCCTGTGCCCTGGCCTGTCTGCAGACGTGCCCTGCCCTCTCTGGCTCTGGCTCCGCGCGTTCCCACGTGCGTGTGCCTCTCCCCACGTGCTTTTCCAGGTGCGCCGTTGCACACCCCGCGCATTCCCCGGTTTTCCCCGTGCCGTTGCACATTTGCAGCGCTCAGATATTTGCATATATGCAAACACGTCGGCACGTAAATCTGCATGGCAAAACGCGTCCCTTTTTGCCCGCTAAGAGCCGGCGGAGCAGAGCCGTGCGCGCTGAGCTGTCCGCACGCGTGGCCGTTCCCACATGCAGCTCTCCTGATTTACACACCCTCAATAACTTTCTTCCCATTATCCCTAACCCATAGACTCTGGGAAGTTTAATTTCTTCTCTCTAGTAATCACCATTAAATAGAAATTGTCTTTTTCTGTGTAAACACGTCATTAGCGAAGCTGCTTTCTGCAGGGTCCAGATTTCATTTTTATTAAAATGAAACATTTTTTCGGCTCCTCACTGTGTCCGGAGATGAAGAGGATAATTTTAACCCGTTGGGTTGGCCACAGATAATTGCACCAGCGTTTGATTGGGGCGATTAGGGAAATATCTTCTTTTCATGCAGAATTTGCATTTTTCCCTCTTCCTTCTCTGGAGCAGAATCGTGCTTTCCTACCCAGCCAGTTTTAATGATTGTTATCAATCCTAATAAATAGCTTTTCATCTTCGCTTTATTGACTTCTTTTTTAGCTGGGAGGGGCTGAAAACCAGGCCCAGGTAAAAACTCAGAGTGGGGAAAGGCACCACATTTCAGCTCCTTTTTGTGAGATCGATGCTCAATAAGGGGAATTTTTTTTTTTTTTTTTTTTTTTGTTTGCCACTAAAAGCGTCTCTGAAATGATGCAATTGAGTTTTGTGGGGGGAGAGAGGTGGGTTCAGTGCCAGGGTGCCAAACATCTGTCAGCATCTTCCCTTCTGCAGTGGTGCAAGGGCAACATCCCCCCAAAAATCCGTGTTCTGCTGTGCTTTTCCAGTGGTCCCAGTGGGCTGCCTCTGCCTCTCAGCAGGTACTGCTGGGAAAAGACCTTTTCCCCACTAAACAGCCAAGAAAACGCTGAAGCTCACACATATGTGAATCCATCTATTTGATACATCTCACATCAGACAAATAATGTATGGGAATGATAGATAATATCCATTCGAATAATACATATGTTATTCCCATCACATCGTAGATATGTAACTGTGTAAGGAAATAGTAGAGACTAAATAATTTATTGTTCCCATATTTTATAATAAGTGTCATATCAGATGGTAGAAAATAGATGAATGTATAATCTATTATTGGAATATAAGTAATACATATTACTCTTAATATATTATGTAACCTGTAATATATTTAACATATAACATTTATAACATGTAATGCTAGAGAACACCTGAACTTCTATAAATAGATATAATTTATAAATTATATAATTTATAAATTGTATATACTGTAAATTTTTAAATTTATATAATATATAAAGTATATAATCAATAATATAAAACATATATAACATGATATATGATGTAAAATATATAATATAAGGTACATAGTGGCATTAGGTGATGTGGTGGCCTCCCCCCTCTCCCTCTGCCATAATCATACCTGGAATTTCTGCCTAGATTACTAAAAAGCCCCAAATTAATTCTGAATATACATATATACACCATATACAATCCATTCACTCCCTTTGCCTTTGAAAACCAAGTTTACCCTCCCTGCGCTATCTGGAAAATCACATTTTTCACACACGCGGGCGAAACAGATTCCCCCAAATCCACCTCTCAGCATCCTCCAAAGGCAGATTCCCTGCCAGGACGGGGGTCCAGCCTCTCCCCCTGCCCCTCGCCTGCCGCTGCTTTCCCTTATTTATTTAAAATCCCAGCCCGGAGGAGCGTGGCCAGCGCTGGCCGCTCCGATGCTGTTTGCACAAGCCCACTGGGGGCCAGCGAGGGATTGTGGGGCGATGGGAAAGCTGCTCTGCGAGGCTGCTTCCAACCTCTTTTTCCCAAACTGCACCAACGAGCTTGCTTTTTGCTTGCTTTTTTTCCACCTTTCCTTGCTTTACTTGCTTTTCCTTGCTCTGCCCCGGCACCTTTTCCTTGCTTTTTTTTCTGTTTTGCTTTTCCTCCCCTTTTTCTCGCTTTTCTTTTCTTTTGCTTTTTCATGCCTTTTATTTTTTTTTATATATAGTGTGGAGGCATGCAAACAGCCAGGCCTCCTCTCCCAGCTAGGAATTCGAGGTGAAAAACGCCCTTTTTGGGCCCAGAGGCTTGTTTTTTCCCCCAGTTTGTGGGGGTTTGGGGGGATATTGCTGCCAAAGGAAAGCGTCACCTGGGTAAGTAAATTCCCGCGGTTGCTTCTACACCCGGCGGAGTGTCCCACTAACATCCACAGCACCCCAAACCAGGGATTTTCTCCAAAATGCAGCAGGATTCTGGCTTGGTCCTCTAGAGAAATGAAATTACGCAACACCCCCTTGTTTTGGGGGAAAAGACAGTGGAAACAGTTATTTGTGGCAACGCCGGGGTGCCACGTTGTCTCTGTCACCTGGAGTTTTGCAGCTGGGACTGGGGGGAGTCCAAAGCCTGAATTGTGCAGGAAACTTAACCCTTGTTTCGGAGATGGCTGAACTGATTCAGCGCTTCCAAAGCTCTGAACACGTGGGATTGTGGTGGAAAAACATCAAACCAACCCATGGCATCCCATGGCAAACCCTTCCAGCCCTCAGCTCTTCTCTGGTGCCGGTGTGGACTAAGTTTGTTGTTGTTGCAGTAACTCTGTGTTTTTCTGATACTGGGAATGGATTCCCTGTTCCATTTTTCCTTTGGAAACTCAAGTTTGATGGTTGGAATCTTCCTTTGTGGTGGGGGATACTGATGTCCCCTTCTAACTCATGATCCTTTTATGATCACTCAGATTTTCCTAGGTGACCAATCCCTGTGCTTGTGATCCCAAATTTACTCCTTATTAGTAAGTGAAACATTATTTATTTTCCTTTGAGTGTGGCTTTCCCCTGTTTGGGCTGAGCAATTTCACTCAACACCAACTCTGAAAGTTGCTTTAAAGCTGTTTGAAGCTCTTGCTGCCACTGAACAGGGGATTCTCTGCCTGAGCATCGTTAGCACTGGGGCCTGATTATTTGTGTTTAATATTTCTTAACTGGTTGCTGTGTATTTTGAGCAAATAAAATTAAATCTCAGAAGCATTTTTTTTTTCAAGATGCAGAAATGGATATTGTATCAGTTGGCCCTGGATGATCAACCCATCCCCAATGCCAGGAAGTATCTGTGAGGCAGATTCCAAGGCTGGATGATGAGAGGTGATTGCACAAGCCGGGACTAATCCTGGTTTTTAATTTAAAAGTTACTTAGATTATTGAATTAGAAAATAATTTATATTTGAAATTTAATCCTGAATTTAAATTTTTAAATTTATAAATTTATTCCTGACTTGGGGATGCATCCAGCTGTGGGAAAATACCTGTAAGGATGTTAAACCCTGGCAGAGGTCTTGAAATTGAGGTTTTTTGCTCCAAAACCCTCAAACCCACCAAAACACAGATGCAAAACCAGGGATTTAAGGATTGAAATTAGTGTAAGGTTTAATTCTAGTATTTTCAAACTCCAGAGTTTATGTTCCCATGGCAACCGGTATTTTTATCCTCTTGGTTCAGTGCTTGTGAGATGGATCTGTTGGGAAATATTTTCCCTCCTGGGACCCATGAAGATGTTGGGGTTGGGTCAGAAGAAAAACAGAAATAAATCCCCACCAGCCAATAAGAAGGATATGCAGGGATCTGGAGGTTGTCCCTCTTTCAACAAGCCAGACAAAGACAATTTTGGGGATGCTTCAACCCAGCAGTCAATGGGTTCTGGTGCCACTCTCCAAAATACACCAAAACCCCAAAACTTCAGCTGGAAAAATGTCAATTTTCTTTCTCTGTATCGTTGTCAAGTGCTCTGCTTTGGGATGAGCTTTATTGGTTGAGTTGGAATTCCAGGAACTGCAAAAAGTGAGGGAAAATGTCCCAAATTTTAAATGCAGTAACATTATCTAGACCCCAAAAGAGTCTTTTTCTCTGGAAAATTGTTTATATTGAGCTGCTTTTGCTCAGTCAAATCTCATAACCACTTGTTACCTGACATTGTTCGCTGGCTTGGTGCATGTTATAACAATTTCTCAAGCTTTTCAGATCTGTTATGCGTTGTAATTTTATTTTTTTCCCCACTGGAGATGAGCTACTTGGTGGAATTCCCCAAAACACAGCAAAAATGAAAAAAAAAATTGAGATTTTCTGACTTTTCCATAATTGGACTTGTTGGTAGGAACTGATACCTGTGGATTGTGTTGGCAAGATGACATGGAGTAGGAGAGAGAAATGCAGATTTTAAGATGGAAAGGACCTTAAAACTGTAGGATTTTGCTTCTGAACCCCCAAGTGAGGGTAATTTCACTGAAAAAACAATTCCAGAAATTTAGTCAAAATCTAAATTGGCTCAACGTTACTGCGCTCTTCCTTTAATATTTAAATCCTAGATATTAATTAATTTTGAGTATTTTTTTTTTCCTGTGACCAGGGTGCTTCCAGCATCAACTGGCTCCTAACCGTGGGTGAAAACACTGAATTAAGGAAAAATTACAGATTATTGTGCCGTAGTTTTTCTCTTGCCTGACTCAAACAATGCTGTTGGCATAGAAACAGCCTTTTGTGGAAAGGTCACCTGTGAGGAGGGTGGTTGAGGTGTAATTCAAGGAGATTACAGGGGATTAGGCTACACTTATATATATATTTTTTATAGAGATCGGGTGCGTGCATATCCTGGTGTCCATATATTCATGGGCGCCTGCATAGCTACATATATAGATATTTATATATGTATTTTTTGAAAGGAAATGTGATAAAGGAGCAATATCCAGGAAGGTTTGCTAAATTAAAAAGTCGAAGATGAAGAGGGTGGGGTTTTTTTCCCGTTTTTTTTTTTCTCCCTATGTTTTTTTCCCCCCATTTTTCCCCCTCTCCCCGCTGCATGTGGTGGGGCGATATCAGAACCCAGTGCTGCTCCTCTGTGTTTTTCACTTGGCTTTAATTAAACCTCAGGCAGAGCTGGAAAAATGTGGCGAGACGAGATAATTGCGCTTATTCCCCGCGCGGGGCTGTAGCCCAGGCTTGGAAAAAAAAGGAGAAAAATAGAAATTTGGAGGAGATGTAAAGGTGATGGAGGGTGGCCGAGCTGTGCTGTCGAGGATGATGGAGCTGTGAGATTTGGAGCAAGAAACTTGGCCAATAATGGTTCCAAAACTACCAGTTTTCATCCCATTTTACAACACTGTATGTTTACACCCTGCCCCTGGAACCAGAAAAATAAGGAAAATTCTATTTTTTTTTTTACTGTGACTGCCCTGGATTGCTTGGCTTCTATTTGCTTTCTTTTCCTATTTTTTTTCCATTTGGTTTTATTTTTTTGGTAACGCATGGGCAAGGCAGGAATTTAAAAGGTTAGATCACTGGATAATTGCATTTATATTGGATAAACCCCCCACACTCTGTGCACGTGCTCCCTGCAGCCGGCATGAGCGCGGCAAAAACCTCCCAGTTCCATTTCCTCCCCAGTTCCCCCAAACCGATGGGGGTAAGGCGTCATCAGTGCAAAATAAAGGGAAAATCACCCCAAAATTCAAACCCCCCCTCAATTCTCCTTTTCTGGAGGAGAAAAATCATCATTTTTTTGAGGCTATTTTCCCCACTATTAAGGAAAATCAGTGCATTGGAAGTGGTTCTGTATGGTGGAAGGAGCTTCCTGCACCCTGGAAATAAGTGGCAAAAAAAGGGTTCAGAGAGCCTAAAATATCAAAAATCTCCTTCTCTTCCCTTTCCATCGAGCTATAACAGACTGTGGTAGCAAACATTTGGCTCAGATTGCTTTTTGGTGATTACAGCTTGTCAGAAAATATTGTTTGCATCCTAGACAAAATATTATATTTTAACTTTGTTTTCCTTCCAAGAAGTCAAAATACTGGTTTTTTTATNCCATGGTAAAATTCCAAAAGCGTTTTCTGTTTGGACACATGGAAGCAAAAAACTATCGGCACCGTCTGCAGACGTGAAATGTTTTGACATTTTAAAATGTTAGTTTCCAATTGACATTTCAGCATAAAATAGCATTAAAATGGCACTGAGTGAAGCTGTTGATTCAAACCAAAAATTAAATTTCATTGAGGCATTTCAAAACTGAATGTTTTTCTCCATTCTGAACTAGCACTTTGGGAAAAGGAGCATTTATTGCTGAAGAAATACAATATTTCTCCTCAGTTTTTGGTATGAAATAGTCCTGACCCACTTTGCTGTAGGACGGTGGTCACCGCACTGGACCACTTGCAGCTGCCCACTTAGGCAGGGATGAGACAGCAAAGGGGATTTTTCCATCTAAATGCAGTTTTGGATAAATCACCATGTATTCCTTAGCCAGAAATAAAAAAATCCCCAAATAATTCACATCAACAGAATAAAAAAACCCCAAAACTTGCTTTTATTCCCACATTGGTTGATGGCCAACAGCACTGGAGGTGGGATGTGTCTATTCAGCAGGGAGCAGCTGTGTAGGAGATCAGCCAATAACATCTCATCAGAGAGCTGAAAAGCTGCAGCAACCCTCAAAATTACTCTTATTTCTCTCAGTCCTTGCAGCTCCCATTTCGTGGTAAACCAGTGGGGGAAAACACGGAGCACTGATAAAGCAGCCGTGTCTGGCACGGGCGGCCCATGGCAAGCTGATTGTGCGGCGTGTGGACTTTCAGTAGTTCCCAATTTATTAATTAACTCAATTTCTTGTTTGATTTCCGTTCTTTGTTTGGCGGGTCGTGATTTTGAGGAGGTTTTGGACATCTTGGAGGATCCTCTGGGGAAAGCAGCTGTTGGGGAGGGGAAAGGCAGGCAGGGGTTTGCAAGGTGTGGTGGTTTAGGTGTTTTCTCTGATGCTGGTGGAAAGGTTGGAGGAAGGCGCTCTCCTTTCACTCATCTGTCTTGGAAGCGGTGGGGAAGAGTCTTGTAGTGGATTGTTGGGGTTTTGGTTGGAATGCCCAAAAGGTGGTGACCATCTGCAGCTGGAGGAGGTGGAAGAAGGTGTTGCTCCTTCTCATGGTTCTTCTTTCATCACCCCAATAAAGAAAAACGAACCCCTCCTGTTTTAGGGTTTATCTTTGGGTCCTCTGGTGGTGCCAATCAGCATCTCGAGTGGAAATCCTCGCTTTTTTTCCCTGAGAAGTTTTTACCCTCTGACTTTCTCTCACACACTGCTCCTCCTGGAATAGACCTCGCAGCCTCTCTCAACAAGTTTGAACTAAGAAATATTTAATAAAGAGGCGATTTAAGCTTTGGGAAAAATTCCATATGAAAAATTGCCATTTCCACTGGGTCACACAATGGCTCTTTAGAAAGATCTCAAGTTTGACCAGAATTGATGGCCAAGGCTACAACTGCGGAGTGCGCTTTCCACCCAAATTGCCAAACGAGGTTGTAATTGGTCTCTGGGGATTTCTTGCAATATCTGAAATCACTTAATAGTAGCATTTGATTTTTATGGCAGTCTTTAGGCAGTTGGCTTGAGTCCTGCTTCTACACAGGGTAGTCATCAATGCAGGGCCGGGTCTTCTCTGTAGGATCAACATTTTACTCTTTGCCATCATAGTCATTAACTCAGGGTTGGGTCTTTGAAGGGTTAATGAGTTACCTGCTGCTGTTGTAGTCATCAGTACAGAGCTGGGGCTTCTCTGAAGGGTCAGTGTCACTTGTTGATATTGTTTAATAACAGCTCAAAATGTGTCAGCAAAGGCTTCATAACCACAGTTGCTGGGGGAAGTAGAGCATCTATTTTCAAATTCTTTCCACGATTTGCCCTTTTCTTGCTTGGAATTTGGCTAAAAATAAGGAAATTCTCAAATTGCATTGGAAAGAAAGTCATCATGGCAAAATGATGATCTGGGAATGTCTTCATGTTGAGTTCTTGGGCATGAACTTTATGGCTTCCATTCATTTTCTTCCAGTGTTAATCAACACGAATTAGCGTGTCAGTGGTGTGGGTTGACACCGCACCTGACGCTCCACAGGGTAAATGCCACATCCGTGCTTGCTCTTAAACTGCCAGCTTTCATTTTCATGGAAAAAATCCTGCAAACACGCATCTTTCCATGAGAAACATCAGATTTCCTGGAACTGCATTTTTCATGGAAGACCTCTGATTTTTTTTGATGTGTTCCGAGCACGGCCGTCGGTAGTAACGCCTTGTACCAAGGAGTACTGATCACATGCAGCTCCAATCTATCACAGCCTTACTTCAGGCAATTAATAGTTTATTAACTCCATTTAAACTCTGCCTTAATGCTCCTGGTGTGACAAGTGTATCTGCATAGAAATTATTAAGAAAAGATGTTTTTTAATCGAATTATGGAGCGGTGCTGGGGCACGTATGCAACCCACACTGCGCCCTGCGTAGCCACATTTCTACAAATATTCTGTGTATGTTTGCATGCAATATAATATTGAATCTGGGGGGATATGCTCCCTTGTTACATAGGGATCGAGCCATCACTGGAAAAAAAGTGCTTCTCTGGAGGTTGTTTCCAGCTGAGCCAACCCAAAGCCTGGGGTTTTGCATGAGCAACCAAAAGAGGACTGAATTTTGCAGGGGTGAATATTTGAAGCCGATCGTCTTAGAGGAACTGGTTAGGGGAAAGCCCTAAGTTTTAGAAATCTATTCCCATCACAAGAAAAGAAGAGGTTTTTTGGCCTGTTCCTACCTGTGGGGAAGCTCAAAGTTTGAGGAAGGGCGTACGGATGGTGAAAAATTTTGCACTGCTGGAAGATTTATGCCTCAGAGATGGGAACTTATATTTGCTCTTATTGCTGCTCCCCTCATTTAATCTCAAGCATTCTCTTCCTGCCCAAACACAGGAAAATACTTTTAAAATTCATTTTTGCCCCTCTTTTCACTGTGCTGTGATTTTTTTTTGTCTCTCGTTGGTCCCTGCATATGGAGAGTCAAGCCGGGACATTAATATTGATGCCGACCTCGGTTATTAGGAGCTGCATTTCCGAGCGTGCCGGCAGCATATAAATACTATTACCGGGTAATTAGCCAGCCTCAGACTGAGGTTGGATTGAGCAGGGCTTGGTGTCCTACTTTTGGGATTAGGCTTTGGGTTTTTTTTGTGTTGGGCTGTTGGGGTTTTGCCCCAAGAAGGAGCCAGAGAAATAGAAATCCCAGCTCAGGAGCACCTGCATGCTCAGTGAAACAGAAAGAAGCAAAACAGAGAGGAAAAAAATGGAAGAAAAAATATCTTCTAAGGCTTTTCCTTTTTGAAAACCTCCTGTATTTGAAATAAAAAATAATAATTTTTGAGTTTCCTATTAATTTTCTTTTTTTCTTTTGGTTGTTTCTATCCCTTCTTGGATTTCTTGGTTAACATTTTCTCTTCCCATGCCCCACTTTAATTTTGCTCCTCTGGTGCTATAAAAGTTTGGGAAAGTTTCAGTGTTGCCAAAGGGCAAATGCAACCAGGATTCTCTGGTTGGATGCACCTGAAAAATGGATACTCCTTGCGTTCCTCACTCTCCAGCCCTTTCTGGATACAGGAAACCCTGTTATTTTGTTCTCTCCCCCATTCACTTCTCCCCAATAAATACGAGAAGGGTTTTTCTATCTAGAGAGGGATGGGGAGACATCCCCAGGGTCACCAGATCCTTCCCTTTATCCCACAGTGCGGCTTTGATTGAAACACCATGTGAATAATTTAGGGGTGTTTTGCATCTTTTATACCTCTGAACTTCCACTAAAAGGGGTTTTGAGTTGCTGCTGCCAGCTAAATAGTGTCTGAAGGTGAAAAACCCCTCAATTTTGCATGAGCTAAAAGGGCTGTGAATGGGGAGTTGGGCTTTGCCTCTGAAGTCAGGCAGGTGTAACGCATGAATTTCATGAATTAACACGGGAGGAAAGCAGTGGCTCCCTGCTTTGGGGGGTAAATCACTGCAGCTCAGTGGGCCTCAGGGCATCACTACAGGTTTTAGCATTTCTGCACCTCACTGCACCCAGGGTTGCAACCCTAACTTCTTGCCCAGTGTTACTGTCCCCCTTTCTTTTTTAATTGCAGCTCAGTTGCTGGCTTTCCCTCAGCATGGGGACGTTTTGGGTCAATTCATCCCATTTTCAGACCTCCTCATTGGTTGAGGCTTTTAATAGTTTTGCTGGGAGGGGGCACAGCCTCGTTAGTGGCTCACCAGCGGGAACGTGCCTGTATCCCCCTGCCTTTGGACGCTCGCAGAGGACTTTTATGGCACTGAACTGAAAGAGAGGAGGTTTAGAAATCAGAAAGAAATTGTTCCCTGTGAGGGTGGGAAGGCCCTGGCACAGGGTGCCCACAGAAGCTGTGACTGCCCCATCCCTGGAAGTGTCCAAGAACAGGCTGGACGTGGCTCGGAGCAACCTGGTACAGTGGAAGGGGTCCTTGCCGATCGCAGGGAATTGGAATGAATCATCTTTAAGATCCCTTCCAACCCAGACCATTCCAGGATTCTCTGATTATCTGACTTCTCCTTTCAGGGCTGACTGCCTCACAGGGCTGCATGAGCATCAACATGTGGGCTTGACAGGGTGTCTGTGTCAAGCCGCTGGAAAAGATTTTAAATTCCCGAGTAATTTCTTTTCCGCGAAACAAATGAATCTTCAGAAGGGCCTTTCCTCACAGTTGCTAAGCCATTTAATTTATCTGAGTCATTTACAGTTTGTGATGGGCCTGTTAATAGCCTGATGTGGGGGATCAACATCACTTAGATGTGAGGGTCATTTTCTTTCTTTTTTTCTTTTTCTTTTTTTTTTTTTTTTTTGGCCTTTTGGGTTTTAATTTCTTGCTGGATTTGCCCCCAGAGGCACAAAGCTGTTTGGAAAACGTCAGCTCTGTCTCCCCAGCCCCTTTGTCATGCTGGTGCAGCTCGGGCTGAAAGCGCAAACCGCAGCCCACCCATGGGGACGTGCTGCCCTGCTACTACTTAACTGCTTCAAAGTACCTGTCTGTGATATGAAACATGCCGTAAAATGAATATATTCCAGATGTCCCAGCAAACTCCCCTTAGCTCCACAATCCACCTGAAGGCAGTCGACACAGCGAGGTTCCTTGGTCCCTGCTGCCTCACTCACTGCCAAAAGGAGCACAGTGCTGGCTCGTTTGGGGTTGCAGTTTGGGAGGTGGCCATTACCAGACCAGGGTAGTGCCCCCAGGTCCTGCTCTGTGCAGTGTGGGGTGAAGACTTCACTGGCCACTGATGTTCCGGGGGGTGATTGCCCTCTATGGGATTGGGGAAGATGGCGTTTGCATCCTTAAGTTTGGGTGGTCTTTGTCCTGGAGGGGCTTTCTCTCTCCTTGGAAGTTCTTCATTCTTGGGGGATCTCCATCCTTGGAGTCTGCAGAATCTCCATCCTCAGGATTGTGAGGGTCCTTGGGTTTTGAGGATCTACATCGTCAGGGTTGGGGGGTCCCCATACTCAGGGTTAGGAGCTCTGTCCTTGAAGTTTGTGAGTCTCCATCCTTGGGTTTTGGAGATCTCCGTTTGCAGGGTTGGGAGATCCCCTTCCTTGTGGCTGGGGGAATTCCCAACCTTGGGGTTAGGTGGATTCTTCCTTGTGTTTTGTGGAGCTCCATCTTCAGCATCTTCACCTTCAGAGCTGGGAGTGTATCTCCATCTTTGGGATATGGGGATCTTCTTCCTTGGGTTTGGAGGAGAATCTTCATCCTTGGGGCTGGCAGATACATCTGGGGTTGGCAGACCTCCGTCCTTGAGCATTCTCCATCTTCAGGCTTGGGCGATCTCTGCCCATGTCTGTCCATGGAAGGAAGACCTCTGTCCTCCCTCCTGGATGAAGCCACGACCCACAACCTCCTCCATACCACAACACCCACGTTGCTCAGGGGCTATGGGGGGTGTTTAGCCAGGCTCACACCCTTGGACAGCTGCTGTTTTGGGATGGTTGGAACCTCTGTGAGCAGAGCAGGTTCCCAACCTTCCAGCCAGCTCAGCAAATATAACCTTAATTTATTTAAAAGCTTCAGAGGGAACACGTTGGGGTGTGTGTTTGCTGTTGGATTGGGTATTTCCAGGAGACACAGCCAATAATTTCCTCGGTATGCTCTGTGTAGGTCCTGGTTGGCTGGGAGGACCATGGAAAAGCTGGAATAACAACCATGTAGAAGGCAATGAAGTAGGTACAAAAGCTAAAATTACTATTCATCGCTAATACGTTGCATGGCACTAATTAATTTTTAAACAGCCTCGCTGGGGACCTCATTGCTAAAACATGATGTTTTCTTCTCCGGAACTATAACTGTTAACTCCAAACAAAGCAAAAGAGAGTCAGGAAGGATGAGGAACCGCAGGTCCATTAGCCTGCATCCGAGTTGCCTGCTCTGATGGCCAAATCTGATGGCCACTGTGCCCGGGGGGGTGCTCTATCACACCCCTCCGGAGGGGTTTTTTTGAGCTGGGGAGTCAAATCCAGCTTCCTGGGCGTGCAGAAGTGTTGTCTGAGCTGCAAGCATGCTGGGAGGAAAGGGAAAACTATTTTTGATTCTGCTCTCACCTGTCTCACTTTACCTGAGCGTGGCTTTCCCTGAATATTTTTAACCGTATTTTATTACTGGTGTCACAAGCCTCAAGCTGGGGGATTGTTGTCATTGCACTCACTCACATGTAAGTTATTTAATTCAGTCTTTGTGAGTGTTGAGAAAAGACTTTCCTCAACATTTTCATTGCTGCTGACATCTAGATCAACACCCCTATATATTTATTTGACATTTCCCATTTCAATTAATCTGTGAAATATTCCTCCTAAAATGGTCTGAGCTGGTAATGCTTTATCTTCCATTTCATGTTTAATTATTCTTTAATTGTTTGGACACTTTTCTCGTCACCACTTTGAGTCCACCTATGAATTCAAGCCTTTTGAGTTTCATCATCTCCAAAAGATGGGAAATTCAGCAAGCTTCTGCTAAATGTATTTAGCCTACTTACACCTCTCTGTTTACCTTCTTTGTTTTAAAATTAGGAAATGTGGTGGCTTGGGGCGAATTTTTTTTCTGTTCTCTGGGTCTGATGGTACCAGGATGTGACCTGAGCCAGGCTGAGTGTAAAAAATGACAAATGCACCATTGAAATAGTGGTTTTTAGCTGTTGGAGAGAGGCTTTGCTGTGTGCCAGTAGCAGCCCTGGGGTCACGGAGGGCTGCGACCGAGGGGAGCACAGGACCCCCCCAGGACGGGGCGATTTCTGCTTCCATATGGAAAAGGGATGTGGCATCTGGTTTCACTCCCAGCAGCTGGCAGCTTGAAGCCTGTGTTTTGCATGGTGTGGAGTAAAGAGAAAATAAAGTGTCGAATTGTTTGGCATTATCAAGGATTTCTGCTCCCCAGGACTCCTGCATAAAGAGATGGAAATTTTAGCTGCTGGAGCCAAGAAACACACAGAAGTATATGAATTTATTACATTTTATCTCATTCCCTTGCAAACAGCGCTGGAAATGTCAAAAGATCATCTATTGTTTCATCGTTTAGAAAGAATTTTTGTTTTCTAGTTGTAATTTCCTTGATGCCTGGCTGTGGGGAAGGAAGAGAAATTGGAGCAGGAGCTGGCAGGGCTGCAGCAGGTTGAACATGCAGGTTTGTCTGGCCATGGAGCTACATGCATTTAAATTTCTCACATCCCAGGTTTTTAATTTAACAAATGTAATTAAGGCTGGGGTAGGTACTCAGATTATTCATTTACTCCAGATGGAAAAAATTAAATTGAATGCAAATTCCGTAATCAGACATGAAGTTGAGGATGTCGGACGTGATGGGGAAGTGTCAGCACATTAATCGGACCGCTTTCCCTAAACAGCACCCAAATCTAAGAGCCAGGGATTATTTGAATAATTGAGGTGGCATTTGATAAGATATCTGATTGCTGATATCTCCTTAAGACGGAGCCCTAATTGTAATTCTCCATCAAGGAGGATTAATGTGCGCAACAGAATGCACTGGGAGCAGTGTGGTGTCAGACTCCCTCCCTCGAGGTTTGGTTTTTTATCGAGGGCTGCCATGCCCAGGGAAGGTGCCAAAGTGATTTATCGCTTCTCCTGTTACTTTATCCGTGTGCCAGGAGGTCGTCAGGTAGCACAGCTTGGCACTGGGGATCTGGGCATCCAAGGCTGCCTGAGTCCCACAGCCCCAGAGTTGGGTCTGTGCTTTGGAGGTGCCTCCCATGACTGGAGAGGGATGCATCATTGCATCTTAATGGCCCTTCTTCGTGTCCTCAGGGCACAGTTAGATCCCCTTTTTCTCTGGAAAAAGGAGACAAAATGGAGACAAACTGTCCCAACTTCAGCAGAAGACCGTGTTGGAGGACCGTGACCCCATCCACGACCCATTATCTGATGCTCTTGGAGAGCTGTTGGGGGTTGGTGGGCATTGACTCCCAACTCACTCTTGGCAGGGGCAGAGTCATGGTTTAGGAACGGTGCCCCCCAGTTTAGTGCTGCCACTGAGACTCTGTAAACCACACTGCCACTCACTCATCCCCTTTCCTCTCCCCTTCTCCTCCTGGAGAAGAGAATTGGAGGCACAAAAGGCAAAGATCAGCATCAAAAAGATGGGTTGAGATAAGAACAATTTACTGGAAACAGGAATGAGAAAAGAAAACAAAGAGTAACAGCAACAATATTAATAACAAAAGTGTACAAAAAAAGACAGTGATTCACATACAAAAATGCTCACCTTGAAGCTGGAGCTGCTCCCTTCGGCTGGGAAGAGTGTCCCTTTCCTGCCCCTCCTCCCAAAATGATGTGGTCTAGAATAACCAGGTCCTGGCCATGACCCCTCCCAGCTACTGCAAAAATTAACCCTGTCCTGGCTGGAACCAGGAGTGGTAGCAAGAGGAGTTTCCTCTCAATCTGGCAGCAGACACTTGGTCATAATGATAGAAATCTTTTCTAGTGGAGTCTGTTTCACTGCCAGCACCATTGGCTCCTCTTAAAACCAGGCACGGAAGGGTGGGAAAAGAGGGGTGGGCTTTCCTCCTTGAATCCCACACCCTGGGTGAAATTAGAAAGGATTTAAATTGCTGAAATGACAATTTAAAAAAAATAGTGATATATCCATGTTGAAGATCCAGTCTTGTAAACAAATAATCATCATGGTCTTTCCTTCTTCATTCCTCCATCTAGCAGCAAATGAAAAAAAAGAAAAGGGAAAAAGATGAAAGAGGTCAAAGGAATAAAGCTTGAAAGAGTTTTCTGATGGGTTTTTTTGGTCTGTTTGAGAGCTTGCATATTTTGAAACAAACTGTAAATGGAAATTCTTCCCTGTGAGGGTGGTAAGGCCCTGGCACAGGGTGCCCAGAGCAGCTGTGGCTGCCGCATCCCTGGAAGTGTCCAAGGCCAGGCTGGATGGGGCTTGGAACAACCTGGGATAGTGGAAGGTGTCCCTGCCCGTGGCAGGGAGTTGGAACAAGATGAGTTTTAAGGTCCCTTCCAACCCAAACCATTCTGGGATTCTCTGATTCCATGTAATAAAAAAAAGATGTTGGGGAGAAAATAATCCTTAGACCCTCTACAGTCAGTGATTTGCCCAGCAGGGATGAGGATATATTATATTTTTCCTGTCTCTAAAGTAAAACGAAATGCAGAGATTTTTCATTTTTTTTCTCTTTGTCCTACAATCCCACCTCCTTCTGTGGCCATGTGCCAATGGCCACCCCGGGTAGATTGGGTGCACGGAGTGATTTTAGCCAAGCTCTGGTCAGTGCATTCACAGCCAGAAAGGAGCTATTTCCCCTCCAAAAAAACCCAACCCCCCCAAAAACCACTAAACCCCCCCAACAAAACAAAAAAACTCCCAACTTAAATCACTTGAGATAAGTTGGGTGTTATCTTAAGGTTGCAAATTGCTTGTTTGCTTCTCCAGCTGGAGCTGTTAATTCAGAACAATTAACACACCGTTTAAAACCCAGACAAAGCATATGGAGGCAGTCCTTGGGAAAAGAGCCTGTTTGGGATGGAGTGCCTCAATGTGAAATAGGAGGGATAACTCCAGTTTGTCTTTCCTCCTAGATCCTGGCAGGTGTTGTGGGAAATGACACAAATACCAGGGAGTTTAGCCCCCCCAAACCCCTGTTGGATGCTAGGCTGAGTGATGCTCAAAGCAAGAGCCAACTGGGTCAATAGACCCGAGAAGAAATAAAGTGGTGTTGGGATGAATTTACCACTGAGACAGTGCCTTCACCCTCCTGTTCATCCTGCAAATATTTCTTCTTGATGAAGAAATAATGAATCCTAGAGTGAATCCTAAAATAATGCCTATATTTTTTTATCAGCCCCTTTGCAGTGCTGTGAAACACCTCCCTGGCTCCATCCTTTAAGGCCTTTTGCGGCATCATTTTGGACACCTGCCACTTATTTGCTCAGGTTCCCTTTTGATTTTTGATGCAGGTGAAGAGCAAAAGCCTAAATCTGGAAAGAAACCCCGAAATACAGCAGTTCCACCTTCTTAAAATACTGATGTGAGCTCAACCTGCTTNCAGCAACAATATTAATAACAAAAGTGTACAAAAAAAGACAGTGATTCACATACAAAAATGCTCACCTTGAAGCTGGAGCTGCTCCCTTCGGCTGGGAAGAGTGTCCCTTTCCTGCCCCTCCTCCCAAAATGATGTGGTCTAGAATAACCAGGTCCTGGCCATGACCCCTCCCAGCTACTGCAAAAATTAACCCTGTCCTGGCTGGAACCAGGAGTGGTAGCAAGAGGAGTTTCCTCTCAATCTGGCAGCAGACACTTGGTCATAATGATAGAAATCTTTTCTAGTGGAGTCTGTTTCACTGCCAGCACCATTGGCTCCTCTTAAAACCAGGCACGGAAGGGTGGGAAAAGAGGGGTGGGCTTTCCTCCTTGAATCCCACACCCTGGGTGAAATTAGAAAGGATTTAAATTGCTGAAATGACAATTTAAAAAAAATAGTGATATATCCATGTTGAAGATCCAGTCTTGTAAACAAATAATCATCATGGTCTTTCCTTCTTCATTCCTCCATCTAGCAGCAAATGAAAAAAAAGAAAAGGGAAAAAGATGAAAGAGGTCAAAGGAATAAAGCTTGAAAGAGTTTTCTGATGGGTTTTTTTGGTCTGTTTGAGAGCTTGCATATTTTGAAACAAACTGTAAATGGAAATTCTTCCCTGTGAGGGTGGTAAGGCCCTGGCACAGGGTGCCCAGAGCAGCTGTGGCTGCCGCATCCCTGGAAGTGTCCAAGGCCAGGCTGGATGGGGCTTGGAACAACCTGGGATAGTGGAAGGTGTCCCTGCCCGTGGCAGGGAGTTGGAACAAGATGAGTTTTAAGGTCCCTTCCAACCCAAACCATTCTGGGATTCTCTGATTCCATGTAATAAAAAAAAGATGTTGGGGAGAAAATAATCCTTAGACCCTCTACAGTCAGTGATTTGCCCAGCAGGGATGAGGATATATTATATTTTTCCTGTCTCTAAAGTAAAACGAAATGCAGAGATTTTTCATTTTTTTTCTCTTTGTCCTACAATCCCACCTCCTTCTGTGGCCATGTGCCAATGGCCACCCCGGGTAGATTGGGTGCACGGAGTGATTTTAGCCAAGCTCTGGTCAGTGCATTCACAGCCAGAAAGGAGCTATTTCCCCTCCAAAAAAACCCAACCCCCCCAAAAACCACTAAACCCCCCCAACAAAACAAAAAAACTCCCAACTTAAATCACTTGAGATAAGTTGGGTGTTATCTTAAGGTTGCAAATTGCTTGTTTGCTTCTCCAGCTGGAGCTGTTAATTCAGAACAATTAACACACCGTTTAAAACCCAGACAAAGCATATGGAGGCAGTCCTTGGGAAAAGAGCCTGTTTGGGATGGAGTGCCTCAATGTGAAATAGGAGGGATAACTCCAGTTTGTCTTTCCTCCTAGATCCTGGCAGGTGTTGTGGGAAATGACACAAATACCAGGGAGTTTAGCCCCCCCAAACCCCTGTTGGATGCTAGGCTGAGTGATGCTCAAAGCAAGAGCCAACTGGGTCAATAGACCCGAGAAGAAATAAAGTGGTGTTGGGATGAATTTACCACTGAGACAGTGCCTTCACCCTCCTGTTCATCCTGCAAATATTTCTTCTTGATGAAGAAATAATGAATCCTAGAGTGAATCCTAAAATAATGCCTATATTTTTTTATCAGCCCCTTTGCAGTGCTGTGAAACACCTCCCTGGCTCCATCCTTTAAGGCCTTTTGCGGCATCATTTTGGACACCTGCCACTTATTTGCTCAGGTTCCCTTTTGATTTTTGATGCAGGTGAAGAGCAAAAGCCTAAATCTGGAAAGAAACCCCGAAATACAGCAGTTCCACCTTCTTAAAATACTGATGTGAGCTCAACCTGCTTAAAATATCCCTGGGTGAAGGAGCAGGGAGGTGAGCTCATTGCTTTTCCGCGAGGACATAAACCACTGTTAGAATTTTATGGGATGCTGTAGAAAATACTGCAGCAGTTGTTGCATTTTTGCAGCCCAGTGGTGGCTTTTACAGGATGATCCATCCTTTCTTCTACCCTTGCCTCCATGTATCCATGGATCTTTACACTGTGTATGTTCATTCATGCATCTGTGCATCCACACATCCTTGCATCCATGAATCCTTGCATCCTTGCATCTGTCCGTCCATCATTTTTGGTCTTATACTTCTGACCACAACTGCACACAAATTTTATTAAAGGCACCCCAGAATTTTTTTTTTTTTCACCTGAAAAAAATCCCACAAATCCAAGTATTTTCCTCTAAAACTTTACGGGAATTGGCACGGCTGAACCTGCAGCAGCTTTTTGCATCCCCTACAAATGATGGGAAAATATGCTTTTCCATCCCAAAGCTGGCATTAGGATTCTGGGGTTGGGGACCCCTGTAATGTGAGCCCCCCAAAACCTTCATCTGCCTGAGCTGTGAAAGCCAAGCAGGTCATCTCTAAGAGCTTTTCCTGCAAACCCTTTCCTGTTATTCCCCCATCCGAGGATGGATGTAGGCAGCATCGGCAAATCTGAATAACTAATCAGAGTCCTCATTAACCCCCCACTGAGATGCTCAAACATTCACTTTGCTGTTTGTGAAGCAGGATAAAAAAAAAAAAAAAAAAGGAAAAGAGGAAAAACCCGCACCAGCCACCCTGCATTAAAATTGATGTGTTATTAATCCCACTGTTCCAGACCTCATGGGTACCGAATTTTCCTCCGTCTCGCCCGAGGCCGAACAGTATGGTGCTGCTTCTGCAGGGCACTTTGCCTTTCCATTATTTATCAGCACAGTGTGGAGAGGCTGCTTTTGTTCCCTGGATCCAGATGTGTTCACGTGTGCATGTCTGGGGTGGGGATGTCCAATATTTCTCTACATGCCCAGTTTGGGTAATGTGAGTCACCTACAGCAGGGCTCCACCAAGAGACTTGTCTCTCCCAAATGTGTTTTACGTCAAAGCAGCTTTGCTTTTGCGGAAATACAAAAATATTTGGGTGTGTGGGCACGTCTCAAATCTTTCTCTGACAAAGGGTGGGGTTTGTGCATCACCAGTTTTACTTCTGAAATGAAAATACCATATTCCTCTTTGCCCCTTTGAGCATCCCCAACACCTAGCCCCAGCCCTTACCCAGATGCTGGAGATGCTACAGAAATTGCACTGTGGGGGGAAAAACCCAACACACCAAAGGTTTTTATCACAAAAGTCCTCATTGCAGATGGCAGCAGGTGTTGAGAAGGTATTTGGAGAGTCACGATCATCCGTTGGAGCTCCTTGAAGGGCTAACTGAAACTTGAGCTTTGATTTCTGCATTTAAACCGTTTTTCACACGTACAGGGCTTCTTTGGTTGTTCCCATGGGTGTGGAGTCTGGGGCCAGTAGAGCTTGCTGCTGGCCATAGTGTGAGGTATAAAAATAATTCAACAAAACTCAGCATTATTGGGGATTTCGCCGTTTGTGGTTCCCCCCTAAGTCAGAGGAGCTGGCGTTAAATTTATTAAAACGCAATAGTCGCAATTAAACAGCATTGACATGATGAGGTTGGAAGCATCACACTGGAAGAAACAAAGTAACTTGCTGGGAAAAGCCTTCTTGCTTTAAAATCCTACACTTTGTGCAAAAATCCTGAATTTTGTTTTGCTAAATGTCAGCTTTATTAGCATTCCCTCACACTTCATTAAATCTTTATTAACAGGAATGCCCTTGGCTTTTTGCAACTGGGGTACAGGCTGCCGTCCCAGGGTACTGGGGTCCCATCTCTGCTGCTGGATGCTATTCAGGTCGACTAGATCAGGATTTAGGGCATTTGGGGGGGATTGATGACTTGTCAGAAATGGTGTCTCATTTATGACCCTCGGGCAGCTGCTGAATACGACCATGAGCGCCTGGGACACCATGGATCTTGCTGCCTTGCATTGCCTGTGGTGGAGCATCTTGAAGGAGGCATCTCCTCCATTCCCTCTCGTATCAGGAGGACTTCAAAGGCCTTTGCTGAACTTCAAAGGATGCCTTTTGAAGTTGCTAAAAGTGTGCGCCTGCTCAAAAAGACTTCTCTCTCTGCAAGGGTGTTCAGGGAGATGTCCCTGGTGGGGTTGGCTCCTGGTGTTCTTCGTGATGGCGACAAAAATGGCATCATTTCTGCAGAAGTTGTGAGTGTTTTTGTCCTACATGCCTGCAGCATCCAAGACCTCAGGCCTGACCACCTCCAAGGATGAAAATCAGGCTGCCAGTCTGTCAGAGCTCTGTTAAGTGACAGAGCCTTATTTCTGCCTCTTTTCCTCCAGTCCTCATGTTTTGTTCACACAGGAAGCCCAGATGACAAAAGTCTTTCCTGTGGGATAGAAAAAAGTCTTTATAGGGATGAAGGACTGGTGCAAAACATGAGCTTTTTCATCATGATGCCAGGACAAATCCAATGAAAATCAAGTCCCAGGTTCACGATATGTATTTGGCATCAGCCCATTCATGTTCCTCCAAGGCATGAGCATTAATTCTTTACCATAAATAACCATCAATATTTCACCTGCTGTTGTGGTGGAAGAGTTCTGGAGTCGGGCCCTTCTGAGCACTTAGATTAGCACCCAGATTAAGTCTTTAAATCTCTCAGCAAGACCTGCTGAGAAGTCAAGAAGCACCTTTCACCAGGTTTTCCACGTTTGGAGGTTTCTGCCATGTTTTGCCCTGAAATGACCCCGTTCTTCCCATATCTCTCCTTGGGCAATGACCTTAGGCCAGGTTTCCAGGAATGGCACTTCCTGTGCAAGCTTCCCCATAGAACTCTTTTGGACCCATGTTCCTGGCTGAGATGATGGACGCCTGCTGTGAAGGCCCAGAACTGCAGGTGTTGGTATTGCCTGGGGTTTGGGGTGGAGTTAAAACCAGGGGAAACAGTTCTCATGGATCTCCTCTCTGGCCTCACCACACCAGACATAGCTCTCTGCTGGGGCTGTAGAGCAGAGATGCATCCCTGAGGTGTGTTGTGGGGATCTGAGGAGCTCTCTGGAGGTGCAGTACATGTTGGCAGGTATCTCAGATGTATATTGGGCATCTGAGGAGCTCCTTGGAGGTGATGTGTAACCAGAGGTGCATATATCAGCATTTGTTGTGCTTTTGATGGGAAGCCCTTCCTTCTCGGACCAGGGCAAAAGAGAGCAGAGGAGGCTGCTGTTCTGCTAAGTTCTTTATTTCACAGTCTCAGAGCTTCTTGAAGGCAGAGTTCAAGGGGGTTACATGATAAAGCCAACAGCAGCAGCAGCAGCAGCAAAACAGCAGGCAGAAAGCAGCTGCATCTTCCAATTTCTTCTAACTAACTAACTAACTAACTAACTAATTAACTACTACTTTTTTCTTACAGAAGTGTGGATTATATTTGTTAATTAACCAATGAAATTAACACATGATCCTAGTTTTCCTTTTCTTAACCTATCCTGGTCTAATTCTAACAATCATAAGTATTACATAGGCATCACCCGATTTTACGTGTACAGTTTCTATCAGCTCTTATTGTTTATGTGAACACTATATTTAAAAAATGTGAACAATTTCATTCTATCAATATTTTGTCTAAAATAATGTTCGTACATTCAAATCAGCAGCTCAGCACATCGAGGTGTACATACATTGTATGTATCAGGCACAGATCAGCAATCTGAGGAGCTCTGTCACAGGTTTTACGTATCGAGGTTGGTATATTGGATGTGTACTGAGATCTGAGGGGCTCTCTGGAGGTGCCAAGTGTCATGGGACATCTCTCAGAGCTCTGAGGAGCTCCCTGAAGATGATGTGCGCCATGTGAGATGTATCAGATGCATAAGGGAGATTTGAGGGGCTTCAGCCTGGTGCTGTGTATCAGAGCTGTAAATGTCAGGTGTACATTGGTGAGGAGCTGTCGAGGGTTGGTTGGTATCAAGGTGATCCATCAGTGGGAGACTGGAGATCGGAGGAGCTTGGCAGAGGTTGTGTGTATCAAGGGACATATATTGGACTATATATATATATAATATAAGGGATTTATGTTGGAGATCTGAGGAGCTCTCTACCAGGAGATGTATATCAAGGTTGATATATCAGACATATATTGGAGATCTCAGGTGATGTTTATAGGCATAGAGGTAATATCTGGAGGTGATGTATGTTGAGGGACGTTCATCAGATGGATGTTGACGATCTGAGGGGCTCACTAGGGGTGATATATGTGGAGAGATCTGGTGGATTTTATCTCTTGTATTCCCTTTTTTGCTGTCATACACGAAACACCCCTGTGTCAGTGGTTGTGCTGGTCCTTGCTCAGTCCATCTTCGTTTTTCCACTGAAACTGCTGAGATGGGCCTAGAAATCCCAGTCCCATAAAGGCCAGATTCTTGGTAGTTGTAAAATCATCTCTAACATATGGACAGACTTCTCCTTAAACAGTGTCTGGGAGTTCCCCCATTTCTGAGGTAGTGGCTGTTCCCCAGTTCACCCTGTCTGAGCCCGAGTATAAAAACACATTTACACTCAAGTAAAGATTATAATTAACCAGGGACATGGCAACTGCCAGCACGAAATGGGGGCACAGCCAACA
Organism: Ifrita kowaldi; assembly: GCA_013398055.1. Lineage (NCBI taxonomy): Eukaryota > Metazoa > Chordata > Aves > Passeriformes > Cinclosomatidae > Ifrita > Ifrita kowaldi. The sequence goes on from VZRS01000203.1 coordinate 48,015, forward strand.
GCAGTGCTGTTTCATTCCTTTTCCCCTTTTTTCTCCTTTTCAGACCCAGATTGTACCAGTAACCCTCAGTGTGATCCCGTGACGAGCTTTTGCCACTGACCAGGACTAGAAAAGGACGGGGCAGGACTACGTCGACCTCCATCCTCTGTGGTCAGACCAACAACAAACACGCCTTCATTTTCTGGACATATCTCAGTTCGACCTCTAAAAATCTGATTTATTTTTCTTGTTTTCTGGAGGTGTTCAAACCTGCTGGGGAAAAACCCTGATCTAGCTCAGACATCAGTCCTGCTTTCATCTCCAGGGGATATTCCCACCTACATTGTCCTTGATTCCTTCCATTTTCCCCATCATCCTTCAAAAAAAGTGCATTAAGAGCAGACTTGCCCACCATGGCACTGCCAGAATACCTTTCCTAGTGCAGACCTTCATCCTTTGCTTAATATTTCACTTTCTTATTTCATCGTTTTCTCTCAGTATTCAAATATTTCATGTTTGCTTTCCCAGGTTGTGATCCCTACCCAGTTTTCGGGGCAGTGGGAGGACACTTCCAGGGCAGTGGCTCCCTGAGCACCCCCTAACAGTAAGGCTGCTTTGCTTTATATTAATTAAGCAATTATATATATTAATTGTGCAATTATGTACGTTAATTGAGCAGGATGTGGCGAGTCATGACCTTGGAGTGGCTCTGTTTGGAGGAATTTCTGCTGTTTTCTGTTGCATTTAAATTGTATCAACCCTTCCCTAAATGCAGTGAGCGTTTCAGAGGAGAATTACACTTATTTTTTTATTTTTTTTTTAAGAAATCAGTCTGTGCAGGGAGTCTTGTTTTAAAGCTCAAGTGTTGATAACATATTGTTAAGAGCCCTACAAGGCATAAGCAGCCTGGAGGAAAACACAGATATATTTTTGTGAAAATACTCTGAAATATGGTCTGTTATCACTGCGAAATTTTGGCACAGCCAGCAGTAGGGTGCAGAGAAATGGTCACCACCTAAAAATAAACAAAATGCAGAGCTTAAAATAAGATATACATGAAACCAAGGGTTTCACAGTCCTTTAGTCAACCCCAATCACTAAAATTAGGGCTTGACAGAGTGACAAATGTGCTTGATCCGTGCCAAAACCAGGGCACCCGGCAGGTGACGCAGAAAATAAAGCCCTGTTGGCTACAACTTCTCTCCTGTAGGAGCAAAGAGAAATCTTTGGTCACTGGAAATGGGAGTAGCACCTTCAATTTGTGTAAATATTCTGCAAAAGTGCCTGGTTTCTTCTTAAACTGGTTCTATTTAGGGTGGGGGCTTCTCAGGGAAGAACCCAAAACCTTCATTTGGTCCATGGCGCAGCAGAGCATCTTTTCTTTGAGTCTTTTCTTTCGAGTCTTGCCTCCTCTGAAAGTCCCTTTTAGTGAGAAGCAGCCAATAAGGGGAGGATTATTTCCCCCAGGCTGCCCTTTAAGCCCTGATTCCTGCTGGTGACCTTGCTTCAGCCAAAACAAAAACCACACGATGACGGAAGTGATGAATATCTCCTTAGTCTGACAAAGGTACGGGTTGGGTTCACTTTGAGATTACTTTTCTGGGGAGTGTGGGGGGGACTGGGGTCACCACAATGACCACTTTTTGGGGGGATCCTCCCTGCCTTGATGCCCTGTTTCCAATCTGTGTTTCAAAGTGAGCTGCCCAGTGCTTGCATGAAAGGACTGGGTACCTTGCCATGTATTTTGTGTGCCTTGCGTTGTTTTCTTTGGAGGAACTGTGGAGAACATGAGCACGTGTCTGTGGAGGACACAGGTGCAACCTGGCCTGGAAGTATCTCCAGCAAGGAAACTAAACCTGAACTCAGAAAAATTGTGCCAGCAAGGTCCAGACACGTTCCTTTCAAGGCATAGGAAGATGTGATGGTGGATGCCCACCTGATCACCTTCTGGAACATGAGGCTGGCATCACTCTAAGTGGTTAATGATAGAAATCACCTGTCCTGAAGGCTTCAGAGAAACAACTTGGTTTCCCTTCACTTTCTCCAAAGTGTGTTGGTCTCCCCAATTTCCAGGCACAAAACTGTTTCTGCTTTCCTCCTCCTGAAGCCCCTCTGACCACAAGATGAACCTCCGAGGCCAGGCCAAACCTTTTGTCATTGTGCAAAAAAAGCTGTGAAAAAAATTCAGCCTGTCTGACACCATGAACACTTTCCAGTCCTTTTTTGACCCCGATTTCCTCATCATGTTGAGTTCAGACCAGGCTGAGATTTACTCCCAGCTACTGTAAAAAATGCACTCTGTCCTGGTTGAAACCAGGACACATTGGTGAAGGACTGCAGCTGTCAGTTTGGAATGGAAAAACCTGAATGATGGTTAAATTTTTGCAGAGTAAGACAGTTTTTGAGCATGTTCTTCTCAGCTACCCATCCTCAAGCAACAGCCTTGGCATCACCTTTGATCTTGGGACAGGAGTTTTGTAGAGTTCACAAATCTTAGGGTTTCCCATCACCTCATTCACCTCAGACCCACACTTAAACCTCTTCTTCCAGCTCATGTCTCCAAAACTCATCAAATTTTTTGCCATCGCCTTTTTTGTCCTCTGAGAAGCTCTTTTTAGCCTGGCAGGGACCTTGGGGATGGAGCCTTCAATACCATCTGTCACAGCATCCTCTGCACAAGTGTCCAGCCCACAGCTGGATAAGCGTGTTTGAGCAACTGGCTCACGGGTCGGGCCCAAAGGGTGAATGAGGTGACATCAGACTTGCAACCTGCCACTAGTGGGGTTCTGCAGGGCTCCATCCTCCCCCCCGTGCACTTCAACATCTTCATAACTTGGATGAAGGACTGGAAGGGACATTAAGCAAGTTTGCAGGCGATACAAAACTTGGATGAGAGACCTTGACAAATTAGAGGACTGGGCCATCACCATGAAGTTCAACAAGGGAAAGTGCTGGATTCTGCACCTGGGATGGGGCAGCCCTGGAAGTACAGACAGACAAAGGAATGAGATGCTGGAAAGAGCTCTGTGGAAAGGGACCTGGGGGTCCTGGTCGATGGAAAGTTGAATTTGAGTCAGCAGTGCCCTGGCAGCCAGGAGGGACATTCTTGTTTTAGGGGACCTCAGGCCCAGCATCGCCAGCTGGGTGAGGGAGGGGATTGTCCTGCTCTGCTCTGCGCTGGGGTGGCCTCACCTGCAGTCCTGGGGGCAGTTTTGGGCACAACAGTATGAGAACAATGTCAGACTCTTAGAGAGCATCCAGGGGAGGGCAACAAAGATGGTGAAGGGTCTTGAGGGGAAGCTGCATGAGAACAGCTGAGAGCACTTGGTCTGTTCAGCCTGGAGGAGACTGAGAGGAGACTCAAGGCAGTTACAACTTCCCCCTGAGGGGAAGAGGAGGGGCAGACACTGATCTCATCTCTGGGGTGCCCAGTGGTGGGACCCAAAGGAATGGCCTGAAGTTGTGTCAGGGGAGGGTTAGGATGGATATTAGAGAAAGGTTCTTCACCCAGGGGGTGGGTGGGCACAGAGCAGGCCCCCCAGGGCAGTGGTCATGGCCCCAAGGCTGCCAGGGCTCAAGAAGCATTTGGGCAATACACTCAGGTGTGTGGTGTGACTCCTGGGGATGGTGCTGTGCAGGGCCAGGAGCTGGGCTCGATGACCCTTGTGGGTCCCTTCCAACTCAGGTTATTCTGTGATTCTGTGACCTTCTCATTGCCAGTGTGGGTTTGAGATTTGGTGTTGGCATGATGGAAATGTAGGTGCTCAGTGATTCCTGACTCATGGAATTAGCAGTTGGTGATGGGGAATGAAGAGCACAAGCCAAGGTTTGAAGGCATAGGGCAAGAATTTGGACATAGATTACTCTGAGGTAGTTGCTCTCAGAGAAGAGCTGTTGGAAAATTCTTCTGCTCCCTATTTTTCACAAGGGAACCAGAAAATTTTTTTGGACATTTCATGCCCAGCAAGAGGAAGTTTCTGCATTTTTGGGGTTCCTCAGCTACACTTCACTTCAAAGCTTTTTGATTTGCTGAAAAAAAACCCCAACTTGCTCTTTTGGGAACTTTTCTTGGGCAGAGGGCTGGGTTGCACAAAATTCAAGTATTCTCAGGTTACTTTGAAGAAGCTTCTTTGATGTTTCCCTGTGCCAGTTTGTTTTGGAAGGTGCTTTAATGGTCTTCCCCTATAAAAATAACACTTTAAAATGTACGTAGGTATCTCAGCTCTCCACTTAAAAAAATGAGTAAAGTTGTTTAATGCTGCCGTTCAAGGTACATTAACCTTGTCTACTAAAGCTCTGACTGGCTCTTGCAGGTTTTATTCTCATGTTTATGTTGCAGAGATATCCCTGGAGCCTTTCAGAGATGGGTATCTTTGGAGAGGAGAGAAATATTTAGCAGTAATTGTTGTTCTCATCAGAAATCCACTGAAGCAGCTCCATCCTTTCTATGGAGCCGAAGTTGGGAGGAGGATTGGGAAATATGAAATCAATAAATAGAAATAACAAATAAATACATGTAAATATTAAACAAAAAAAATTAAATACCTAGATGAAGATATTAAATAAATAAATGCTCCTTTTCCTGGTGCTCAGGGGCCCATCCAGTGACATTCCAAACCAGTGTTTGGCAAGAGTTTTTTTGGCATTGTCCAGCATGGTGTTTCCCTCTCCCTTTCATCCCAGTGCTTATGTATTGACCAACTGCTTTTTAGGAGAAAAATAGAAAAGGGATTTGCTCTGGTCTAGAGTTTATTCTACAGAAATATTGAATCACTATCTGCTTTAACCCTTGCTTGTAGCAAAAACACAGACTGGATTTCTCCTTTTTTTACCAGGCAATAACTAATAACAGGATGCTGGGAAGGGAACAAAGGTCAGCATTTAGTAAATCCAGTGTCTAGGCTGGGACCAAAAGATGCTCCCAGGGCAAGAAAATCTCCTGGGGTTGGATTGAGGGAATTTGGCTGCCATATATTCCTAAAAAAATTGGTGGCACAGTGGTGTCTGTTGCACAAATGTTCCTGATCTCCCCAGATGAGGTGTTGCATGAGCTTATTTGGAAGCAACCTTGAACATGGAGGAATGGCCCAGAATGGGTAATGTCTTGAAAAATTGGATTCTTTTCTGCTTTTGACCATTTCGTAGCATTTGGTTTATTTTTAATAAGCTCAGGGTGGCATAAGGGACTTCCTTTAATGGGGTGAAAACCTGGTATTCATCTTTCAGGGTAATGCGTAGATTTTGGTAAAAACAAGCCAAAAAAAGGTGAAGATTTGTGGATAGAAATGAGACATTCAAGAGGAGAGGGTCACTCTTAATTCTCTTTATGGCCAATCAAGAGTTGGCATCACCCGCCGAGAGTGAGCCTGTCCTGGCGGTTCCGAGTGAGATGGATCGGCCTCTGGAGGACCCTCTCCCTCCCTCCTCTGCTGTATTTCTTCATTTTAACTTAGCTGAATGCATAGATCATCAACTTCAGCCTGCACCAGCCCTCTGTGAAGATGGTGACATAAAAAACTCGCAGCCTGCTGTGGAGAGAGCGTGACTGACACGGCGGCGTTGCAAATCTCACAGCATCCCCTCTTCAAAAAAATCCCCTTTAGAAAAGGCAATCTTCCCTTAATACAGAAAAATACCTTCCGTGGCTGGAAAAAAACATCCTCAAGTATCTCTAATAATTTTGGTGCTTCAGCTGGAGAAGAAGAAATGCCTGAAAAGTTGATTTTCTGATTTCTCCTGTTGAATCCTCCTTTATCAAGTGCACGTATTGCTGTGGGGCAGAAGCTTCTCAATGAGCTAGAAAAAGTGATCCCCATTTTCCCATTGGTTCAGAAACAAGAATTGTGCTTTTCAGATTGAATATTAACATTTTGCTTTGAAAACGGTGATGTAGAGTCCATAAAAGGGATTTTTAATTTTTTTTTTAACTTTTTTTTTCATTCAGCCCTAATTCTGACTAGCCCTAACCATTCTAATATGGGTTTATGGCTGTTTTATTAATCAGGGAGGTCATATTCACCTGGAGGGTGGTGGGTGACTGACAATACTTTGGTTTTTTAAGTGTTTTAAGGCATCAGTGACCACACGGAGAAAGTACCACCCAACTTTTCAACTCAGTCTTTAATTATTTTTACTTGAAAAAGGATGTAATTTATTGCTGGTAAAAAAACCTCAGCCTATAAATCTGAGAGTCTTTTAGATAGGCACAAGCTCTTCTTTGGGAAATACATTTCCAATGTAATGGCAACATTTCAGTGATAGCTGAAATAATTTTATTTCATAAGGAAATTTAGGATACTTTGATCTCAAGTCGCTGCCAAAATGTGAAGTACTGCTGCTTCCGGAAATGAAAGAGCCTTTATGGGTTTTATTGCTCACCATTTCTTTCTTCTGTGCAAATCCCACAGGAGTTGGCTGCAATTCCTGCCCTCCTTGATCTCCAGATCCCCAGAACTCACTCCTCACCCAAGATTTGAGCATCACCTTGAGGTGGGCTGGAAGGAGTTGGCAGGGGTTTGGTGATGCTCTGCTCCTTCCAATATCTGGATGCCCACAGTCAGGAGCTCAGGCAGACAAATTAATTTTAGGAGTGGGGGAAAGACAGAAGAGAGAGGGGATTAATGTATAAAATAAAAAACACAAAAAATAAGAAAGGGTTAATGCACATAATAGCAGCTTTCAACCCTTGCCTGTGCTGGCTGCAGATAAATCCATGGGGCTGACAGCTTTGCACTGCTATCCTGAGATTCATGGCTGGGGGCTCCCACGTGAAACACCTGTCCAGCTTTTCCTGTGGGCACCAGATGCTTTCCTGGCTATTTACAGTGCCTGAGTGCATTTGTTCCCCCCAAGATAAATACACTGCTCTTGGCAACAGCTGTCTCCCACTTTTATCCTCTTCTTTTTTTTCCCCCCACCCCACATTTGGCTGTGAGTCCTATTTTCCAAATCAACACCCATAAACCTCAATGAACGGCTTGGTTTGAGCAGCTTAGGTATTATTCAGCAATTAAATTGGGCTCTGGGCTGCCACCTTCTGGGAATAGACTCACCCAAAAAGCTCACACCCCACAGGAAATCGCCACGTGCCGGTTGTAGGATCACTCCTGGCAGGAACAATAGATGCCAGGCAGGGTATTTTTACCAAAATAGCAAATGTCTTTTTTTTTTTTTAGCTTCCCAGATGTCCAGACTGTCACAGTGCTAAATTCTGCTTTTCCCCAGCTGCAACTGTTTCTGGTGGGGAGGTTTTTCCCTTGGTGTTACCCCCCGAGGACACGGATATTTGTGTGCCTGCAGCTGCGAGCTGAGTTTTGACATTGGACATCAAAGATTTTAAGCTGTGAGTTCACTCAGGAGCAGATAATTTTGCCTCCTGCTATTTTGCTGTTGGGAGGAAAAAGATGAAAAGCATCATTTTAATCCCATAAATGCAATATCCTCGCTGCTAGAGGTCTGTGTCATGCAAGAACCCTGATCTACCTTCACAATGCACAGGATTTTGGGTGTGATTTCTTAGCACTCAGTTCATGGGTTATCCATATTTGTGCAAAGTATAAGAAGGAATAACCTCATTTATTCATGCAAAATAAAGAGGAGTTGTTGATGCCCATCCCACGCATGCAGTGCTTGGCTTTCCACTTGGATATGGTGCATTTGTGAACTTAGAGCCTGGTAAAGCCTGAAGCCTCGAGAAGATCAGGATATTGCACCTCTTCCCCCAAACAACCATGGACCTCACAGGGAGGACTCTGTAAATTTTTCACCAAGATTCCCAAATGTGCCTCGGTTTTGCCTGAGCTCATCAGTGCCCCTATTCCTCTTCCTTGCACCTTCCTGCCTGTCACTGTTTCATGGTGAAAGCCATGCTGACTCTATTTTTTGGTTACTGACTCTATTTTTTGGTTACAGACTCTATTTTTTGGTTGCTGACTCTATTTTTTGGTTACTGACTCTATTTTTTTGGTTATATTCCCTCACAATGTCAGGGGACTTCACATA
>VZRS01000203.1:56115-84533 GCA_013398055.1 Ifrita kowaldi
ACAAAAAATAAGAAAGGGTTAATGCACATAATAGCAGCTTTCAACCCTTGCCTGTGCTGGCTGCAGATAAATCCATGGGGCTGACAGCTTTGCACTGCTATCCTGAGATTCATGGCTGGGATCTCCCACGTGAAACACCTGTCCAGCTTTTCCTGTGGGCACCAGATGCTTTCCTGGCTATTTACAGTGCCTGAGTGCATTTGTTCCCCCCAAGATAAATACACTGCTCTTGGCAACAGCTGTCTCCCACTTTTATCCTCTTCTTTTTTTTCCCCCCACCCCACATTTGGCTGTGAGTCCTGTTTTCCAAATCAACACCCATAAACCTCAATGAACGGCTTGGTTTGAGCAGCTTAGGTATTATTCAGCAATTAAATTGGGCTCTGGGCTGCCACCTTCTGGGAATAGACTCACCCAAAAAGCTCACACCCCACAGGAAATCGCCACGTGCCGGTTGTAGGATCACTCCTGGCAGGAACAATAGATGCCAGGCAGGGTATTTTTACCAAAATAGCAAATGTCTTTTTTTTTTTTTAGCTTCCCAGATGTCCAGACTGTCACAGTGCTAAATTCTGCTTTTCCCCAGCTGCAACTGTTTCTGGTGGGGAGGTTTTTCCCTTGGTGTTACCCCCCGAGGACACGGATATTTGTGTGCCTGCAGCTGCGAGCTGAGTTTTGACATTGGACATCAAAGATTTTAAGCTGTGAGTTCACTCAGGAGCAGATAATTTTGCCTCCTGCTATTTTGCTGTTGGGAGGAAAAAGATGAAAAGCATCATTTTAATCCCATAAATGCAATATCCTCGCTGCTAGAGGTCTGTGTCATGCAAGAACCCTGATCTACCTTCACAATGCACAGGATTTTGGGTGTGATTTCTTAGCACTCAGTTCATGGGTTATCCATATTTGTGCAAAGTATAAGAAGGAATAACCTCATTTATTCATGCAAAATAAAGAGGAGTTGTTGATGCTCATCCCACGCATGCAGTGCTTGGCTTTCCACTTGGATATGGTGCATTTGTGAACTTAGAGCCTGGTAAAGCCTGAAGCCTCGAGAAGATCAGGATATTGCACCTCTTCCCCCAAACAACCATGGACCTCACAGGGAGGACTCTGTAAATTTTTCACCAAGATTCCCAAATGTGCCTCGGTTTTGCCTGAGCTCATCAGTGCCCCTATTCCTCTTCCTTGCACCTTCCTGCCTGTCACTGTTTCATGGTGAAAGCCATGCTGACTCTATTTTTTGTTTACTGACTCTATTTTTTAGTTACAGACTCTATTTTTTGGCTGCTGACTCTATTTTTTGGTTACAGACTCTATTTTTTGGTTGCTGACTCTATTTTTTTGGTTATATTCCCTCACAATGTCAGGGGACTTCACATAACTCTCTGCATTTCTTCATGGGATGGTGCCACGGCTCTTCTCCAGATGAGAAGCCAGCAGGAGAGCCAGTGCCTCGATGGGCATCACCACAGGGACATCCCCTGGAGAGACATCATCCCTTACAAAAAGGAGGCATGGCAAGGAGAAATGCTCCTCTGGAGGGCCCAGGAAGATTTTCTGGGTGAATTCCTGACTTGGCCCAAAACAGAGCTCCGAGCCACAGCGAGGGCAGGACAGTGTTTTTTTAAGAATTTAGCCAAGGTTATTGGCTTTTCTTCTAAAGCAACCACACAGCTGCAGTGAAACAGTGGGAGAGGAGGTTTTTTCAGGGCCAAGAGTTGCTTTTAGGCCACATCTGCCACCAGGTCTGTCGCTGGAGACTTCTCCCAGCCAAGTGCTCCACTACAGATTTGTCCCTTCCTGGTGCCCCTCTTTTTTCTCCATCTCTTTTGGACCTGAAGATACAAAAAAATTAATTTGTTTTCCTGCCAGATAACTCTGCATTTTCAGAAAGCAGCAACTTCCAGAGAGGTTGAGGCCGGCGTGAGGGCTGTCTCCTGGGTTTATGGGGTGTGCAAAATCCAGCTTTGCTCCCTGGTTTGAATCAAACAGGAGTTTCCACATTTCTGTGCTTTCAGTCAGCGTGGGCTCAGTCACCTCAGCACAGGAGTCAGCTGGGCTGGACAGCACAACACAGGAGTTAAAGATGTTGGTGAATCCCCACACTGAATTCTCCATGTCCCCTCTGAACTGGGCGTGCAGTGCTTGAGGATGAGAATCCGTGGTGGCCAAAGAGACACATCATTTTGGGAGGGTTTAGTGTATAATTTAAGGAAATGGCAAGTTTTGCATTTATGATTCATCTTTCTGCTTCCAAAAAAGAGGAATAACTGGAAAGGGGATGGAAATCCCCCTTTTACCACCGTGGTTAGGCATGAGGGGTGGAAAGAAAATGCCCTGGGTGCATCAGGGGTCACAAGGGAGAAAATATACTGACTTTCACTGATGAAATGATGAAAAGCATCGTTTTAATCCCATAAATGCAATATCCTCGCTGCTAGAGGTCTGTGTCATGCAAGAACCCTGATCTACCTTCACAATGCACAGGATTTTGGGTGTGATTTCTTAGACTGATGGCAGCCATCATCCCCAAGAGCTCTCCCTTTGCCTGGCTGCTCTCCAGTGAAGATCTCCCTGCCAGTGACCTGCTCCTCTTCACCCCTGATGCATTTCTTATCCAAAATCCCAAATCCCAAAAAATCATCAAAGCGTGATAAGGGTCATCAAATCATCTCGAGTTTCTTCCAGGGGCTGGGTGGTGGAGCGCGGTGCTGGTGTGAGGAATGTCACCTCTCCTTTCTGCCTTTCTTTTTCTTCCCTTTCTGTGGGATTTTTCTGGGGTTGGGGAGAGATCCCTGGTAACCCAGCAGCTTCCTTCTCCTGCCCACAGGTTCTCGATGTGAGTCCCAAGCAGGATGCACCATGTCTCCCCGGCACCAGCTCTGACGATGATGGCCACCCAGACAGTGCCTCCTCCTCCTCCCTACCAAGACACCCCACAGGTGAGTGTCCTCCAGAGCCCTTGGGACCCCCAGCTCCTGCATTAATTTCTTTGATTTCCTAAATAATGGCCATGAGGAAGTATTTTACCCCAGAGCGTTCATCTCAGAGAGTGGCAAATTTAAAACCCCTCCTGTCAGTCTCTGAGATTGAAAGGTTTTGGGTAAAACTGTGTGTTTTTTCCACTTTTTGTCTTATTTTGGGGTTTTTGGGTCTTCTTGGAAAGCTGGCATGGTGGCATGATTGCAACCAGCAGGTTAATTAGCTGGAAAGATGAAGCATTTGACTGAACCAGGACAGGTTTAGTCATAGGAATGGCCTTTGATTTATTTCAATGGCATTTTTTAATAACCTGTGGCAGGGGAGAAAAAAGATTTCATCTCCAATGGTGCTCTAAGTGGTCAAATAACTTTTCCAAGCATCGTTATGGAGTCAAGTTGTTATAAGAAGAGGAGTTTGTCCAAGAGAAGCTCTTGTGGAGCACCCCAGTGGGCTGGACTTGGGAGTTGATGGATTTTGGAGGTGGTCCTGCCCCTTGAAGCCCATCCCAAGGTTTTTTAGGGGTAAATTTATATCAAGTTTCCACTTTTCCAGCTACAATGACTGAACAGGGGTGATCTGTATTGTGCACTGAGCCAGCTCCATGTTCAAAGCAGCTTTTTTTCCTGTTCATATGGGAGATTTCGAGTTTTTCCCCATTTGCTGCATCTCTCATCTGCAAAAGCAGAAAAACCTCCCTTCCCAACAGACAAAACCCCACAAAAAAACCCCAAACAGCCGAGCCTGTCCTCTGCAAGCTAAAATAAATAAATTGACTTTTACACCCCGCCTTGAAGCCGCCCGTGTCTCCTTTCTCCTCATTTCCTTTGGTGGGAAAAGGTCACTTCTCACAAACGACACCTCGGTGGGGTTTTTATGGCTCCTCCAACTTCTGTGTCATCATTTACTCGCTTGGCTGCTCTGCTTCGAGTAGGGCTTGCTTTCCAAATTTTTTTTTCCCTTTCTTGCTTACACAGCGGGGAGCCCTGCCACCCTTTGAGTCCTAATGGGCAATTTAAGGGACTTTTAAAATAGCCGACATTTTCCGTCGCATCCTTCGGAGACGTCCCCGCTCCCTTCCCTGTCCCTGTCCCTTCTCTGCCCCCTGTTTTAATACATTGAATTTTGGGGGCCCTCAGGAGTGTTGCTGACCAAATCCCTGCCTTTTTTACCTGATCAAGGGGGTTGCTCAAGCGTTTCTCTTTCTGTTTAGTGGGTTTGGAGGGAAAGCTGCAGCCAAGGATTGATTTTTTTTTTGACTCGCCTGCGACTGCTGTGAACTTTTCACCTGAAAATTTGGGATTTCTAGGGATTGGAAAAGCAAATTGCAGAAATTTCTTCTCCCCAAAGATGCAGAAGAAATGGAGGGGACTGGTGATAAATGAAAATATTATTGATTATCTGAGATACGATGAGCTCCTCCTCATCAAGGGAACCACTTTGGGGAGAAGAGTGCTAAAAAAAGGGATTTGGGGAGCTTTGCTTTCATGATTTGCAGCAGAGGCTGTGCAAGCTGTCAGCCTCACTGAAACATGCAAAAAAAAAGCAAAAATGATGGGGAAAGCTGCCTTTTGGAAGGAAAAAATGCTTCCTTAATCACTGGAATCTGTTAAGGGAGTGTAACGTGGAGCATCTTTTACACCAAGCACGGTTGCACTCCTCGAGTGCTCTACCTGTTGAAAATTAAAGACTCTGCATAAAAATCAGTTTTCTGTAATGAATTAAAGCAGAAGAAGCTGAGGAAAAGTCTTCAGCCATTTCATAGGCAAAAAGAGGTTGTTTTAAAAATAGCTATTTTTAGCACCAAAAGTGGTGAAAGCAGCTTTGCCCTACCAAAAAAATGCTCCTTAGGTGGTCACAACAGGGCCAAAAAAAGGGAGGAAGGGGGAATTATTTCTTTGTTTGTTTCTTTCTTTCTTTATTTGCTTATTCTAAAAACATATTTGAGAAAAAGTGTGATTAAAAAATTGGGTGGAGATGTTAATTTTTCATAAATTTCACCTCAGAGAGTGATAAGAAGCATCTTCCCCCTCCCCCCAAGGGGTTACAATAGGGACAAAAATGACAAATAAATAAGTAAATAACTTACTCCATAAATATCTATTGAAAAAAAAATTCAAGATTGGATGGAGAAGTTGATTTTTCATAATTTTCAACACAGAAAGCGATAAAAGCATCTTTCCTCCTCTCCTCCTCCCCCTAAAATGTGCTTTTTAGGTGGTTATAACGGGGACAAAAATAAAAAATTATGAACACAGCTCTATCTTTTTATTTGTAAAATCAGTTTTGAAAAAGCCACAGGTTAAAATTTGGGTGGAGATTGTGATTTTTCAGTAGGAGCCACAAAAGCCCCCCAGTTCCTGGTGTCCTCAGCAGGTTTTTGGGCTCAGAACTGCTGTTTTCAGCATGTGGAGGAACTGCCCAGCAGAACACTCAGGAATGGGGTAAATGATGATTTAGGGGATTTGCTCTCTGGACTCGATGTCTTTGGCCACAGTGTCCAGATAAAATCTAAAGGAAGGGGATTATGGCACTGAAACCTGTGGGAAGCCCCCCCGGAGCCCAGGAGCAGCCACCAGTATCAGCAGAGGATTTCCTCCCAAAAGAAGGGAAAAGCCCACAAATATCATCCCTGAACCCCAGAAATTTAATACCCAAACCCATAAATATCATCCCTGAACCCCAGAAATTTAATACCCAAACCCAGAAATATCATCCCTGAGCCCCAGAAATTTGTGAGGTCCAAACCCACAAATATCACCCCTGAACCCCAGAAGTTTAATACCTAAACCCAGAATTGTCATCCCTGAAGCCCAGAAATTTATAAATGTGTAATATTTGTAAATGTGTAATTTGTGAATGTGTAATTAAATGTGTAATTTGTGAATGTGTAATTAAATGTGTAATTTGTGAATGTGTAATTAAATGTGTAATTTGTGAATGTGTAATTAAATGTGTAATTTGTGAATGTGTAATTAAATGTGTAATTTGTACATTGCTTTTCTGAACCCCAGAAATTTAATACCCAAACCCAGAATTGTCATCCCTGAAGCCCAGAAATTTATAAATGTGTAATATTTGTAAATGTGTAATTTGTGAATGTGTAATTAAATGTGTAATTTGTACATTGCATTTCTGAACCCCAGAAATCTGTGATTCCCAAACCCAGAAATGTCATGCCCAGCTCAGGCAGCATCGAGCAAACAGCACCTCAGAAATATCTGCTCTGCCCAGGGGCCTTGTTTAAAACCACAGGGATTTTTAAATGGTTTTTAACTATTTTTGTACTACTTTTAAAATTTCACTCTTGCTTTCTTTTTTTACAATTTTTTTTTTACATCTTTAAAGCCATTTGTTCTTTTTTGCATGTTCTACACTTAAAACGTATTTTTAAGGACATTTGTAACATAGTTTTAATTTTTTTCCATCATTTTCCCATATTTTAATGTGTTTTCTACATTTGAAAGCATATTAGTTTTTTTACATCATTGCAAACATATATTTTACATTTTTCTATATTTTAAATAAATTTTAACGTATTTATAAAACATTTTTTAACTTTTACATCTTTGAATGTCTTTTTACCATTTTAAAACTTTACTTTTCCAATATATTTGTAAACACATTTTGAACATATTTGAAACATATGTTAACGAATTTTTCACAGTTTATGTAATTATTGTGTTCATTGTAATTTTTTCTTCACTTTTTCTCTGCTTTTTCAAGGGAACTTTTTTGTACTTCTTATTTTCTTTTTTTGTTGACCTTTTTTTCCCCCTCCTGCAACTATTTTTGGCCATTTTCCAGGGGAAAAAAAAACCCCAAAACCAAAACCCACCTGCATTTTTATCAACGTTTACAAGTTTTATACCCAAATATTTCCCCTTATTTCCCCATTTTCCCACTACCAGGAACCTGCTGCCTTTTCCTTCCTTTGCTGCCTTAAATGCCATTTTTGGCTCCGTATTTTCCTTCCTCCCTATTCAGCTGCAAATTCCCCCCCATCCCAGCATCCTCTCACCTCTTTTTCCATGGACTTGGAATTATTTTTCCTTATTTTTTATTCTTTTCTTTAGTCCAAGGTGAGGTAATGGCTTCGGAGCAGCCCCAAAGGAGGCTTTTTATTTTTGGGTAATAGCTCAATTAGTTGCAGACTTGGCTGGAAATAGTCAGCTTGGCAGGATGCAAAAAGGGCTGTGGAATCCTGGTAAATAAGTGTGATGAGGGGGGATAAAAAAAAAGGGAAAATGTTGGGGAAAAAGGCCATTTTTCCCTGCATAAGTGTAATTTTCCACGGAGATAATACAGAGGAAAAAGGGGGGAAAGGGGAAGAGGATGAGGAGATATTCAGTGGCGTGGCTGGAGCATCCCGAGATCTGCTGGCATTTTGGTTTTAAATGGAAAATGGTGGGGGGAAAAAAGAGAAATCTGAACTGCTGGGGTCAGAAGGGGAAGTGAAGCCCAAATTTCCCTCGTTTCTTTAGCACCAGGAAAGGGAAGAGGGACAGAAATGGAACCTGTTGGGAGAGTGGGGAGAGTTGGAAATTAAATAGCGCCAAGTGAATTTGCAGGTGCTGGAGCCCAACTTTGGAGTTATGAACAATAAAGGAGATTGAAAAGAAAAAAAAGTGGAAAAAAAACCACAGCAAAAGGTCAGGCAGGAGATATTAAAGGCAAACATTTTAAAAGCAAAAGGTGCCATGATTTTGGTCCAGCTCGGGTTTACAAAATTTTACATATTTGTGTATAAATATACATATATACACATTTACATTAATTAATGGCACCATAATTAGTGTATATGAACATTTTTCTATATTAATAATCACAAATAAATTTAGAGGCGTATTAAACAAATAAATAAAAACTACATATTAGCCCATTTCTATATAAACACAAATAAATATAGAAGTGTGTAAGACAAATAAATAATAGATATTATTTATGTCAAAACAGACAGGAAGAAACATTATATAAATATAGCTGATATATAATTATATATAGACACAGAAACAAGTATATTAGACAAATAAGTAAATTATATATATAATATTTAACAAGAGCCAGAGCTTCCTTTTGCTCTGTGCCTTGAGGGAGAACTGAACATTTACCAGTAAAAATAGGCAAATACTAATTTTTTGACAAATTTCAACAGAGAAGCAGGCAAACCAACCACTTTGCAATAATCTTCTGCTGGGATTTTAGGCTAAAACCTCTGGATTTGGGGTGCTGCTGATGCATTCGAGCCCCAATCATTTCAAATTCTCCCTGAAATTTTTTTTAACGGAATCAAAGCCCACGTTGGACCTGTCTGAAGGCTGACAGCAAATCATTCAGAGTTTTTTAAATGGAGTTTGTAGTTTTAAGTGAAAACTGCCCCTGAACAGCTTTTACCCTGTCCCAGAGGGTGCCAGTTTTGGGGTGATGCTGGAAGGATGCTCAGGGATCTGTAGGAGCAATGGCACAGGCACATCTCCCACCTGAAAGATTGACATTTACCTGAAATCCTTGCCATTTTTAAAATAATGATTTTAAAATCGTGGATGATTTATTGCACAGCACATTCCCCTGATGTCAGCAGCACCGGGGCTAGAGCTGGGTGATTTGGGCATGGGCACCAAAAAAAGTTGGATTTTTTTTGGCTGTCTTCTCTCAGCTCTGAGATGAGTCATTGCTGGGCTTGGTGAGCTGGAAGAGGCTCACCCAATTTTGGGATAAAATTGAAAATGACTCTGTCTAGACAGTAATACCTGCTTTGAAAAAACTCTTGGCAAACCACAGTGTTGCAGCTGATTTAATCTGGGACTTGTGTGAAACAACCCTTCCTAAATTACCCCACACAATAAAGATGGGGGGACTTCTTTCTGTATTTTCCCCTGGTGAAAAGTGGAAGAAGTGGGGAAAAATGTGGTGAAAAACCTGAGCCTTCTCTTTCCAGGCAAAGATAAAATGCCTGTGCACGTTTTACCTCCCCCAAACCATCCTGCCCAGAGCCCCAACAGAGCGCTGCGTCCCGAACGTCCGAAATTCCGTGCAGAAGGCATGGAAAAGTACAACAAACCCTATTTTTAGTTGATTTGATATTCTTTTCTTCCTCTCTCCTTTATTCCCTGCCCTCCCCAGATGACAGCCACAGCCCAGCAGCCCACCAAAGCCCAGCCCGTGCATCTCACCACGCCAGCGGCGGCTGCCAACACGCCGGTGCCGGCTGCGGGCGGCGACCCCCAGGCGCAGCTGGAGGCCGACAAGAGGGCTGTCTACAGGTGATGCAAGATAATTGCATTCATTAATGCATTTTAATTAATGGTTTTCGTTGTTATAATGCAGGATTATTGCATCAATTCAGTGATGCATTAATTAATGCATCGGTTACTGGATCGGCTCGTTGATGCATTCGTTATTATTATGCATTATTAATCTGCTATTCTTCGAATGCATTAATTAGCACACAGGAAGGGGGGAATTAGCAATTAGCTCCTTTTTAGCAATAATAACCATTGATTATAACGCATGGTGATGGAGCTCCTTCGTGGACTTTGCTCTGCAGCATCTCTGCCCCTCCAAAATATTCACCCTCAAAGAACCCCCTCAGTTTTGTGGTGGCTGGTTGGCCGGTGGTACAAGAGGCACAGAGAGCTCTTGGTAAGACAGTCTGTGACAAAGGAACCTTTTTGGGGGGCAAAGCCGTGTGATTTGGGTGAACAAGGAGTAAAGTCACACATTAACCTGAAATGTGCTGTTTGTGCCTCTGTGCAGGATGTGGGCAGTGATGGGCAAGGGATGGATGGCCCCTCCCGTCCCTTTTTTGTCAGTTTGGGGATAATAATACATGATACTGTAATAGATGCAGTAATGTTATTGTGTATCTGCTGTAAGCAATATTCTAATGATGTAAATAGTATCATTATGTAAGTAATCTGTAATTATACAAGTGATATGTGATCCTTTACAATATTAGAACATATAGCAGTGATCTAAGAGTAACAGTATTCTAATATATTTAGGATTAAAGTTTAAGGTTAAGGATTAAACTCCTATCAACGACCAGGGCTGTGAGGGCTTGTGAATGAAAAATTGTAGCTCGGACTTGAAGGTACTAAAATATTTGTACTCCAAACATTCAAATAGTACAAGGCTGAAAGGTGTGAAAAGGTGGATGAAAGTATGGAATGAACTCACCCTTTCCCAGGAAAACACAAAGGATTATTCGCTGCAGGTCTCCCAAGGATGGAAATCATTTCCTCAAAGCAAAAGAAGCCATTTGAGGACGAAAGCACCTTCTTTTTGCCCTTCTGTGAGGAGTTCTGCAGCATTTGTGGGATAAAGGAAAAAAAGCCAAACCCCACCCTCGGAGTTTTCACAGCCTTAACTGGAAGGTCAAAGACATGCAAAAAACACCTTATGGGAGGTGTTCCCCCCAGAAGAGTGGGGGGAAATTTGTTGTCTAATTCCATGTGTGCACTTAGTGCCCTAACTTGGATGCTTATTTTTGGGTACTAGCCAAAACAACCCCACAAATACATTTTTATATAAAATAAATATACACTACTATATATCTATGTAAATGTATTATATATTTACATAAAATTAACCTTTTTTTTTTGCTGAATATTCCCCTAGCCAGTGGTTAAAATGGATGATGGATATGTCATTGGGTATCAAATGCACACAAGGATTTTCTCAGCCCTCCTAGGTCCATTTCCCTCCACCCAAACCACTGGATTTTTGTTAATTTTCAATAATTGCACCGAGGCAGAAGGCATTGGCTGTAAGCATCGGTCGATCAAGCTGGAAGGAAATTGCTGGGAAAGTGTGATGGGAAATATAAAAACCGATGGACAAGTCACCCCGCCGGGTTTTATGCCCTAGCAGGAGGTTTATCACCCGTTAAAAAAATAGGGAAAAAGGGAAAAAAAAAGAAATCCTTCCCCACCCTTCTTGGTGTGGGAGCAGCTTGGCAGGGGCTGGTCCAGCAGTGTCACTTCTCGCTTGCAATTTTCTCCCAGCTAAAGTGTTCTCGTGACTTTATGCAACAGCGGGGCTGGGACTTCCCAATGGATTTTGGACCAGAAAAGATGATGCTCCTGAAGGGAAATGATGCTTAAACCACCCGAGCACCACAAATTGGATTTTTCCAAGTGGGAAATGGCTGGATTTCTTTGCATTGAGTTTGGTGGGGGGCTTTTTGTGTGGCTTTTTTTTGTTGGTTGGGGTTTTTTTTTGTTTTGTTCTGTTTTGGGTTGTTTGGGGTTTTTTAGGGGAAAAGGGGTGAAAAAAAAATTCCTGTTGTGATGTGCCCGCTGTGCTGCTGGCTCGAGCCTGGCTGAAGGTGGGAAATTAGGCCATTAGAGGAATTCATTCCTCTTTATTAGCCCGTGTCGAATCCTTTTTATTAGTGGCTGCAAACGACCTCTCTCCTGCAGGAAAATGTCAGGGCTGGTTCAGCCCTTTCATTTGGAGGATTCCCTGGCAAAAAAAAAAAAACCAACAAAAACCCAACTAAAAAAACCAGGGGTTTTTTGCAAAACCATAATCAGCAAAAGCAGATTTTTTTACCCCAAAACTCTCCCTCGTGCCACTGGGGTGGTTTTCCACCTCCGGAGCACCCACAGTGGGGAAAATCCTCCTGATTGCCCTGTGCATCCTGGATATTCATCTATTCTCCCTCCTGCAAATTTCATGGCAAAAAGGGGCTCCAGCTCCCAATTTTTATGCCACAACCTCCACCTGCCATGGTGGGCAGTCCTTTCCTCTGCATGGTGTGGCCACAGAAAGGCTGGAAATGGAGACAAAGGTGGTTTGGGATGGGTTTTTCTTCATGCAAAAATGAAAAAAAAACCCAAATTCCACAACAATTCAGCATAAATCTCGTGGCAAAACCCCAAATTCCAAAACTCCTCAAGACTGCATTCAGAGAGTGCCCTCAGTGCCCTCCCTTAACCCGTCCCTGGGGGTCTTGGCCCCCTCATTTCCCCTTGAGTTATCTTTTTTTTTTGTTGTTGTTAATTTTGTTTAATGTTATTTTATTTTGCTCGGTGTTTTTGTTTATTTTGTTATTTTGTTTAATTTAATTTTATTTTTCTTTATCGGTGGATTTAATTGGATTGGATTCTACTTTGTTTCTTTTTATTTTTATCTTGGATATGAAATTCATTTTTTATTCTATTTCATTTTCAGCTGAAAAGCAAACCATTCTCCCCTCAGCCATGTGCCTGCCCCTCCCACTCCTTGCCAACCCCAAAAACATTCCTGGGGGCCCATAGCAGCACTGCCCCCATTATCAATACTGAGGAGCACGGGGTGATGCTGGCCTTAATCCCCCCTTGATCAATGCAACCCCGCAAAGAAAAGGGGCTACAAATTGCTCAGGGGCTGCAACCCCCTTCTCCCCTCCCCAGACCCCCATCCTCGGGGTAATTCCGTGCCTCTGCTCCTAATTGATGGAGCAGCTCTGGAAATGGCAGCAGGCACCTGCTGCGGTGCCACCAGTTCATAAGTCCCAATAATTCAACCTGCTGCCTGGAATTTGCCTTTCATATCCCTTGGCTAAGCTCCAGCGGGGCTACTGAAATTATGAAATGATTTCCCCCCCTCGCCGTTCTCTACTCCAGCCTCGGTGAATCTTGCATTAAACCAGGATCAGCACAGATTAAACTATAATATGCTGTGGTATTAGCGGCTGCAAATGAAGACTTAGCCAAGGGGTTTAACCCCTTCGCCTGACTCCGACTCAAAAAAGGCTGTGAGGAAGTGATTCATAATCATCTTTTGGGCCATCTTTTGGAGATAAAATGGTGGAGCCAATCCCATTGTGCTCGGATAACTGGAGTGCTGTGGGAGACCATTCCTGCAGGAGCATTTTGCATTTCTGCCCGAAAAGACTCCATAAAACACTTTTGATTTTAATTTGCACTGAGCTGGAGAGGCTTATTGGGGCTTGCACTAAGCCATGGTCTTCATCCCCAGTGTCCACGTGCTTTGGTGCTGTACGTGTATTTGCATTTTATGTTGCATCAATTTAGCGTCATCATTGGAGAGATTTGTGAGTTTCAAGAAGAACTATAAATCTTTGTTTTCAAGATCTCTTGGTAAGAAAGAAGTGGGATTTGACCCATCTTTGTGGACTTGTCAGAGGTGCAAAGAGACCTCTTGGTGGAGGAGCAGCCCGTAACAAGGTTGGTCCATAGGATGCTGCAGGCAGATAGAAGTCCCCATCCATCAGCTCCAACCAACTGAGATATTTTGAGGTAAAATATTACCATCAATGAGCAGGTGCTGATGTCCATCCTTGAAAGGAAAAGCCACTTGGACAGCAGATGGCTCCAGGACATCTTGGCTATGTCCAAGACACAGCCTTTTTGCCTATTTAGGAAATGCTGACTTTGGTGCAATGATGGAAAACACCAACACATTGGAACCAGTCATTATCTGATGGAGGAGATAGTGAATTTTACAATTTTTAAGCTTTTTTTTTTGTTTATGAAAGAGATCTAGAGGAAGCACTTCCAGTGTGGCCAGGGAGTGAGGTTTGCACCACTAGGTTCTTACAGACTGGGAAGAAATGGATGGATGGATGGATGGGTGGATGGATGGATGGATGGAGGGATGGATGGATGGATGATGGATGGGTGGATGGATGTTGGATGGATGGAGGGATGGATGGAGGGATGGATGGATGGATGATGGATGATGGATGGATGGATGGATGGATGGATAAATGATGTGGGGTAAAGATGGACATGGGACCTAAAATAGTGTGTGTTATGGGTGGTCTCCTTTGTCCTCTGCAGGCACCCGCTGTTCCCACTGCTGACGTTGCTCTTTGAGAAATGTGAGCAGGCGACGCAGGGCTCTGAGTGCATCACCTCGGCCAGCTTCGATGTCGACATTGAGAACTTTGTCCACCAGCAGGAGCAGGAACACAAGCCCTTCTTCAGTGATGACCCCGAGCTGGACAACCTGGTACAGGCAGCTGGGGCTTGGCAGATGATTTTGGGGGGTGTTGAAAAGGTAGGGGGTGAGGAACAAATGAAGATCTACCACCATGTCCTTGGGCTCTGTAGTGTTGGTCATCTTGGCAATGTTTTCCACAGACCTTGTGAAATCTTCTCCAGGACCTTCTCCGAGACATTTTCCAGAAGATCTCGTGTAAGAACAACCCCTCTGCCCCCTTTTGGCTAATTTTCCCACACAACCTCTGTGGGGTCAATGAGGTTCCTGAAAGCAGCCAAGATCCCTGGCCGGTGTGTGCCCCAAAACTTGCAATCTCTGTAGGAATTACTGCTGTTCAGTGCAACATGTGGTAGTGTCAGCATTCTCATCTGGCACCATCTGGTTTGAAGTGTCATGGCCAGCTCATGTCCTAGAAGCAGAGCCAAATAATGACTTTTTCCAGAAGGTCATGGATATCAACAGTTTGGAACACTTGGACTGGTTTTGGTGGATTCTCTGTCACATCAACTCAAATTTCCTACTGCATCCATTGCTGCTGGAAGGTGCCTCAGAAGACTCTGCTTGGGATTTCTCTTGTGTGGACCTCAGGAAATACCCCCAAATCCCATTATTTTGTCCAGAAAGCATCCAAATGTGGCCTCCATGGCAAACCATGTTCATGGCACCATTCTGATGCTCCACAAGCAAAGTTTTAAGATCTGAAGAGGCAATTCTGTGCACCTCTGATGATGCAAACAGCAAAACACCTTCCCTGGGGGTTATGTGTCCCCTGGGACATGTAGCAGAGGGATTCCCACCCCAGAAAAGAAGCAAAATCAGGCAATTCACAGGCTACTTTTTTAAAGTATTACAGATATCAGGGAGGTGATTTTGAATGATGACGTATCACAAGGGGAAGAACTAGCAAAACTCATCTAGGTGCAAGAACTACTGTTTTTTTCAAAAAAAGCAAGAGGTGGTTTCAAGGTGAAGTAAAATCCCACATGTTTGTGCCTGATTTCAGCTTGTGGAGGAAAGTGTTTTAACATCCCTAAGCCAAGAGTCTGCGGAATGGCCTCCAAAAAATTTGCAGGCCATGCAAAGCCCCTTTTGCATATTGCTAAACCCATTTTGCAATAATTTGTACTAAAGAACAGAAATCGCTCTGGGACAAGCAATCAAAAAAGAAAACCAACCAACCAACCCAACCAATGTTTTGGATTATTTGTTTTTGGACTGAACAAATGCTGATGTGCACCAACAAATCCCCATTGCATTAAATTGCATAAAAATGGGTGTAATGGTCTAGCAGGAGGAGAGAAATGGAGCCAGGTGAAGCAAAAAAATTTAAAATTTTGGGAAAGGAAAGCCTATTTCTATACATATCGAGGTGAAACATCACCAGCAAATAGTGCAGGAAATTCATCCACACTGGCTGTGTTTTTGTGGTTTCTAAAAACAACGCCACAACACACCAATCATGGTTTTTGGGCATATTCTGAAGCAGCTGTTGCTGCCAAGGTGAAATTTGGCCATGGGCAGTTGGATTGATGCCATGTATAACCTCGCAGCACTTGATACATCCATATTCATCTGTATCTGTACCTATTGCTATGTCTTTCTGTGTATCAGTATCTCTGTGTATGTGGGCTTGCCCCTGTTCTAGTACACAGCTGGGTGTAAATATTCTATCCAATGCCCAGAGCTCCTCCAGAAAAGGAGGAGCCATCCACCTCAGCGTGGGCACCCTGCATCAAGATAGAGGAGATGGTTAATGTGATGCTGGAGAAGCACATTCCTGTTGGTGGGAGGCACTAGTTGAAGGGAATTTTGGCTTAAAAAGTCTTGCAGTGCTCAAAACGGAACATTTCAACCTGTTCTTGAGCTGATGCTTTCCCCCTATTTACACTGTCCTTTTTTTTGTTGTTGTTATTTTTTGGGTGTTGTGTTTTGGTTTTTTTTTCACGCCGCCGGTTTGCCAGAAATCGGTGATGGCAAAGCAGGGATGAAAAGGCCAGTGGCATTAGCTATCATTAGAATAAGAGTCATGTATTCCTCACTGCCAAGATGCACATAATTAGAAATTAGAAAAAGGTCAGATCTCACCATTATCAACTCAATCAGCTGCCGAGTGCCACACAGTCAATTAATTCAGCATCTGTATTTTTTACAACCCCGCGCACGTACGCCATCGGACTGTAACTCTTTATCCGGACAGATATACGACGCAGCGGAGCAGGGACATAAAATGAGACCCTAAGCAAATGAGCTGAGATAATTGAGAGATTTATTTTTTTACATATATGTGTCAGGTCTTCTTGCCTTTGCCCTTGAATATTGACTTTCATGGCCGGTGAGCCCTGGGAGGATGCGGAAATCCTGGGCACGACACCTCCACCTTGTGCTTTGCCTGCGTCAACTGCGGAGGAGGGAAAAAAACTAGGACAAAAATAGAAAAAAAAAAAAAAAGCTAAATAAAAGATCTTTCCAGCAGCAACCCATCACCCCTGTTGTTCACCAACCAAAAATTCACTTTGTCCGTCGTGGAGCTGCCACTGGAGTTTGGCCCTGGATTTTTCAGGATGCTTCCCAACCATGGCAACTTGCAGTTTGTAAAGATGACCACTAAAATTTGCAAGTTAAAAACACCCTTTGAAATGCAAAGACGCTTTGTTACATAAAACCGGATTTATTGCCCCGGAGTGAATAGCTGAAATTTTATATATTATGCAAGATTTCAAACAGCGGCTGTAAAACTTAAGGTTTCAGCTCGGTGAGAGGAATGTTTTATGTGTAAATTTTTTAAGGTTTATGGGGTACGTTTTAATGAGGCCCAGGCTTTGCACTGGCAACAGCTCACGGCTGAGTTGCAGCCCCGTAATCTTGTTAGAAGAAGTGGCCTCCAGAGAATAACCAAACACTTTTCAACAACGAGGAGTTTGGCTTGTACTTTTTATTGGGCATGGGGAGCAGTTCCCATGAAGGCAACGGTGATTTTGGTGAATTTTTTCCTCTTGGATTCCAGGGTTATGATTGATGGGCAAGGAAAAGAAATGCAGCTATGCGGAGGGACGGGCTCTGGGATGGGTTTTGGGCAAGAGTATTGATTTTTTTGGTGTGTTGAGAAAGGAAATGAATTTCATTCTGCTGTAGGGATCAGTTCTCCGTTAGATTTTGGGGGAGAATATTGATTTTAACTTTGTGCCCTTGCACAGATGGTGAAGGCGATCCAGGTGCTGCGCATCCACCTCCTGGAGCTGGAGAAGGTCAATGAGTTGTGCAAGGACTTTTGCAACCGTTACATCACCTGCCTCAAAACCAAGATGCACAGTGACAACCTACTCAGGAATGACCTGGGGGGGCCCTACTCCCCCAACCCCTCCTCCATCAGCCTCCACCCCCAGGTAACGCCTTAAAATTCCTCTCTAATCACCACTGTTGCACATTGGCCAACAGGGAGTTGGGCCAGCAAGGTTTCAGACTTGCTCTACAGGAGTTGTGGCCTCCTGAAAAGTCATCAGAGTCCATCCCCAAGAATTTGAAAAAAAAGTCCTGTATCTTGCTCATAGAGTGCAATAAATGCTGTTGTGGTGAGGTTTTTTTCTTTATCTTAAATTTTTTTATGTCCTTTTTTTCATGGGTTGGCAGAACTGTGACCCCAATGTTTGTGGCTCTGCAAAAGAGAGAGTGAAGGGCTCCTAAACTCTAAAGCTGCAGCAATTAAATGCGAGGGGAAGGGAGCCATGCAAATGTATGGGAATATAAACAAGAAAGTTGCATTTTTTAATGAAAAAATGCTATTTATTGGCAGGATGGACAGAAACATCAAGATTTTCTTCACTGCTTCTCTTTCCCTTTTTGTTTCAAGGAAACTCAACAGATTTTTGGGTCTCAGATAACCCTTTCTGGCTTCACTGCTCCTTTTTGTGACTCAGCAGATCTTGCAGTTCTCTCCCAGCATGATCGACATTCCCTTGACTTCTTTTTTTGCATGATTTGGATTTTAGCTGGGAGAAGAAGACATTTGGTGCCTCAAGCATAGTGGAAGAGTACAAGGAAATGCCTGAGAACTGCAGAAATATCAACTGAAGTCGCCAAACCAAGTTGAACCTTGGTGGCTTTTGGGGCAAAATAAGGGACTGTAACTCAATATTCAGAGAAGTTGCCCTTGGGTTGGGGTTTTCACGTGTGTCTGCAGTGCAGGGAATAAATCTTGGCTGGTTGCACCCCAAAAAACTTGATGCTATATTGAGTTCCCCTAGGAGATCTCTCTCTCAGACACCTGGTTTTTGGGGTAGAAAAATGGAAGTTAGGATTGCACAATCCCACTAGAAATAACTGCAGCAAACCCAGAATAACCCAGGCAGCTCCCCTAAAAAGGAGGCAGGTGGTGGGGCCTTCTTAGGGCTTTTGGGGCATTTTTAAGGTGGTGGAAAGGAAAAAAAAATCATTTTTAGTAGCTCAGCTGCAGGTGCTGCCGAGTTTGAAGCTCCCAACGTGATGAGGGAAAAGCCCCCCAGAAAAGTTCCGTTTCTTATTTGGGTTCCCTGAAAGCACCAAACCACTTAATCATTGATCTAAGAAACCCCATCCTCACTCTATATTCTAATAATCTCTAGAAATAGACTTATTATCCCTTCGCTGCTTTATGGAAGCATTCCTTATGATCAAAATTAGCAAGACACTTGCATAAAAGAGAACAATAATTGCTCAACGAGCATCTCGTTTGTAATTTATTAGTTTCTATTATTGTGCATTGCCATGGCAACAGCTCACATCCCGGGTGATGAGAGAGATGTTAGATATGAGCCGACAAAGCTCCCGGTCCCAGCAAATGGAGATGCACGTTTTTTATCAGTAATTTTCATGAAAATAATAAGTGAGGGAGTTAATGAGATGGAAAGCCGTCCTGTGGCTATTGTGAATTTTTTTCCCCTCCTTCCTTTTTTTTTTTTTTTAAGTGTTGATCTAATTAGAATGCATCGGTCAGGAAAAGTAATGAGGATTTAGTGTCTCACAAAGAGGTGGGGATCATATCAGAAAATTAGCACAAGTCTTTGGAAAATAATCAGGCCCATGGAGAGGTACCGAGCGCTTCTGATTCCTGGAAACCCGGAGCTGCTGACATTTTCCTTCTGGGCAAGACCTGAAAGTTGAGGAATTCAAGTGAGGATTTGGAGGCAGTTGCTAAATAAATGGGAAGACACCCAGGAAAGACCCAACTGGAGAGGAAATGTTTGCTCAGCCATGAAGGGATTTTCAGCAGGTGGAGCTGAAATATTCACGGTGATGGACCATGAAAGAGCCAGCATCTCATCTGGTCATGGGATAAGGATGACATCCCAGTGACAATACAATGGCAAATCTTTTCTGTGTCCAACTGAGCCATGTCAACTGCCTGAGTACTTCAGCTCATTGAGTGCACTTGAGTTTGCATGGATAAGGCAAAAAAAAAAAGGATGGAAATGCTCTATATCCATCAGTTGAGTTTTACAGGCTAAGGATGCTCCAGAGAGCTGAAAAATCACAGGATCAGTGTTTAAAAAATGGCAAGTGGGATGATTTCTCTAATTATCAGCCTATTGGTTTCATGCTGAGGGGAGGTGCAAGAGCAAATGGGCCATTAATTTAGGATTTCAAAAAAATCTAAATAATGAAATGTCATTCGTATCAATGAAGGAGGTTTCTCAGCAAATAGGTTTTCTTAGGGTTTGGAAGGAGTGTCAATCATTTTGTGAGGAGATACACCAAGTTTGTCATGAAAGTGAAATATTTCAGTTTTTGGCAAAGTTTCTTACCACAGGTCATGTTTAAAAAATTATGGATACACAATAACAAGGATATCAACCAAAACTGGGAAAACAAGGTCTGGATCTGTCAAAATGTCATCACAGGACAATCAGTGTTGGATTTCCCTGGTGTATCCAAAAAGGATGGTCCTTTGCCTGCTGTCATTTCTGCTTTCTAAAATGGAAAATGCAGGAAATTTTGGAGATGCAAAATGCCTGAGATGATGGGAAGATGAAAGAACACTCAAACAAGGTGTTTTGACTAAAATCTTCTCACGTTGCCAGGCTGAGAGATGATTCCTGGTGTTGGCCAAGTTTGGTGACCACTATGGGGTTTTGCCATGTGATGAGTCTTCCCTGAACCTTCATTACCTTACAAGGATTTTTGTACCCTGTTTTCTCCATTGCTTTCTCATTTTGTGCTTTGCTTTGCCTTGTGATTGAGCTGTAGCCTCTTTGTCCTGCAAGTCCACCAAGCAACTCCTCTTCTATTTTTGTTGGTTGCTTTTCACTTGGCTTCATTCCTCTACCTTGAGTCCTCATTGGGCTCTTTAGCCCCCTCCCTTTATTTAATGATTTTGTTTTAGCTCTTTCCAACCAGGATGGGAGAGGGGAGGTCCTTCTTTCATAGTGGAGGGAGGAAACCAATTTAATGCAATGCTGAACTTCAACTTTCCTTCCACATCAAAGGGGCTCTCCATTTGCAAGAAAAACTCAGTTGCAAAGCCAATCCCACTGGGAACCACAGTGCTGCCAGGGACATTTCAATTGAATCAAATTTTGTATTTTTCAGCTCTTGTTTCAGCTTGGCAGTGTTTAAATGGGCATTTTCAGGACAGCATTTCTTCTTCTCAAATTACTTCTCCACAGAATGGTGTGGGTTGGAAAGGACCTTAAAGCCCATCTTGATCCAACACCCTGCCATGGGCAGGGCCACCATCCACTAGCCCAGGTTGCTGGTGGCTGGAGGTGGGCAGTTGGTTTGGTGGAAGTCAATGTCTCTGTATAGATCTTCATTTATCCAAGTTTGCCCTGTGAACAAGCCTGGATTTCTCTGTTATTTAAAGCCAACTTTTTTCTCACCCCCATCCACCCATCCATTTGTGAAGGAGCCTTATGAATCGTCCTACATGAGTTTGAGTTTGGCCAACTCTTTCTTGGCAAACCCATGGGTTTCTTTTTTTTTCTCCAACTAATTCTGATTTCCCCCAGTGCAAGTAATTTTCAGAGTTAGGATGAGACAGATATTTTTACACATTGTGTACCACCCAAAAATGAATGTCTGTGTCAAAAAGCACAAGGGGAAGGACAGCAGCTGAAGCAGCACTGAATTTTAGCACTTTCTTACATTTTGGCATTGGACATTTGCCTTATTGTAAGAAAGGGTTTTTTTTGTACAATGTCCCAGGTGTTTTTCTTCATTAAAGTGACTTTTAATTTGGAGAAACCATGTTTTGCTATTGATCAGTACCGAGATGTGGGTCTGCAGAGACACCTAGTGATGCATTTTTTTTCACACTCAGATTTCAGAATTGCCAAAAGCATTTCAACTTGAGGGTGATGCATCACCAGCACAGAGAAACTGTGGCTGCCCCATCCCTGGAAGTGTCTAGGATGAGGTTGGAAAGGGCTTGGAACAACCTGGGATAGGGAGAAGTGTCCCTGCCCATGGCAGGGGGGTGGAATGAGATGAGCTTTAAGGACCCCTCCAACCCAAACTGTTTTAGGATTCTATGAACTTCCTTGAGTCTCAAAATATAAAATATATAAAATATTTTCCACTGCAGCAAAACTGCCAAGCCTGATAGAATTTGGCTGACATTTGCAATCTGAGGCAATTGGCATGCAAAATAATTTTTTTAAATCTTCTTGGAGATATCGCTCTATATTTATTTGAAGGCAGATCCTCCACATCCATTGGGTCACTTTAGTTTCACAGTTGTGTTGCATTAATTCCTTTAATATCTCTTTCTAATAATTACCAATATTCTGCCTTTTCGGACATCAGTGAGAAGATGTTTTGGGAGAGTTTTCCTCTACACCACAAAAACAAAGGCAATTTTTTTCATCACAAAATACTGTTGGAAATGGCTTTGACCACTGTGTCTGGAAACAGCAGTTTCTTGGTCCCATTTTCTGATTTTCCAAACTGCTTCTTCCCAATGCACTTCCAAAAATGGTGTTGCGGATGCCCTTCTTTAGGAAGAATCATGGAAAAACAAGGCAGGGGAGGAAAACCAGAGGTCTTCAAGCTGCTCCAAACCTCTGGTTGCACCTGGCCATATCTGGCTGCTTTTTGGCATTGTCCTGGACCACACTTGGTTTCTATGAATATTTTCACCATGGTTATTAGCTGGATGCTGAGCCAGGGCAAAATCCAAAAGTGCAAAAGAGACTGATTTTTGCTCTCTGTATCCTGAGAAATATTCATTTCTCAAACCGAAAACCACATCCCCCAGAAGACTGGAGGTGGGGAAGGAATACTAAAAAAAAAAGTACAAGTATTTTACAGTCATATTTGCATTTTTAAAATTAATTCAGCTACGGAAAGGAATGTCTGGGAAGCGAATGAAAAATTCACAGCAATTGCAGCAAAATTTCCAGATAAGCAAAATAACAAAAGTAACGTGTGGCAGAGGCATTGGGCCCAACATTTTGGACTTGGTATCACAGGAAGGGAAAGTGCCATAAGGGGGGTTTTAATAACCAAAGCATGAAATTTATTGAGAACGATGGCACGGGCAACGCCGTGGTGATTGATGGGGGAAAAGTTGCATGAATGTGATGGGCAGAAGGAGAAAAAAGGAACAGACCTCAGGTTCTTCCCCTCCAATGATGGGAAATGCATTGAGGAGGACACAGAGTGCCCCAAATCCCCATGGAACAAAACAGCCACGTCCTGATGTAACATGAATTGATTTGGTGCATTCAGATTCCCATCTCTGTAGTTCTGCCACCTGGAGAAAGGGAGCTGCAGCTTTTTCCAGCCTGATCACATCTGGGTGGTTCCTTTTCCAGTGTCATTGCACATCACTAATCCAGGGAAATTTTCTTTTCTTAACCCAAATAACAGGATTCTTGAAGAAATGCATCAAAACGTAGGAAAAATGAATATAAAAGTGAAAAAACTCCCCTTTATTGACATTATGTTCAACACTTGAGAACCAGCTGGACACCAGGGAGTGATGCAGAATGGGAAAGTCAGTAGAAAAGAGAGAAAAAATTGGTGCAGTTTCGTTTCCATTCCAGCTGGGTGAATTAGAGAGCTATAGTTACCTTGGGCTTATTTTAAAATGATAATTTTATCAATATTCCCAATATTATTTGCAAAATCCTGCCCATGTGGAAGTTTGGGGTACAGTGCCCGTATTCCCCCCGTAGCCTCAATTGTGGCACTCCCCCCTTCCCAAAATGTCACATTAAATACTCAAATAGTCATTTAAATATTAAAATAAATAATCAAATAATCATCCAGTTTGGGGTTTTTTGGTGGTTGCTCCAGACATGGGCCTTAAAGTAAAATTACAGCTTTTGGCTCAAGAAGTGCCCATTTTTTTACAAGAAATTGGCTTAAAGCTGCAAGAATTATATCAATGTGGTTATATTATTATTAACTTCATTATTTTACTCTTATTTTGGGAAAGGGAAATTGTGGTGCTCACCTTGAATTTTAGCAAAGGATGCATCCTCCAGTCCCAGTCAAAACACCAAAAAACTAGAAATATTTAGAAAGAAAAAGATTAAAGAAATTCCTTTTGGTCCCTCATGATCTTTTTTTTCCCCTTTCATTTTTTTTTTTTTTTTAATGGAAAAGAGTGACTGCACAAAGAAAGCAAGTTTGGGGAAGATGCTAATTGGGAGCTCTGCAGAGCATAAATCCTTATTTTTCCACCTTTCTTTGCAATTGCAACAAACTGAAAAATGACATTTTCTGCAATTTTTCCTGTTGGATCACAAAAAAAAAAAAAAAAAAGAAATTAAAAATTGCAACGGGGCAAATTTATTGTAGGGGGAAAAAATAAAACTTCCCACATGCTAAAATTGATGGGTTTCATATTTCCTTTTCTGCAGGAGATGCTGCAGAGCTCTCCAGCAGCGCTGCCCCCCGCGTCCAACCCCCCGCCGGGCATCGTGGTGCCCGCGGCCACGCTGCCCCCGGGCAACCTGGCCATGAGCACCGGCAGCAGCTCGCCCGCCGTGCCAGGTAGGGACCACGGGCAGGTGGTGGTGGGCAGGTGGAAGTTTGGGGGATTTGGTACCCCCATATCTCTGCTTTGCCACAGGTGGAGCCTTGTACCAGCCCGTGACAATGGTGACGTCGCAGGGCCAGGTCCTCGCCCAAGCCATCACCCCTGGTGCCCTGCAGATCCCCAATGCCCAGGTAAGGCCCTCCCACCTCAGATTCCATTTTAGGCACAGCTTTGCACTGCAGCAGGCAGAATCCCCCCCATTTCTCCATAAATTCAACCCTTGGAGTATCTTAAATTTTTAATTAGCAAGAAACGTTGATTAAACCCATCTGCCAGGTGCCTTTGGGGTACCTAACAAATTATGGCAATGACCTCAGAAGTTATAACAATGCTTCTGTTATTGTTATAAAATATTACCATAGAATAATAATATTATAGTTATAATGCAGAATATTATTTTGTGCAATATCCAACAATATCTGTTATTTATAATGCGTGATGGAACATGTTCCATTTTATTCTATATGCTTTATTATCTACTGTGTGTTGTACATATTGTATATTGTATATTCTATATTAATTGTTTATTATATATAGGATGGGATAAGGATAGGATAGGATTAGGATAGGATAGGATAGGATAGGATAGGATAGGATAGGATAGGATAGGATAGGATAGGATGGGATAGGATGGGATAAGATTGGGATAGGATAGGATGGGATAGGATAGGATAGGATAGGATAGGATAGGATAGGATAGGATAGGATAGGATAGGATAGGATAGGATAGGATAGGATAGGATGGGATAGGATGGGGTTAGATTGGGATAGGATAGGATGGGATAGGATAGGATAGGATAGGATAGGATAGGATAGGATAGGATAGGATAGGATAGGATAGGATAGGATAGGATAGGATAGGATAGGATAGGATAGGATAGGATAGGATAGGATAGGATAGGATAGGATAGGATAGGATAGGATAGGATAGGATAGGATAGGATAGGATAGGATAGGATAGGATAGGATAGGATAGGATAGGATAGGATAGGATAGGATAGGATAGGATAGGATAGGATAGGATAGGATAGGATAGGATAGGATAGGATAGGATAGGATAGGATAGGATAGGATAGGATAGGATAGGATAGGATAGGATAGGATAGGATAGGATAGGATAGGATAGGATAGGATAGGATAGGATAGGATAGGATAGGATAGGATAGGATAGGATAGGATAGGATAGGATAGGATAGGATAGGATAGGATAGGATAGGATAGGATAGGATAGGATGGGATAGGATAGGATAGGATGGGATAGGATGGGATAGGATGGGATAAGATTGGGATAGGATAGGATAGGATAGGATAGGATAGGATAGGATAGGATAGGATGGGATAAGATTGGGGTAGGATAGGATGGGATAGGATAGGATAGGATAGGATAGGATAGGATAGGATAGGATAGGACAGATATTATTGCCGATATATTATAGAACTGGGATCACTGGCATTGCCTGTCCAGTACAGCAACCATGGCACTTGTGGGAAAGGCTCATTTTTTTGTTCTTTTCTGAATTTGGGGATCTTTTTCAGCCATTTGCTCTGGTTTTATTCCTTTTTTTCCATGACATTGCAATGAGTTACACAACGATCCCTGCATTCTTGCAGTAAGACAATGATTTGGAGCAGAACTGGATTTATTAGCACAACCTGTCCATGAGCTCCTCCCAACCCCTATTCCCCAGGAATCTGGAAAAAAAAAACCCCATCAATTTCTGTGACACTGCTTCCCAGGGGCAGAGCAGCAAAAATTCACCCCCATTATTTCTGAAATGTCCCATTTTAATTGCAGGACCCTCTTATAAAACAATCAATAAACGGCATTTTAGAAAGGGGTGGCACCTCCCCAGCAGGTTTTTTTTGCCTGTGCAAGGCTTAAAAAATTTCTTTCTATAACATCTCTCCATTGCAGGTTTAAATCTTGCAGCAAAATCCTCTGTGGTGGGAAAAACATGTGCACAGGGAATATTGGGGCAGGGAGAGAGCCTGGACAAGCACCTTCGGATGCTCTTCCTGTGCCACTGGCATGATTTATTCAGCTGGAGCCCAGGGGAATCCCAGGGACCTGCTGGCCTGATGTTTAATTCATCCAGGAGAAGTGTTTTGATGAAGACCTGGGGAAAAAAAAATCCCTTTTTAACTCAAGTGCTTAGATTTCAGTTTGGTTCCCGAATCCTCATTAAAACTTCTCTTGCAGCAAGATGCTTCTTTTTAATTTCTGGGTGGGGGGAAAGCAAATTTTGGCTCAATGGGCATCTTCCTCTTTGTGGTGGAAATCAGCTGGGTGAGGAACGAGGGTTTGCAAGGGGTTAGTGAGTGGCAGTTTTTAACTTGCTGTTGAGAAAATCATCTTTTTATGAGGTTTGGGGTTTTTTTTTTTTTACTTTATTTTTTCAGGTAAAAGTATTTTCCTCCTAAACCACACATTGAAATTGGTCGTGGCGTCATCACAACAGTCCCCAACAGTGCCATTACCCCTTGCAAAGCATTGACCAAAAAAATTGAGATAAAAGATACAGATCCTGGGAGAAAATCTGCATTTATGCAGATTTAGTGGAGCAGGAAATGGGTTTCGGATGCTCCTATGAGTGCCAGGTTTTTTGCACTCATCCCACTCCCATTTTGGGTTGGTTTTGCTCATTTTTTGGGTTGCCCATCACCATTTTCAACCAATTCTCTCCCCATTCCTTTCCCCTGACAGGTGAACCTGGATCTCACCTCCCTCCTTGATGGTGAGGACAAGAAGTCCAAGAACAAACGGGGCGTCCTGCCCAAACATGCCACCAACATCATGCGCTCATGGCTCTTCCAGCATCTCATGGTGAGCACCACACCACCAAAACACCCTGCAAAGCAGGAAAAAAAGGACAAAAAGTCCAGAAATCCTCAAATCCAGGTGGTGGTTTGTCTGAATTTGTATTTGGAGGTGCAAAGTGGCTTGTATTTTGGGAGTATTTTGGGAATGACCATTGTCACTGCAGGCGGGGCAAGAAGAAGCAAACAAATCTAGAAGGGGACTTAGGTGATTTTTTGAAGGTGGATGATTGAGCATTTTTTTTGCAGTTAACAGCTCCCAAATACCCTTTTCTAGCAAGCTGGAATGTGAGAGCTGCCTCACAGGTAGGGTTGAAGCACATCAGCAATCAGTCAAAACACAGAATTGCAAAATCACCCCGTTTTGGGGGGTTGGAGATGGAAGGTAGAAGGAGCTTAGATGCAAACTGGATATTTTCATGCATGAAGAGTTCTCTTTCATCAGCAGGGCTGGGAGAAGGGCAAAAAGCCACAAATCCCACATTTGTCCTACATAATTCAGCCAAGAAATCACTTGGAAACTGGTTGCAAAGACTTGCTCTCCAGGAGGACGGAGTGGTGGGAGATCCCCAAGGCATCAGTAATGCAGAAGGTAACAGCTCCAAGGAGCAACTCATGGAAAAATCAGCCAGGACATGAAGCAGCAGCAGGTTGGGAACTTCCCAGCTGTTCTTTTTTCATGGGAAATTCTGGACTTCTTGCAATGAGGACAAGAGCATTGCTGTGTTGGGCTGCGATCCCTGGCTGTGCCATGCATCTCCCGTGTTTCTGGAGGGCACAGCTGCAGATTTGCAGGCACAAAAAGGACTTAGAAGACCAGAAACTGCAAACCACTTTTCTGCCAGATGCCAGAAGAACCCCATGGTTAAAGATTTCCAAAATGGAATTGAAAAACGAAAAGAAATTCTTCTGCTGGATGGTTGGACTTCTGCTCTGAGCCTGCTCCTTGTGGTCAGAAGAAACTTGGGCTTCCCCATGGGATTTCTCCATCTGATGTCAGAGATGATGTGGTTCCCAACCAAAAATGCTCATCATTTTATTGGAAGCACCAGCAGGAAGAAAGAATGCTGGAAATAATATACCAAAAAAGGGATATTTCTGCCAAAAAAAGTACCATTTTTAACCACTGAGGCCCCAGTGGGAAGTGAGTCTCCAGTGTGCGTTGACTTTGGGTGGTTTTGTCAAGGAAATCACACTGGTTTGGGGGCTAAAAAACAAGTCATGGCAATTGTCACTGGCTTGGGGCTCCAAAACATGACATGTGGGGCTGGTTTGACAACAATTTCATTTCTGGGGTTGGAAAAGAGCATTTTAGCACAGTTGGAAGGAGGTTGCTGAAGCTTTGAGCTGGTGGTTTCCCTGTGCAGGTGTTTTGGGGTGTTTTATTGGTGCCTCTATAAGCATTGTGAGTCACGGTGTGTTTCAAAGCCCAAATCCCACATTTATCAACAACCATCACTGGAAAATTGCTACAGTTTAAAAAAAGAACAAGAAAATTTTCCTTCAAGGAAAAGCGTTTGATGGAAAGCCTTGGAGAAGCCCTAAGGGCACCCGGGGAAATCCTGATGCTCTTGGATGCCACCCTTCAATCCTGCATTCTGCAAATGCAAGAAGCCACCAAATTTAGGGTGGGAAAATGAAAAAAAAA